>PTEX01000160.1:793846-835589 GCA_003342815.1 Eudromia elegans
AGTGATTGGAGAGGAGAAAGAATTGCACTTTTGAAAGAGTTGCATTTTTGAGGCATTTATTTTACCATTTAATTTGCTCTGTATATYCTGCTCAACCAGAGGAGTTCCACATAGAAAGTCTGATCACGTTAGAGGATCYGAGCTAAGGGTTTTCTTTAGCATTTGTTGAAACCTAGCAAACGTGCCTGCTGACTTCTGTGAATGCTGTCTTAGAACATAGATAACCAAAACATGTCTAAAAGATAAAATRCATTAAGCAATCTCTCCAGACTTGCTCTCAGAGGGAAGCATATTTTAAAGTTTTTAAGTTTACTTTTGCAACTTGCCCTTTGTTGTCTGCATGTTCTTTTTGCTTCATGATAACATCAAGGCTTTTAAAAAGTCATCGTTTTGTTTATTTCTCTAAAGGGTCTCATTGGTATTATTCTTTGACAGTCTTTCCTTTTGTCATGATTAAAAACTTAACTTTTTTTTATTGTTTATGTAGGATAGTTTTGTTTCTATCTGGACACTTATTCTTATAATTCTCGTTTGCATTTATTTCTCTCCTTAAAATCCGTATAGTGCCTCCTTTTTTCCCCCTTATTTGTTGACATAAGTGTGATGAGAAAGATTGCACTGCTATTACCATTTCTTTGCGATGTATGAGATAATCAAAGCAGCTACCTGGAACGGGCTGTGTTCTATCTGTGATATAAATAAATAAGATCATGACAATGTTTTAGTAAGCTCTTGCTCAGTGTAGGCAGCTGTTTGCAGCTCTTCATTCCCAAATCAATTACAGTGCTATAAGGGATTGGGAGTAAACATTCAGATACCTGATTCTAGGGAAGCAGCTGAGCATGAGAACAACGTTGAGTGCATGATTAAGACAAAGTTGCTGTCATGAGCTAATGAAAAGGTGTCGTGGCTCTGACAAGCACTGGCAGGTATACACCTATAGGCATTTCTGTTTGCCTTTCCCTTGAGATGGTTTCCACGTACAGCCTTCAGTGACCTGAAGGTAACTAAGTCCATCAGGCTTAAAGCAAGTTCAGGTTTTAAAAATTTTGCAGTTCCAAAATAGGATGTTTTCTGTAATTATTAATCAGTGTTAAAAAAAAAAAAAAAAGAAAAAAAGTGTTAGTAATCAGTGTTAGTAATCAGACCTTTTCTAACTGGTTGGTTATACTTTCAGGAACATTTTGAATGACCTCAGTGAAGTTAATGGCATGTGTAAGACATTTAGCCATTATTTCTGCTTAATGTAATTACAATGAATGCCTCAAGTGCCATTGAGGTGAAAAATTGCCCGGATTACGTGAAGACTTGAAAATCATTTCTCTGGAGTCATCAGCCACAATGCGGGATGGGACAGGTCGTTGTGCTGAGCAGCTCGTTATGGGCAGGACAGGGGACATGCCTCAGAGGCCAAGCCAAGCCCTTGGTGTTGGTTGTATTGAAGTTTTAACAGTGAAGTAGCCCAGACAATTAGACTGTTAATCTTTTTACAATAATTAATCTTTATAGTCCATATTGAAATAAAGACCTCAATAATGCACTTGAAAAGGTTTACAGGAAACCTCTACTACCTGTGTCCTCGTCTTCGGTGTGCTGCTCGCCTGTGCAGGGCACGAGGCTCAGCAGGCGCAGTTGAGCGGGGAGGAAGGGATTTGAACAACTGTCTGCTGTTAGGAGAAGGGTGATGCTAGTGGCAGAGCTTTATTTCTCCTCTCCTTTTGGAGCTCTGTGCTGCTAGTAGTTACTTCCTCCTCCTCCTCCTCCTGATTCTTATGGTCGTATTAGGTTTGTTATCTTATGTAATGCTTTGAAGTATTTTGAGGGTCTGAATCCGCTACTCTGGCTTCGTTATTTCTAAAACTGGTTTTATCTGAGTAATGCAACATTCTACTCTTGGACAAGCTGTTGATGGACCATCCTGACTTCTATTTACATCCTGGGTCTTCTGCTATCTCCTTGTCTCTATACTCTTCCACAGGACAGTTTTGCTAGTGCTGTAGCTCATTTCCTCCAGACTGAATAACTATTGTCATCACTATAAACTAAAGCTAAACTAGAACTCTACTGGAAAACAACTTGCTGATTGCAGGACAATTGCCAATACTTGGCAGAAAAAACAAATACCATCCTGAGGCTCAAACAAATTCAGAAAACTCCTGAGACTGTCCAAGCAGTACCAAGCCCTTCCCTAGGAATCAGAGAAATGGCATCTTCTGGGCTACAAAGCCTTTCCAATAGGTCTGAACATGTATTTTATTGGGTTTCTATAGAATTGTGGAGCCAAATGCTTGTGTCAAGGCCATTAACCTTAGGAGATAAACATAAGTTAGGGCACTACTGTTACTAAGAATCTGATAATCTTTGATGTTTTAAATGATAACTATTGTTGTGTTATAAAGCCAGAAAATAGCTGGGGTTATGAAAATCTTTTGAGATATTCTTTGGAATGTCATTTGAGATGTTCCACTGTTGTTAAATCTAGCAGTTGAATTGTTTGAGAGATAAACAATTCCTTTTATTTTCTACATGACAAGAGCTGTCTTTCAGTGTAGGATCAAGTCTTACTTTACCATTTTATTAGTTGCATAAGTGCAGTTGTTCTATCTCATACCTTAAAGCATGGCAAGTACAATCAAGAGCAAGGTGACATTACTGAAGTCTTTTCATCTCTGGTAAAAATAACTTTTTCTTTTCTTGGCAGATCCCTAAAACACTGTTATTAAGCACTGGGAGGTGAAGATATCAAACAAAATAGCAGGCAGCCCTGAAGTCCTTCAGGAGGTTTCAGTCTGCAGGAGACCTTGCATAGCTACAATCACCTGCAGCAAAAGCTTTTACTCTCAACAGGTGAGTCTGTCAACTCACTTCATTCGGGGTTAACCAGCATCCTTCACCCAAGTGTTTTAATACCATCTTCACAAAGAGAGAAAACCAGAACGGAGTTAAATATAGATGTTAGTGTGAAATTTCCTTTAGATATGGGAAGAAGCAGTACATTGAAGTTCTGCCTTGTCTTTAAAAAGGAAAATATTTGATGTGGTATTCCCTTTCTGTTTTGTGTGTTTGTTCATGCCCCAGATAAACGTATGCCAACTGTTTTCTACCTCAAAGCACATGCAACGTGATAAAATTTATGTAGGGCCCAAGTGTTTCTGCTTAGAAAGGGAGAATACCTTAATCCTGGAGAACGGAAAGATCTCCCAGCACATAGAAGCCAAGGGACTYTGGAAAGCTCTGAAGCTCTGTGTGTCGACCCTTCTATTTTCGCTCCAGAGGAGTTGTGTACTCTGCATGCGTCTGCCCTATGCAGCTGGAAGCAAAATGTTAGTGAACATCTCAGGTGATGTGCTGGTTGCTACAAACACAGTTACTTGAATAAGAAATCGAAAGTGTAAAACTTAGCCATGTTTGTAAACAGTTATCAAAACTAGGTTTTAATAACCTACTTTTACACATGCTTTCTTTAAAATCTTATTAGAATATCCTGCTAGGATTTTTTATAATTTGCTTGGAGAATTTGTATCATGTAAGTGGTCTTTCTTTGGTGCTAGTCCATATTTCTCACTTGGTAGGAAACCAAGTACAATACTACTACATGGCTGTTGSCTTTCTGAGGTCAGTTGTAATCTATGTGTGGAATGACAGGAGTCAATGCATAAAACTGAAGGCAGAATTATTTTCATCTGTTTTACAATCAGACTTGACAAAGCACTTGTCACTAAGCAATGTATTTGCCAGTGGCARATGGAATTATGTCAAATTATTAGAAGTATACAAGAGGAAGAACTTATGCAGAAATATTGACACTGTGTGTAACTTAATGAAAAGGGGGTCTTAAGTAAAAGAACATCATAAATACAAGTTTCAACATAGTGCGGAAGTGAAGATGATCTTTTAAAAATGTAATCTTGTAAGGCTGAAGGTTTTTGTTCTAGGACACCTTTGATTGCATTTAATGTTAAAAATGTGTTCAGCTTGAAGTGATAATTATCAAATACATGGRCTTGCTGTCAGAACAAGCTGGACTGTTTCGGGAGCTTTTTATGAGTCCTTTTTCCATGAACTTTCATGGCAAGTGCTTGCAGAAAAACTGTATATTGCCATAAACCCTTAGTATCTGGGAGAAATCATCTTACTGAGCTACTTTAATTTTGTGTGTGTTTATCTTGTTCTTACTTTTCATCCCCACTCTCAACCTTGRTAGAATTTAAGTGCTACTTATTTTATATATTCAAAGGGCAAGTTTTTCATTTCCCTTCTCCTTCCTGAAGGGAAAGACACTCTACAGCAACACAGTTTTATCACCGGCCTGAGGGTGKAAGAGTTGATTTCAGCCAATTAAAATAACAATTACTGCTAGAGACACTGATAGGAGCACCCTGGTTCGTTCAACATCCCAGATGGTATGATTAAAACCCCTCAGCTTCAAATTATTGTATTGTACTGGCTGCACCTTTCCCAAAAGAATATTTGCAAGAATATTGTATAACACTCAACTCCATTTACATGATGATTTTCACAGTTTGCTTGCTGAAAAACAAATGCTAGCACATATCTATGCTAGTAYGGAATGCTATTGCCCTTCCTAGGATACATTTTTTAATGCAAAATAAGCTAAAAGTGTTTGATTATTGGGATACCAGGTCATTATATAAGTTTTCATAGCATAAGCAGAATTGTCTTGAGTGTCCGACTGTGAGTACGTATTAAATGTTAAATACAAATAATAATACATTTGCACAATATGGTTCAAGTTCTGCAGATCCTTTAGTAGCTTTTTGATAGCAGCGTCACAGACTGAGTACTACTGCATGTCTCTTTAAGACATTATTGGACTACTCTATTAGACCATATGTGTTAGCTTTTTYTGGTCAGTCCATCGCACTTGGAGTTGTGTGAGGACTTGCTTATGCTTAAGCCAGCTAGGGTRTTCTCAAGAGATGTGGAGAGAAATAAATTTCTGAAGATTATGACTTGTGCCAGTGACATAAGTAATGTCTTGATTAGGGGAGCAGATAACTTGGTGCTGTTTCTTCACCCGAACGAGGCTGAGCTTTTGTAGGAYGAGGATGATGCCGAGCAGTGTGCACGCTCCTGCCCATGCTCTGCATGGCTGTGTGAGCGCTGCAGAGGCAAACACGAGGAGTTTCCTGTTATCCTGATGCTTTCTSTACCTTGTTTTTCCTTGGTAAAAGCATGTGTAAGGGTAGGTAATATATGGTTGGCTTCTGTATCTCCAGCTTTTACAGTTTGCATTGCTGGGTGCTTTAACTGCACTCCTTTTCAAGAGACTTTAAACAGAACAACCCCAAAAATTCCTGTGACCATATGTAGACTTTGGGTTGTGGATAGTGTCTTAAATTCTGCTCTTACTTAATGGGCACCTTGGCTCTGTGTCTCTTGTCTATCTTCTGTCACCAGAGGAGATGTAGAAGCTTTTCGCCAACAGCCTTTGGTCCTTTAATGTGAGGTCTAATATTTTTTTTGTCGGCTCTTTAAATGACTTTGGTTTTTAGGTAGTACTTTATATAAAAGCATATCTAATTCTGGCAGATCTGAAATTCTTGACCATTGAGACTAAAACTCGTATTTATCTCTGACTCTCTAGCATAGTGAGACAGAGAAGAGGCTAAATTGTGAATTCTACTCTGAGTTGCTTGACTGTAAGTGGAGAGTCATTGAATTCCTATGGATGTGATTAAAGTCACACTTAGGTAACCAGCAGCATCCTTGGGTCTTTATGGCATAAATGTTTTGGTTTGAACTGAAAAATAAATTCCACAAAATGTGTGAAGTGTATTGAATTTGAGTTCCACCAGACCTGTAAAATTCCTGTAATTCCCAGCTACAAGATGTTGCTAATGCTTCTGCTAGCACAAGTAAAAAGTCAGAAAAACTGGTGCTTATGGCTGCAGAAACAGTTTGTTTTGGAGAGAGAAAAAAGGAAAAAAAAAAAGTGGCCAATGATCTTGGGATATCCTTATCTCCATTTGTGTTAGGCTAAACGGGCGTTGGTGGCAGCTCTTTTGAGCATCACCCATTTTAAAAGAACTTAAGTATAAAGTATTCCCCTTTCTCTCTCTCTCAAGTATCCTTTTACATATGAAACAAGATGACCATTGTCTTTGCTTGAAAATTTTCAAGCAAATACAGACATAATTTAGGTAGTCTTACTGTTGATATTTGATATACTCACAGGTTAGGAAGTAATTCCTGACATGTATGATGACCTTGAAGTATTTGTGAAATGGAGAACTAATTATTGATTCAGGTAGGTAGACATGAATGTATTTTTCTGGTAGGTTTTACTTGGTAACCCATAGTAATTCAGTGGTGGCGACTTTGATGAACCTGACTTAAAACTCGATAAAGGCATAGGGTTTGATATAAATAGCAGTTACCATTTTTGTGTTACTTTATTTAAGGAAAAGGATTTTCTTGTTTTCTTTCTGGATCTTGGTGAGCTAGCTGTTTCCAGTTCAAATGCCTTATATGCACCCCCAAAAAAAAAAGATGAGATGAAGAAATACTTGGCAGGCACGAGGAGTTTGATCCCAGATTAATAGGAGCATGGTGTGGTGATTGCCAGGTAACTCCTATTTAGGAGGGGTGTCACTAACAGGGGATCATGTCTGTCCTTGGGCTGGCAAAATCTAATGGCCTTGAGAGTAGGAGTTGTGCGGGAGGGTGGCTCTTGGCACAGCTTGGCAACGGGCTTAGCTATTGTTCCCCATAGAGACACTACTTAACCTTGTGGCATGATAAAGACCCAATGTCCTTGCTTGCTCGTAAAGTCTAAACATAGATGATGTGTGCGAGAGAGAGAGAGAGAGAGAGAGAGAAGGCTTCATTCCTACCGCATGTATTTGCATGGGTGTAATTCGGTCCATAAAAAACAAATCATTCAGAACGAGGCTGACCAGTACTCAGTCTGCATAAACATTCATACAGTTGTTGTTAGGTTCAGCAGTCAAGGCTTAGAGGGAAAGAACAGTGGCCTTGGGAGCTGCTGGCAAATGCAGCCCGCCTGCCRAGGAGGGAATGGCTGTGCACTGCCTTCCTGTGCAGCTGAAATCCCTGGCTAATTCTGCAGGAGTTTTTGCGCTGTATGTTGCTGCAAAAGAGCACTGCTGAGGTCTAAGGTGATTTTTTTAACCACAGAGAGGTTGGATAAGCTCTACGGGTAGGAGGAAGGACTGATCTGGGAATTAAAATCAAGAAGAAAAAGGGGCAGATGTGATGGTCTAATTTAGCCTTGTCCTGCTCCTACCAAGCTGTTCTTACATCTCAACCATCTGCTGAATAGTTTGAATCACCTTCTTATTACTGGACTGAATTGGAAAAAAAAAAAAGGCCATTTTCTTAGTAACTTTAGTTCCTATAGGTTTGTCTCGTTTGGAGCTTGTTGTTTCCGAGTGYTCCTGAAGCTCTCCAGCCATCCTTGTTCAGGCTGCATTTCTTAGAGTGGCTGTAGCTGTTCGTCCAGTCGATACTGATGCTTTAGCTCTGCTGTGTTCCAAATCATCTCCTGTAATAAATCCAATTTGAATTTCCAAAATGACAGTTCTCAAAAGACCATTAAGCTGATCAAGCTAGCATTTTGCATGCCACAACTGTAGGACTTGACTGAAATAATTTTTTTTTTCCAGTTTAGAACTTTGCTTTGAAAACAAGGTTTTGATTTTTAAACACATCCAGTGTTTTTATCATACCACTGGATAAGCTGCTGCACTGGTTAAGGACAGCCTTCGATGTTAAAGAAGTTAGTGTTTTTAATCTGAAAACTGAGGTATTGCAAAACTCATCTTGGTCGTAAAGGTCTTCTATCTACCTGGTTCTTGGTGCACAAAACAGTACTGAGGTGACGACAGTGTATAAATGCAGATAAACTGCTAGCCATTTTAACAAACAAAAAAGGAAGACTTAGAAGAAGAAAGGTTCAAAACTGTCCAGCCTGTTTCAGGAAACCAGTTAATTTCTGGGCTCTAAGTGATGATAAGTCTGAGTCTAAAAGAGGTAGAGGATTATTATGCTTGCACATCCGTGCTTATCCTCATGTGAGACACTGACAGTCTGAATTTGTAATATTTTCTTTTATTCTGTGGATCCTGTGTGGCTCATCCAAGGCATACCAGCAGTTATTTTTCCATCTATTTTCTTCCTTATAAATATATGAGTTTATTTGGTAACATAGAAAAATGTTAACATTGTGGAGGTTTCTCTGCCTCTGCAGCTGCCAACCATATTCTGTATTATTTACAACTTCTGCTTTCCTGCWAAGGAGGCTTTATGTTTCCTAATGGATTATTAGATGGTACTTCTCCAGCAAAACTAAGATGCAGAGAGGTGTGATTCCATGTGGTTTYATTTGGAATAACCCTAGATATGCAGCAATCTATTCTTTCTTTAATTGCAAGTTTATATTTTTGCCTACTGCTGTTAAAAAATGGAAACCATTCTCAAGCTATATGGTCTTTTGGTATCTCTTTGTAGTCACATGATGGAAACAGTTTCATTTGACACTGGTTTTGCCTATCTAAAAGAGGCCATTGCATTTGACTTASATCATAGTTTATTTATCTGATCAGCAGTTCATGCTTGACATGTATARTGGCTCTCTTTATTTAGAAAGAGAATCATTGAAAGAATAACAAGTGTGTTTTGAATTTACTTGAGAGAACTACTGCCCAAAGACATATGGTAATAATCAGCCTAGTATCTGTCATCCCACAAAAGTTAAGGGATACATCAAAGCTGGAGGGATGAGCATTCAGAAGGGCGACAAAAGTTAATAGTGGGTGTCATACTAATAATACTGTTCTGAAATGGATTATTTTTATTTTGTAAAACATCCTTTGGTCTTTATGCTGTCCATCTGTTATAATGTTATATACTGTCCTTGGAGAAAGTCTACATGGTAGTTATTTCTCTTGTTATATCTAAAGAAATTTGAGTTGTTTGAGGTGGAGTTTTTCTGCTGTTATTGGTAGTAGTTGAATATTTCAAAGTACTTCTGACCCAGCAGATTATAGTAACATTTGGAGTTTGTTTCTGAAATTTCTTAAGTCATCTGGGGCTCTGTGTGGAGCCCTATAGTAATGCTTATATTGAAAATAATTGATACTGTATTTCTAGCAGAAAATATACCGTGCAACTTAGAATATAATGCAAGTAGATATTGAACTATTTTATGCTGTGGTGATTTTGATTTTATAACTTATTACTTGAAAATTTGTGCAATGTGAAGTAACTGTAAATTATGACAGTTGAGCTTCTCCTTTCCAGGGAAGCACATAAATTATGGATTATATTGAAGGAAGGAAAGGTCATGGGCCACCTGATGGAAATATTCTGCTTTTTTCTGGAGTAGCTGTAAATAAGGACTGCATGTTTATGGTGTCCATCTGTTTTGTTTTTGTTTTTAGAAAGGGGCACTAAATGAACATAGTAAGTCATTGCTTCCTACAGCTTATAAGAGACTAAATTACTCTGAGGACGAGTTCTTCTCCCTACAGTGGTAGAGTGTTATATGAATGGGTATGTGGCTTTGGATTTGGGTGTTCGTGATAGTTGGGTGTATAAATGTATGTCTTAACTAAAGCTTTCTACTCTTCACCAGATTCTCTTAACAGAGGTTGTAGTGTTTTCTGCACTATAGTATGGATGATAGATTGCAATGAAAATTGCATATATGAGTAGATTTGTCTTGTATATTATMTGCTTTATATAACACAGTAATACTTGGAATATACGTTTGTGTATTAGCTAAGTTGTTAATGCCACAGAATCCTTTTTTTGTAAATTATTASCTATGAAAGCGTATTTACATCTGAAGCGAAATTGGAGATTCTACACAAGTTATTTGAGAAAAGCCTTTCCTTTCCTTAGATAAGCCACAATTGATTGGAATTGAAATATGTTGTCCCTGTGTCAGAAGAACAGATTCACGTTGTAATGGGTCTAGCAAGGCCATATAATATAGTAATTAAGCAAGAAATTCATATATACTATCATTAAGAAAGTATATGAGAAGTTTAATTTTTCTTACAGCATGTTTGCTGTGACTCTGTGATTTTTTCAAGAAAGAAAATTTCAAATGAACATATGAAAGTAAATATAATGATTTTATACTTTGGGTATTTTTTTTTGTCTTTTCATTTAGATGTAATCACTGTAACAACAGACTGAGGGCAAAAGAAATTAAACCAGTTGGATGAATTAGCTCAGCAAGTGACGGTTCACAGGAGAGTCTTTATCTACTTCTTCCCCAGACTGTGTGTGCATAATTGCAGGTAAGTGCAGGGCTACGTTTTCTTCAATAGAACAATTATAATATAAATTATAATTAAAGGTCTGATATTATACTCATGACTAGATATTTGGGTCAAAATTGTACATGCAGTGGCTTGAAGCCAGTTCTGAAAATGTATTTGATTAAATGTATATTTTATTGCATACCTTCAGGAGTATGATTATGCAGCCAAAATGACTCAGTTAATTTCAAAACGATGCTTGTAAAAGACAGCCATTTTTATTAAAGATATTAGGCTTTGACTGTAGTATTTTTATCTTTAGGTATTGTCCAAAGGAAATTTYTTATGTGAATATCTCTGCATATTACAGTACTGTGCATATAAAAAGATATAATATTTGGCCAAATGAATCGAGATGGTAAATATGAGGTATCTAACACYTTCTGAAAGTCCATGTCACAATCAAGCGTCTAATTATTCTCTATGACTACAGAAATCTCTAATAGATGTCTCAATGCTGTTCACGCTGTTGGAATCAAGACATCTATTTGTGCTCATAAAATCCTCCATCAGGTTTCATCATGAGTATTGTCGTACAATCTGACCTGTTTCTGCTGAAAATACTGATAATGAGAGAAGACTAATGTCTTGGCAAAGTACCAACCATCTTGTGCTAAGGATAGCATGAGGTGTGAGAGTTACTCAATAGGATCTATAAAGATGCGTTTGCTGATGGTGTAATAGGGCTCCCCAAAGGACAGATTTTGGAGAATATATTGCTTGCAGGAATGAAGTACATATGAGAATGCAATAAATGGTATGGTCAGCTTTTGGGCTTCGTCTCTGCTAAAAATGTTGACAAGTCCTTGGATTGTGAAAARAAAATGAAAGTGTCAAAGAAATATTTCTAGAGTAAGAAGAGAGCAGGGGAAGTAGTCATTGTGACTTATCAACCTGTCCTGTGCATAGGTTTTGAATGCACAGTGAGCACATCAGTGGGTTTTGGAAGTATTTGATATATTCCCRGATTTGGTTTGTGTATAAACATATTTCCTCTTTATGGAAGTCATTGACACCATTTAAAATGGATATAAACTAGTTGGTAAGGTTCCTAAATCAAGTCATCATAAATCCTTATGATAAAATAATTTATCTTACTCCTCTTAATCAGAGTTAGTCCAGTAATCCAGCTCTTGACATTGGATGAAATGAGAACAACATGTGCCTTTGTATGCTCTAAATATTTTTGTCAAACATATTACTACGAACAACTTATTGATGTATTGCTAATAAGGGATATGTTTCCACTTGAGTTTCTGTACAGCTCGTATTTTATCTTGTTTGCTCACAGTTTTTCTCCTCTGAGGTTGAGCAGCTGAGCTTTGTGTGTCTTTTCATAATATGGAGACCTTCTGTTAAAGGCTGTTGGAAAAATCAAGTAGTTGACCCTGAAACTGGGTCATATTGCGTTGAAAAGACCTAAATAGAAGATGCCAGTGTGGACTCAATACCACATGCAGCCGTGCATTCTGGTAGATAACTRTTTCTGTTAGTTGTGTGGGTGCCTGCAAGGAGTAGGATGGCATCCCAGCCTTTTTCCTTCCTAGCTTTGCCATGTGTCCAAGTCATCTGCCACTGAAGCACTAGCTGCTGATTTGCCATATTCATTTTGAGTGTTGAATATGTGTCTAGAAGCTTGAGATGCTTTTCTTCAAGGACGATCATGGGGGGATGGAAATGAAAGCAATGCAAGAATACCAAGGCGAGAAGGATAGTCTATAAGTAGATGAGAAGGTCCCAAGTCCTTTGATAATTATGAGAATTTTTGGTCCGTTTTGGGATGAAATGCTTAACATATTTGAGAAAAATCTGCATTTTTTTGCACTGCTAAAGTTCTTTTTCTRCACACCTATATTGTGATGAGTTTGTTGCTCTTCATGGTGTTGATAGGGCAGAATGCATCTATTTCATAGATGAGAGACCTAATTATTTTTATTRCAGTTAACAGTACTATAAGATGGATATACTACCACCAGAGTTGGTCTGACTGAAAAAAGTATATTTAAATACCTTAAAAATGAAAGTGATTATTTTGCAAATAGCAAGGTTTTTATGACTGAACGGTGTAGGAAAATTCTGAAATAGAAGTGTGACATTATTTATGAAGTAGGTTGGCGAAGTGGGAGAAATGCTATTTCTGTGTGTGTATATGATTTCTGTCATACAGTATGTTTAAGTGGAATTGCATTTGTAGCAGTACTCAACGCTATTGTCTGATTATCCAGTGAGTAGATGGTTCTCTGAAAATATACATTTATCTTTTCACATTCTCAGAACTCGTATCAAATCTTCTATAGCTTTCATTTTTATTAGTTCATGCTCTAAAGTACATTATTATTACTCAGTAAACAAAGAAGACTAGAAACTAGAACTGAGATGAATGGGAAGAAAGTTCTGATGACCTAGATTCTCCAGGYAATTATGCATGCTGATTCCCTGGTTACAAGTAGAAACCAAATGTCTAGATTCAGAGTCGGGTGAGTCCTAACTCCCATGGAATTGAAATGAGAATTCACCTCCTAACTCTTTCTAAACCTGGAATCAGGTAACTTGAGCAGCRTTAGGGTGTCTTGACTGCAGAATTTCTTTGTCAGCTTCAATGCAATTATTTTGCATTTACTTTTTCTTGATGACAGTAGAAGTCTGGCCTCAGAATTAATTGAAAGATAGAAATGGATTATGATTTAACATTTTTGAAGCAAAAATTTTACAAAGGAAACCTCTTAAAAAAGTATATTTGTTTGTGGTATGGGGACATAATATTTGTCTCCAAGAAGCCTCCCTGTGCCTTGCTTAGATTGTTTGCAGCTCTTGTAACCATTACTGCAGAGTCTGGCTTACAATGCAGAGGGAGCAATGTGTCTATATATTAGTAAGTCCTTTCATTAAATCTTTACTTTTAAAAATAATTGGTTCTTCTAATCTATAATGGAACATGGACTTACAGGCTGCTTGTGATTAAAATTAAACCTTATTTGTCTTTTAATGTGGTGCTATGTTCATCTGTAATTGAGTAGGGATCGATGCCAGCTCTGTGATGGGCAGTAAGCTTATCCGACATGACGGAGATAGATTTCAGGGAAGACAGGCTTTGCTGTTTCTATGTACAAGTGGGATGAGTAGACCATATCAGCAACATTTAATTATTTTGTAGGTAATTATTCATTTGAGGGACACAAGTTTCAGAGTAATATTGGAATAGAAAGAAGACCAATACAATTACCATTTGGCTAAGTACATTGTTTGCACTGGTAGTTGGGAAAGTCATAATGAGCTTTTCATTACATTTACATACAGTAATGTTTTATTTAATAATAAAGTTCAGTTTGAGCTTAAGCTTAAASTTTGTGTGTTATTACAATGATGACTAGGGAGGGGGGAGAAAGAAGAACGAGTCGGAAAATGAGTAGCATGAAGTCTCATGGAGAATTTCATTTTATTTCATTGCAATTCTGTGCTCTTGGATAAGAGTAGAAGAATTTAGTTGGACAGGATCTGTGGGGGGTCGTGTGGTCCATGCTTACTTCCTTGCTCAGTAAGGTCTCCCCGTAGCCCTTGCTCTTAAGTGCTATTGCTTACCCCGTGCTCTCAGCTTCTCTTAGYATGTCATACCTTCTATCTTGAGGGTCTCCGCTTGACTTGGGCCAGTAGGTCAGTATCTTCCTTACACTGTCACTCTGTGGTTCTAGCTAGTCTTGGCTCCTCAGAATGATAGCCGTGACTACCAGCCTGTTTTTTTATCCCAACTGCTTGTCAAGTGTGTGCTCTGTCCTATAGTGCAGATGATTAATGAAGGCTATTAAGAGTATCGGTTCCTATATTGATCCTTGAAGGATGTCACTAGCTGCCCGCTGACCCTTTCCACCACTAATGAATTTGCTGAAGAAGAGACTATGGGAGACTGTGTCAAAACCCCTGTTGAAGTCCAGCTATACTAAATCCACTGCCCTCGTCCTCTGAGCTCAAATCACTTCATCGGAGCAAGTGATGACGTTGGTCAGGCCTGTGCTTGCTTCAGTCTTCCTCCCTTACCTGGTTTAAGGTTGGGATGCTGTTTTCTTTTTCCCCCACTGATCCGAAGCATATCAGGAACCTCCCCTGACTGCCAGGGCCTGTCAAAGCTGATGGAGAGCAGCCCGAGAGTGCCATCAGCCATCTCCTTCAGCACCTTCACACATGTAATGTGGTCCCATGAACTTTGGTAAATATAGGTGAGCTTTAGGTCTGGCTTCTTCAACTCTGGATGCTGGTTCACACGGATAGAAAACGCTTGCAGTACTTGAAATGCTGGAAGAAAATAACTAAGTCCTCTCAAAAGTTTTACAGCATTTCGTAATGAAAATGTTTCCATCCAGCTTGAGCAGTCTTACTTGAAAATGTGGTTTTGTGTATGAACTATTACTCATGAAAACCAGATTTATTTTCCTGCATTATCTGTGTCCTCTGTACTGTAAACAATTGTTAGATTCATGCTGATTCCTATACTATAAATATTAATATAATACCAGAGATACTAACAGAGGAAAAAATCAGTTTTAGTAGCAGTGTCTGTGAACGGGAAGGACTGTGACAAAAGCAGACACTGTTCAAGTTTGAGCATTTACATCACTTGATTCTCGAGAGCAAATGCCGCTGAACTTCACTATGCCTTTCTGGTGGGGTACTTTGCAGAGATGTGCTGCAGTGTACAAGCTGTTAAAAAGAAATGGCTTTTTTTGTCTTGGCTTGGACAGATTATTCCTGCCTAGGATTTCAGCTTTTTCTTGATATGTTTCTGGGTATTTTTTTACCACACATAACTAAATAATCTTCATAACTTTTTACAATATCTTACAGGTCTAGTGAAGACTACTGTTCCCTTAGGAAACAGAAATAGCCAGAGCTGTTACTACTTTTTCCTTGTTTTAATTGTATGCGGATACCCTGATAAGTAATATCAGTAATAATAAATTTTTTTTTGGAATATCAATAGTAAGATATGTAGTTTCTTTTATTTTGGTCAAACAGGACTGATGAATAAAAGCAATAAAAAAAAATGTTGTCACATAACAAAAATGTAAGAAAACCTCAATTTCCATTATGAAATCAACTGCTTTAGAAAGCAATGACTTAGATGCTGTAATGTGCTAGCTATGAATACGAAAAAAGATTGCAGTTGCAGAGATATTAKGAGTATATATGATGCCTCACCCAGGGGAATGGATTCAGCAGTTTCCGAAACTTGGCACATTTGTCCTTCAATCCAGTTCAATCAACATCTTTTTATCCATCTGAGGCCCTTTTTAAATTGTTCTCTGGCATTTTATCATACAGCACTGTAACCTAAAACAGTAGTGTCATCATAATAATTTTGGTTTGTCATTAATCAAGAAATATATTTTTTAACCCAATAGCAATCAACATGCTGTACAATTTCAGATCTCCTGAATCTTTATCACAGTAATGCAATTTTCTTGTTAATAGCTAATGGTTTATATATTGGACATGATAGTTTGTCTAAACATTTGAACTATAGATTCCTTTAATGTCGTTTCTCTAATTTCATATGGGGTATGGATRCGCCAGAAGAATTTGGGTATATAAGCAGCAGCAACCAGAAGTTGATTGCAATTAGGTTGTTATTGAAACAACTTAGCCTCTACTATTTTGTGTTCATAGTAGGCAGAAAATTTGATTTGATAAATCCATATAGAGTGATCTTATCAGTTGGTGTTCCTCCACAGGTCCTCATTACAGGAGCTGGGTTTTAATCTGAAAATCTCCATATTTTTCACAATAAGTTAGCTCGTGGTCTTCTGTATTTACTGTCTTTGGGGAAATCATCGGTGCCTCCTTGCATACTGCCAACTATTACSTTTTGTCAATACCTGATTCTCTTAACTAATGGTAATTGATATTTTTCAGAACACTTTGAAGATTAGTCATTATTTTTTTCTAAATTATTGCTAAATATCATCAAGATAGCACCTCAGTTGTACCAGAGCTCTAGTGCMCAGTCTTAGGACACCTACTCATGTACCATGTCTGTATTAGAAGTTAGTAGTGATTTGCAAWAGAAGCTGGTACTAAGTCCAAATGCTGAATAAGAGGACCTTGTCTGAAATAGCTGTGTGGGTTTTGACACCATGGCAAGTGCCTGAAACAATGSCAGAAATGTCTCCTGCAGTGGAGTATTCCCCATTACTGGGGATATGGGGATGACATGGGAACAGTCTTTTTCCTTACAACACTAACTGCCATTTCAAGAGAACAGTRTGATGCACTTAGGAATGCATTTTTAGAGGATTATTGCACTTCTCTAATGGTTCAGCTCATGCAACCTTTKGGTTTCTGTTCCCCAGAATACTTGAGGACTGCATCAAAAAATTGCTCAGAAATGCGCTGGAGTATTTATCACTTAATATTCATCGATTCTGGTTATGCAAATTTACTTATTCATGCAGTTACCATAATGTTATGGTAACTAGTGATAAGGTGCCCATAATTCACACAGATAAATTACACACAGCTGTGGCTCAAACCCTTTTGGTTTGGGGCAGTACTGCTGAGTTGTAKCTTGAGAGTTTCAATAATCGAAGTTCTAAATATTTTCTCACTTTCATTMATGTTAAATAGAATAAGAGCAGTCTGAGCCCTCAGCAGAGGGCTGAGGTTCCTGAGCAAGTACTGTGGCTTGTAGGGGGCTGGGTTGCTTTTATCTTGTGGCCTTTCTAAAGCTCACAGTAGCAACAACTTTCCCCCAAACTTTATTATTATGTTAATGGAAATGGAGAGGGGAAAAGAAAAAAGGGGAGAGAGGCGGATGGAAGATGGGCATAGGATTGTAATGACTTATSATGATGTGAAAACCTGAGGTTTGAGTGTTTTTTACTCTCTCAACAGCTGCAGTGCCTTTGGCAGTGCCAGTGGCTGTGTTATTTATTTGAATAGCTGGGATGTGCAGGGTGGAAGGCAGGATGAATGTCCAGCAAGGGATGACTTAGGTACCTGACAAACTTGTGGATCCTGTGCTAATGCTAAAATCAAGATGATGATCTTGCTTGAGAGACTCTGGGGATAGCTGAGGTTAAGTGCACGTCAGCATTTTTCTTTCCTCCTRTCCAAGGTCTTCAGTTTGCTACAAGTAAGGATAGATTTCTCTACACAATAAATTCTTTGGGACTATTGAGTAGTGAATCATATAGCTTGAAACMTATTCCACTGTGTTTATGTATAGAGATAAGCTGCCCTAACAAAAAAAAAAGCTTTTCTCATATCAAGGATGATAAAGATAAATATACTTCACAAGGATTCTTTTAATACCAAAWGTCTTAGCCATTAACAGCACTGTGAAGAAAGCATAGATTTATCTTTTGTTTCCTTCTTACTGCTTAACTTGAATAAAACAATGCAACCAGACTCTCCCATCACTATAAAAATCAATTGTTACTGATCAGCCTTAAAATTAGTGTGTMATCTTTTTAAAAAAGAACTAATTTCAAATTAAATAGAAATTGGTAATCTCAGTTAAAAGAKTTTTTTTCATAGCATTTTATTTTATTTGGTTTTGGCATTTTATTCTTCTTATTTCAACTAGGTTTGTCTTCAAGACCAACTCAGACACTTAAGGCCCAAAAGTCTTACATTGGCTTAAGTGAGGAACTTGAACTGTTTTGCCAGCACTTGAGTGCTTGATAAAATTACTTGCAATATTTACCATGCCATGAGAAAGTGCTCGTTGAGATACTTTTTTCTGTTAAAGATTAATAACCTTAGATATATGATTTCCAAGGCTGCTAGAAATTGACTACAATACTGGAAAATGTTTCACTTCTTCCTGCAAATAGTTTTTAAATAAAAAAAAAATATTATTTCGGCATTTTGCCAAGGAAGCCTTAACTCCCAAATTTACCTTTTTTACAGGTTAAGAAGAGACTTCAAAGCTGCTCTTTCTGGGTTTTTTTGTGTGAGTTTTTTTGTATTTATTTTAGTTTTTTTTTTTAAAATCATTCTGACTTTTGGCCTCTTAGAGAGGATGGGTGCCTGAATTTGATGCAGATATTACTTAAAATGCTATCAATGACTTTGAGGCTAGATACTATTATTTCTAGGATTTCAAAATAAGACGTCTTGCCATGTTGTTGTCCAGTATTSTATGTAGGACAGTATAATGCTCAAATTAACTTTTGCTCTTCATTTCATTATAACATGCCTATTGCAATGTTTTGAAAGTGGTGTAATAACAAATGTAATTTTGTACTGTTGGATGTCCTATTTATCTGCATATGAGTGTTTACCTAGGATGCTGAAGAGGTATTGTTGCCAAGGGACTGCTATTTTCCAACATTTTGATTAATATGACGTTTTTCCTTCCATCTGCTTTAAGATTTTGATMACTTAAAGGAAACAGTTGTGGAATCATAGCTGCTGTATTCAGAAGGGAAAGGGCGAAAAATTTGGAGTAGAGTTTAAGCTTATGTAAATTTTGTGATSAATGTTGAAGGCATTTCTTGGACACAATGTTTTCATACTAGAAATAYTGCAGGTAAAATTTAGAGAGGATATGGCCAGTGCAGATGAAATTCTTGCACAAAGCAGGAGATGCGTAATTAAACAGGGAGACACAGTATGTGCTACTTGAGCAGTGGGATGCGGATATTTTTCTCCAGCTGTTATAATGTACGTTAATTACAGTGTACCTGTGAATAATAAAATGTAGATTTGAAATCAGTTAACTGCTGGTCCCAAGAAATTATCTAGTTATCGAAGAAACAAAAATTTTCAAAGAAAGCTTTATGATTGTAGACTAATGTGGAAAATATAAATATGAATTCTCTTTTCAGATGCAAATATACTTGTAATAATCTAACTTATTTACACAAGGATGTCGGTAGTTCATGATGAGGTATGTGATGTATCCTAAAGTGCATGACAAGTTTGTGGTYTTGTGGAATGTGAACAATGATATACTTGGAAGAAGTCTCTGGACAGCTTGATTCATCTTTAGTACAAAGGAGAGTCTTTTCGTTCTATGGGTTGAAGAATTTGCAATCATTAATGCAGTTTTATTCCCACCTTGTCAGTATTGCTGACCAAATTGATGAGCGAGATCAATGTATGTTATCTGTTTTATCCCTGATTATTTATCTCTTCCTAATTATTYTTTTCTTGACTATGGCTGTCTTGATCTATCCTTGAGTGACTGAGACAGAGACGAGCTGACATTAAATGCAATTCTGTTCATCTTTTCTTTCATGTGGTTCATATCTCCATTTTCTACAGATTAGATTTGAAAGAACTGCATGGAATTATGACTATTTCCAGTTCTTCATGCATTTGGGCTTCTGTTTTATATTCTTTCTTTACCATCTGATATTCTTCTTTCTGAAGTCATGTTAAATATGGTTTAAAATGCTGTTTATAGTCTTATGCTTTAATGCATGTCACTATCCTAGACTTAGTATTTTTRAAGCTATACTACTTACTTAGACAAATTATTTTATGGCGTTATATCTTAGTTGAGCAAATACACATTAATATCTTTCTTCTCTTCTTTCCCAAACCGAGTTGGAATACTAACACAGCAAATACCAATATACTGATTTATGTGTCCTTAAARATCTGGTCAGCATCCAAGTTTTTTAAAGGTAAACCAATTGTGGTGGATTTCATAGACTGTAATCACAGTAATTTCTCCTAAGTTCCTGGGCTGTTGAATAAGGAAGACGTTTTCTTTCTTGTGTTGTAGCTATATGCTCTTTTTTAAGAATACTGAACACAGAACTCCTGTGAAACACTTAAGTTAGAAATAAGGTTTTTCAAAACACAAGCACCAGACTAATTTTTCATCAAAGATCTATTTTGAATTTCATTTTTACTYTTATATTAAACTGTGTGTTCTTGTTCTGCGCAGAGCAAGCTATGAAAGGCTTTTGAGCAATAAAACAAGGTGAGATTTTCTGCTCTGCAGAAGGCTCAAGGCATCTGGGTGACTCTTCTCTTAGACTGTATCAAAATGCATGCAGGATTGTAAAACACTTGGTTATTTCTGAGATAAGAATTAAGGTGAAGCATTTAAGAGCTGGCAAATAATTAACTGTGTCCTTCCCTTTTTTTTTTTTTTTTTTTTTTTTTTGGTCCCCCTCTAGGGAGTTTCTCAAGCTTGATCAT
Organism: Eudromia elegans; assembly: GCA_003342815.1. Lineage (NCBI taxonomy): Eukaryota > Metazoa > Chordata > Aves > Tinamiformes > Tinamidae > Eudromia > Eudromia elegans. Next base: position 814,309 of record PTEX01000160.1, read on the forward strand.
TAAAACAGGTGTAAACAGGTGTATATTCTTTGTTTTCAGTGGACATAATTTTAAAACATGTATTTATACATGAATTTAGCTCAGGTTTTAAACTCAAGAGACTTGCTGTGGCACCCTATAGTTTTGTATTTCAAGACTAGGTCTAGGGAAGTTGTGAAAACTAATGAAAAGCAAGGATTTACTTACTGCTGATTAACTGCGGTTGTTGGTGGCTTGGGATTTTTTACGTGCTGTCATGAGCAGTCAGATGGTCAATCGGATTGCTGTGATGGTTAGAAAGCTAATTAACTTCCTTGTGGTTAGTTTTAGTTCTCTTATTCTGGAGTTACCTTGTCCTGTGCCTCAAACAGATTTCCATAGTCTGGTTGTAGCAGAACSTTGCCCTTTTCAAGGGTAAGGACTGCAGARCAGCTTGTGTCTAGRTGACRTTTCTAGAAAGAAAACGTTAAGAAAAATMCAAACTCATGTCCTTGTCCTTTGAAGCTTAGACAGATCCAGCTGCAATGTCTAGGCAAAATCACAGCTATGTTACCCAAGAGTTAAGAAGTACTTATGTTAACRTAAATATATGTATTAAATATATATGTTTGCACTCAAAGCCATATAAGTGATTGATGTGTGACTAATTCTCTCACTGTCTGTGTGTTCTTAGATGTGGAACTACTAGTCTCTTAGCAATTCACTTCCAGCCTTGTGAGTCTCATGAATGTTAACCAATCTGGGTAGTTGGTACAGTTTTCTGCATCTGCTACGATACTCTGAATTGAATGGAGACAAAAGGCACGCTTTCCACCTTGGAAAAATTCTATACTATACAAATGTGCAGTTCCAGTAACTTGAGAAATGGGAGCTTGAGCCATTGGTGTGGAATAGCTGCATGGCAGATGGAAGTATTAAGTGTTCTTGGTAGGGATGGAGATGGAATCACCTCCATTGTAAGGGTAGCACAAGCCCTRTTAGCTGAATTTAAGAGGTCTGAAAGGAAGAGTGCATTTTAGAACTGACCTTTCCCAGATTAATTACCAACTTCTGAACTTGATTATGTTTCATATGCCATTCTCCAGTATTAATTCCCTGTACTACATGGTTGAATGCATATGTACTTGTCACTCTTATTTTGTAAGAATTAATTAATAGGAGATGCATGTATGAATTTTAACATTTGTGCCACTATTTCCATCTTTTTTTTTGTACAAAGCACTTCTTTCCTAGAATGCCTTTGTTAGTCCATATATAATAGTGTACTTTTTCATCTATTCAAATTAAATATACTGTGTGTATATACACATATGATAAAAAGGAAGAATTAAAATGTAGCACTTCTCTTAACAGTGTAACTTTGGTAATGTTACACAAGAGGGTTTTTTAATTATTTTTCAAGATAAGTTGGGTTCAAATTAAATGTCAAATATAATTTGATGTAAGAAGTTTGAAATATGTGATAGTCCTCGGAGAAACTCTAAGTACTTAGATCTCCTAGCCAAATGGTTATTTGCATAATAGTGAGCTATAAGGTTATATATCACTCCATGGCAGAAAGCCAGACCATAATCTGTGTAGTAAAGCTATGGAAAGCTGAAGTCTGAAAAGCATTCATCTTATGAAGGGGTTTGCCTCTTGTATGAAATACAAAGCATATTGACTTCTTTAGTTCTTGAGCAAACAGAGAATACTAAAATCTGTTTCCAGCATTCTTGTAGTTTAGTTGTGCAAAGCACAAATGCAAAATGAATGTTGACATACTGGTTTAACATCCCTGAGCAGATTCAGCTGCTTTAGARCTTCTTCAGTAATCGGTCTTGAAAAATATAAACTAGCGTTTGCGTCKCTGGATAGATGAAATGGTTTCAAAAGTTCTTGATTAGTGAGCTGAGAAACATAGGTGTGCATAGGTGTGGTGTGGGGGGAGGTTGTGTGGGTTTTTTTTTTGTTGTTGTTGTTTTGTTTTGTTTTGTTATTTGTTTTAAATGGCAAGATCTTTTCAGGTCCTCTGAATTCATCTTTAGATAACATTAAACAGTTTCACCAGCTAGTGTCATCCTTAYATAGGCACAATTAAAGGACCATTAAAAATTTTTCAAAGGGAAGCTGATTTCATTCCATGATRTGCTAAAGAACCTGCTCATAGGGGACATGAATGATAGTGAGGTGTAGGGCTTTTTCTTCAGGTTTTTACACTTGATTCCTGTTGTCAGAGGCTTGCAYGACCTGTATTGGCCTCCTTGTAGTTTTATCCCAGTGTATATCCCAGAGAACACAGGTCTAAAATTTTTTCCTAAAGTAAGTGTGGTTAGCACTGCTGGGTAGATCAGAGCTCAAGAAAGGAGAAGATGCTTTGCAAACCTTGACAGAAGTGAAAATAATTCTGGAAGAAACTGTAGTACTTTGTAATGCAAAAGATAAAAGAAAACTCCTGATAAAAGCAATGATTATGGTAGTTTATTGTTTAAAAATACAGAGTWAAGACATGCTACCTTGATGATGTCCTGATTTAGTCTTGGTGTGTTCCTGGTATTCCATTTAGGAAATGGCATGGGAATTTCCTACAGTGAGGTTACTGGTGAAAAACCAAGTAGTGTTTAAGACATGYATTTGTGTAAGATCAAGAGCCTTGTATTTAGGATATGGTGTCTTTATCATGCCATAAGCATAGTCACCTTGATTAAAGCTAGCTARTCCTTGAACGTTTTTATTATGGAAAGATGAGTTACCGAGAAGTCTTGAGGAGCTRTAGTGGGACATGACTTCAGCCATGTAATTATTTTTGCATAGTTATTCTTAATRCAGTACAAACTTGGATTCCTGCAATTAAAAAACTAGAATCAGAATTCAAAAAAAATCTTAAATATAAGTTATTTTTCTGGATGTAATTATTTATGTATGGGATGTTTTGAACTGGCTCTATCTACCATTAAAGATCAATATGAAGACAARTGTATGCACCCAATATGCAAGAGACTATGGATCATTGCATATAGACTTATGGTCACTTCATATCTTTGAAAGACAACAAATTCACTCCAGGTTTTGGGAGCTAATGTAGCTAAGACTGAAGGCAAAGCAGCAGGCATYTCATCTCAGCAAGTCACTGTTGCCAAGACTTGCTAGGATTCTTCCAAAGTGAGCTCATTTGTTATTTAAACTGCAAGGAACTGATACTGCACTGAATGATATCCGAAGGTGGTCTGAACTCTTTCCTGAGCAGTAGCACCACTGAGGTGTGTAAAATATTCAGGGATTTTACATCACTTCATTAGGTATGTTGGGAAATTCCAGTGTCAAATTCATCAGGGCTAGACGTCTGTCTTTRGAGGTCATTTAGGTAATTTTATTAATGATAATTTATATCAAGATGTATGCATTTTTAAACTCTTAAAATTATTTAAATAGATCTTGTTTCAAGACCGAGTTAAAAAAGCTATTTTTACCTTCATTCCATGAAAGTAAAAGTGGAAAAAAAATTCCCTAAACAAAAGCAAGAAACTGTATAAAATATTCTAGAATATAATTGTATTCCAGGAGACACCACAATAAGTTATTTGAATAAAGTTAATGAAATTTTTTGCTTATTATTGCCTTGAGCTTAAGTTCCAGAAGTTTGTACTGATTAAACTATTTTTAAGCAGTGTTTATTGCTTAATACAGTCACTTGAATTATTTCAAAAATTTTCAAGTATGATAATTCAAGTCTAAATATGATTAAGAAATAAAAGAATTAGAGGTAAAAATGAAATACTTTTCTTAGTATAAATTAATGATGCTCTGAATTCTTCCAAATATTAATAAAATCGTTCAGAGATGGAATATATGCATTTCTCTGTCTTAGAACAAGATTCATGCAAAAYTTGCTAGGGAAGTTTCCTAGGACTACTGAAGAGCAATGACACTGGTCTGTACTGCCGGACCAATCATTTCTAGTGTTAGGGTTATCATGATATCTCAATGTTTTAGTGATTTTGAGCTTCAGAGTCCTAAAGTGGTATATCATGTTTATACAATACTTYGTGAATGGTGTATAAATACATTAAGGCAACCACCTTTGAACTGCTGGAGAAGGCAGCAAATTAGATTAGGAAGGAGAAACAACATGCTAATAGGATCAGCTAAATGAGGAGATGTAGGAAATGACTTTTTGAGAKAAGACGGTCAAAGTGAAGGTAATTTGAACTGGACTTTTGAATCCTGATAGCAGTTTGAACTTGGCAATACCCACYGTGGACATGTGCGGGATCCACAGAGCTCCACACACTGTAGTGTTGGTCAAAATAAAAGCTGTAGTCTGCAAAGTGCTTTTTTTAAAAAAAAAATATTTTATTTTGAGTAGTTTTAGGCACACAGTAGAATTCCTGGTTGYTCTCCAATGTATTCTCCGCTCAAGTTATGGGTTACATAAAGCTGACACTTGGAAGTGGTTTTGTGCATTTTGGATTAGGTGTTTAGAAACACCAATTTCCTACCTTTTTCAACAGTCTCAATATGAGAAATTGTTTATTCCATTTTACTCAAGGCAATTATGACTTACCTTAAATGTATGCTTCAACTTTATGGTGTATGTATTCCCATAATACACAGAACTACTKTTCAGCAAAGAGGTGAGGTGATGAGTTGAGGGTACAAACGCAAAACACTGCTATCTTAAATACTGCCAGTAATGCAGGGGCTTTCAGGTTGAGGCTTCAGGTTCAAGTCCCGTTTTGGAGCTCAGAGTGATGCTTTTACGTGGTTTTGCAGTGCAGTATATTCTTGGGTATGAACATGACTTAAGTGGCAATAACTGCGTTCCCTTAACTGTTCTCTTTGCTGCCTGCAGCCCATGACCACCCTTGGTGTCATGTGGTTCTGACCTGGGTTTCAGCAGAGCAATTGACTTCGGACCAGGGAGTGTTAGTGCTACAAGGGGAGGTATCCCCTGGACTGCCGTGTATAGTTTGGGTCAGGCAGAGGCTGCAGTCTATRGGAGAGACTAGCTCTGCTCACCAGGGTCCTGTCCTTCCTTGTCCTCCTCTTTCTTCTCTGACTGTTACAGGGTCTTGGTCCTCTGCAGGAAACACATGGGCTCTCCAAGAACCACGTGCYTGGGAAGCAGTGCTGGGAGGCAGGRCTGCCTTGACTGTATGGTTAWTGTGTCCMTGACTATATCTAATTACTAGTTATTGAAGTAGGCTTCTTCAGTGTTACTTCTAGATGAATGTCAGAGTCCATTATATACCATTGACATGTGAGTAAACCTTTTTTCCATAGTTGTAATACTGTAAACCTAGAACATCTTTCTTCTTGCATCTAACTGAAATGTGCTTTTGTGAACCTTCATGGAAAACTTCCCTTTGCTTCCTCCTTTGAGATGTGTTAGCACTTGGATCTTCATACTGACTCTGTGTTCCTGTTTTTCTAATTGCACTTGTTTTACAGTAAAAACTTTTACTGAAGAGTACAATTATCAAGCCCAAATCCCATCATTTGTAATACATGCTGACCCAGTAGGACTTATTTTTTTTTTTCTTTGATTTCCTAATTAAAAACCTTGTAATGAAAGACAGCTTGAGTCTGAAACTGTTAGGGCTCCCCTTGACCTTGATTCATGTCAGGCAGGAAAGCAAGGCAGGAAAGAGTGAGGATTTGTTTTTACAGAAGCTCCAGTTTCCCAAGACATTTGTATTCAGGTGTTACTCTCATTTTTTTCATGGGAGCGCAGCTCTTCAAATGAAAAAGAAATAATAAAACACATCAGGAACAGTGGACCTCAGACCTACTCTTACTCTCCTTGTCTTGGAATGTTATTTCCATATAGAAAGCTACTCTAATGGGACACTTGAAAATGGCAGGGAATTTAGCCCTTGTGGAGACTTCTCCAGAAATTGGATTTTTGCTTAAGCAAACAGCCATCCATRCAGCAGGGTAAAAGCTGTTTATTTGGCCATCTGTTGAAGAACCTTAGAAAAATACAATTCACTCTGCAACAATCAGTAAAGTTAGTGTAGTAGGTACTGAAAAAATAATCTTTTTATTTCAACTGATTGTTGAACCAGCCTTTTAAGTGCAATCTTAAAGAAGTCCCTGATTTTATAATGATATGATCCCTATTTTATTAATGAATATGTTAGGCAGTGGGCTGAAGTTCCATCCTTCCATCCTATTTTTCATTTTACCTAATACTGTATATAAGACCTGATAATGTACCAAACATTTTCTTGCCATAAGCTGTAGCTTTTTCTAAATCATATTATAGATTCACAGGTTATTTGCAAACATGTGAAGCACATATTGATTTTAACATCACTAACACGTCATTTCCATTCTTAAACAGAATGATTTAGAGGAGTAGCTTTTTCAGAAAAATTATGGTCCAACTTAAACAGCATAACCAGCCCACAGAAGTGGAGTGTATTTTCAGCTGAACAGAGCAAAATGTTATAAAAACACAATYGTAACAAGTGATTTCCTTGCAATCATCTAACTAGATATTTCATTKTTATTAGGCCCACAGTGACAAATGCTGTGCTCAAGCTAAACCATTTTTTTCCCCTTTACTAACTTGATTATACAGTGCTTATCTATTTAGCCTGAATGACTTAATTTCTTTTCTAATTCCTTACGTCCTCTATTTTCTGTAATACTTGTTTTTCCTTTTAAAGTTTTCCTAAGCCTGAATTTGTTCTACTTGATGCTGTTGMTTGTTAAAAGTTCTCTGGTACATTTCTCAGAAAGTCAGTTGTTCACTTAGAATTTTAGTTTAGAAAACAGTAGGTAAAAATAGTCCCCTTGTTCTGTATTAAGCCTTCCTTGTGGATATGCATGTGCTGTTTCCAAAGTGTGGTGAGAAGGATGATGAAATCTCATTCCACTTGTCTCCCCTCCCTGTATCCCTGATTTCCACCCACAGATGTTGCCACTGCAGTAAAAACCCKTGATAAGTGTTATGCTGTCATGCATTTTGCTTTATTTTTTAAAGCAAAAACTAATGACAAAGGAGGATGCTGCTAGGAGGATGGGGACAGGAGATTTCTCAGAGTGAATAGTTGTATTGTGATACTGAAGTGCTGCTTCAATTAGGGCGAAGTGAATACACACAACAAGGCAGCCTGGCCTTTATAGTTTTAACTGGGAGGCAGGTGATGATTAATTCTTTGGCATCTTTCTGTTCAGCCAGATAGAGAATCAGCTCAAGTGCATTATAGAAGACAAAATAGCTCAGTGAATTATACTTTCTCTCCATTATGGAGCGAAAAAAATGACATTAACACAACTCCAGAGTGAAAGTCAGGGTGTTGGMGAGTTTTGTAGGCGCTCGGTTCATGATCATTCAGGAATTATTCACAGGCAACGGCTGAACATGTCCATTAAATAGTGGTCTTGAAACTTGTAAGCAGTGTGTGATTTCATGAGGATATTTTTCAATTGCATACAATACAATGGATGTGAACTCTTAACTTCTTCACCTTTGCGATTTCCTTCTCATAAATTAAAATATTGAATATGACATGCAATAATTTATCTTACTAATTCTATACATGCTGTGTTGTACTTGCTAATATACTTCTTTGGATCTTTTGCTGCTGAATTGTTTACACCAAGTGTGTATTGAATGAGGACCGTGGTTGTGTGACTACTGCATTCATTAGGCTGGTGGGTTTGAATGCCAAGTTTCCAAGTTGTTGTGGTGGTTTTTTTTTTGGTTTCTTTGTTTTGTTTTTTAGTTTTATTTTTCAAATGACTCTCAGATCCAGTTCTTCTAGTCTTCCCATGAATGGTAAGTTATGCTGGTTCAATGCAGACATTTTCCTGGAGTAAGACCTTTTGCAGACCTGTTGACACAATATGCGTAACACAGTAGCAGGTTTTCATATCTGAAATGTTTATTTTTAATATTCATAAAACACTTCAGAAAAAGAAGGCATTTGAATACTAAATACTAGTGGAATTGTGAAGGTATTAATTCCTGCTGAACTGCAGGATGAGCTCTCTTGCATTACACTGGAACATTCAGATATTAACAAGATAAGAAAGCTTTAAGAACCACTGTTCTTTAGAATACAATAGGATCTGGTAAAACCAGAAGCCAAGTTAAGTTCTTTTCCTGTAAACAAAAGGAACTCTATGTGCAAAATGCAATCTTAGTGTTTTTGTGGAAAACTGTATGACCTATTTGTGATATGTCTTTATTATATACAGACATATATAAAATATTACGTAATGAGGAAGGCGTTATCATTTTGGGGTGTTTGTAATGAACATTTTCAAATAGCTGAAACATTTCCTGTGCTGATGTCAGATACCTTTTTATGTTAACACCAGAAGATTTTATTCTMATAACACTATGTATAATTGAGAGCGAATGCATATAAATTCTCAATGGCACTGGGGGGGAAAAATGCTCCAAAGGCACAGTAAATGTATGCATTTTGTGTTGTAGGAGAACATCAGTGCAATTACTGTATAACCCTGCACTTACCAACYGTTTTAACCTCCATTTAATGTCTGTGGCAGTTCTCCCAGAATGACCTTGATGTGGTACTGAACACTTTGCATTTTTTAAAAGGCTCAAAAACATACAGAGAAATGTAATCTGGTTAATGGGATATTATAGCCAAACCTGATTTAACATKTAATAAATTATATTTATAGAAAATGTCCATTTATTTGCAGTGTATTACATGAAATCCCYTTAGTCAGATTAGAGCACTTATTTTTTTGAACTGAGCATCTGATCAGTTATTAGTCTGTACATGGAGAGATGCTATTTAAAGACCTACAAGACTCCCTTGAAGTAAATTGTACCCTCCAGCTAAAACCCGACACAGTGCAAATAATACATACAGTGTTCAGGATAGTCTTCAGTGGCAGGYTGCTGTTTTTGAGATGCCTCAGGGGCGTCTCAGTCCTCAGTTGTATGAGCCAAACTTTTGTGAATCGGTACCTTGGAAAACTTCAAATGCTGTACGATGCTATCAGGGCAATGGAGGAGCTGATCTCAAAGTCCACTATTAAAACTTCCCTCAAGGACATTTTCATTAGAACTTTGTACATGGACAGTTCAAAAGCCCCAGCTATTGATTTTTGCTCAGAAGTCCTCTCTSTCTTCTCACATTGTTCAACATGTTGACAGAATTTCAAAAACCACAAACTGTGGCAGCAGAAGATTCCAGCTAGAATTTTATGCTGTTGATTTGATTTCTTCAGGCCGCATCCTTGCTGTGTCCTTGTCAATRCTACAAGGAGAGGAGCCGTCTTGGAAGACTTGCTAAAAGGCAGAAGCAATTTCACAGCAATCTAAAAAAAAAAATCTGACCTTTCCACATACAGAAAATCTCTCTTAAGTAAATAACCTTTTTAGTTGTAAAATTTTGCTGAGACATTCATTTATCAAAAACATAGATAAAAATCACTGTGTGTTTATCTCTTTTCACCATTCAAAAATTGCATTAAAAGGAAACTGCCACCACTGCACGTGGATTGTAACAAATGACCACWAGCAAACAAGATGATTTTATTTTAAAATAGAACTGTTGATTTAAAGTTTGTGATACTGGAAGCTGCRCAATTAATTATTACCATCTGCACTTCCTATCCTTGCTGCTATTATCATTTTCATGGATGCCTTGTAATGAGGTTCATTTAGTCTCAACTGCATATACAGGATATAGCAGTTCAATATTAATAGAATTTATGAAGAAGTTAATGAATGAGCAGTATAATTATTTCTGTTTAAAGAAAAGCATAATCTACTTGATCTTTATGAAAGACATACTGGAGGTCTTTCAATTGCTAGGCGCTTACATACTGCACTGGTGGCCAACAAGGCTGGCTTTTTCTCATCTTTGGCTTGATTTCACCAAACACATTTTCAAATAAAGAATTTGGAGAGAAATACCTTTTGAAAGTGGGTAACCATATCTGTTGTTCAGAGGAAAGCCTTTTGAAAGCTTTTTTATCTTGTCATATGTTCTAGTCTGTTCCATCTTAGTTTATTCATGGTCCTTCCTTTATATGTCTTTTGAATTCCTAGGCATTCAGACTTCAGAAGAACCTTTAAATGGGTACTTATCACCATCCAAAAAAAAAAAAAAAAAAAAAAAAAAAAAAAAAAAAGAATTAGGGTTAGCAGTTATTCGGCAATAAGAAAGGTAAGCACATTAAATTTCCAGAATGTGCTAAATCTTTTCAACTGAGGCAGGGGTATTCCTGCTGCTGTATGAATTGACCGTGAGAGAACTACCAACAATAGTATTAATATGTGATAGATAAAAAAATTTAAAAAGCTTTAATTAACCTTCTGGTCTATGTGTCTTGAGACATTTCTCTAATTAATAGGATTACATGGGGGGAAGATGAGGGAGYTTGGCTGTGGCCATCAGCTCTTCATTTCAGAGGTGACGTTAGAACCTTTCTGTACCTTCTGTACAAGGCATCCCCTCTGACTCGGGTGCTGGAGGGAGCAGCGTACCACGAGTGCCGTGCTAGTTCTGCACARAACTATTGGGCTTGGGTAGTGGTCAGGTTTGGCTGATCTGATTCAGTTGGGTTTACATGGAAATGGGTACTCAACATGGATCCTATTCTGTGGTGTGTGCCCATGAGAACGGTGCAACTAGCAAAATTAGAATTATCCATGTTGTAAAGTAGGAGACAGTGAAGAAGTAAATGCAAATTTCTAAGCATATTTTTAAGGCTACCAGGATGGAAATATTGTATCTGTACTTGGATTAGATGATTTCTGTTCCRTTTGCTCTTTCTCAGATTATGGCAAAGGTTTCAAAGGTATCACACCTAAGGTGGCGGTSAGCTGTTTCAAGCACGTAAAATACTGTTTGTTGTGCCTAGAATTACTAAATTAAATGAGTCTCTTGTGTTTTTCCAGTGTCTTTGCCCCAAAGCTGCTTGCAGAGCTGCTTCCCTACCTCCCAGGACAATTTCTTCCGGTGCTTGTACAATTTTGTGCCTCCTCTTTCTTTGGGCTCTGTCTTTTTTTGGCCTTGATAGCAAGGCTGTGCATTTCCCCTTCTTGGGTTATCCTGAAGCATTTGCTTTTTTTATCTGCACTGTCATTATTTAATTTGGAAAGACTAAAGGGAATCAGGGTTAATCATTTATTTAATCATGAATATGCTTAATTTTATTGGAATTGGAAGCTGTGGATTTGTTAGTGAAGTAGGTAGATATAAAGTTATGGTATTGTGCTGATGACTGAATTGAGAGTAATTGGCATGGAACTTTTAGTTTGATGAGGAAAAAAAGAAATTGTACCAGAACTGTTCTTTTAATAAAGTAATTAAATTATCCCAAAATGAAATCAGATATTTAATATCTGATATTAACTAAATAGATATTAACTAAAGCCACTGTTTTTGCAGTGTGAGATATAAAACTATAATGCAAAAAAGTTATTCTAGTTTTATAGTTTTATTTATCTTTTTCTAAACAAGAATCAGATTTAATTTTGAAATGTCAAAATCTTTGAGCGTTTTTAGAAYAAAAGAGCACTTTCTGAAATATGGCACATTTATTAAAAATAAGGATATACCCACTAACTTTACCCAGGGTAAACAGCTTGTCAATTTGTCTCAATTGTTCAGTTTTGGATTTCACGCTCTATTTTCTGGTCAGTGTCCTGTCAGGCATAAAGGATTGCCAACCTCTGTAGGAAGCTATGTCCATGAATTCAGAATTTCTAGATTTGAGTTGTAAAATTTTCTCTCTGCCAAGTGAATTTGTGACAAGTAGATGAGTGTTTCATGAGTGCTTTCCATGAATCAGTTTGCCTGTTTATTCTACATTGCTGTTAAAAAAAGCTTTCCCTCATAAAAAGAGAAAAATAAATAAAGAGTGCTTGTAGAGTTAAGGGGCTGGGTCAGCRTGGAGCTGCAGTTCCCCGAGCCTCAGCCAGGCTGTATTCCCTCAGGCACAACAGGAGCGTATGAAAAGAGGAATCTTGAGCCCCAGGGACAGTGTCGAGCTTAGTGTGCCAAGGCTGAGAGAGGAGATCAAGAGACACYGAGTTGTTAAAAGACAGGCCCAAAATAAATTCATGTCTTTGTACAGTGAGAAAAGGCAGCTTAGGATATGGTAGTGAACAAAACAGCAAGGCAGGATGTCTGATGGAGCAGCAGATACCGTGTGAGGGTTCCGGGTAAGCTCTAGCTGCAGTTCTGTGCTGCACAAAACTGAGGTCGGTGGCACGTTCTGTAATCGGGGCTACCTGAAGTTAAAACACAAAACTGTCAAATCCGGTCTTTGTTCTGTTTTGCAAAAATAAGCTTTGGTCCTTGCTGTCTGCCTCATCCCAGAGCTTTGGCAGCTCCTTGCACGCTGCCGTGGCCTTGGCTTCTGCCTGGTGCTTTGGAGCCTGGGAGGGCTCCTGGGAGGTGAGGAGACGCGCTCAGTGCTCATGCCCTCGTGGAGCCCTTGGCGAATGCCGCGTTGCTGCATTCTGTCATAATTCCTGGGACCACTTCGATCTAGTGTTTTATCTCTGTTTGAGATATAAGTTATCCCAACTCCAGTTTGTAAAGTTGTCASTCAAACCTAAAGCAGCAAATTGTATTTGCCTCTTGCAAAGTGGCCAGATCTGTGAAACTTGGCATGCAACCATTAGTCCTGTTTTTAAGTTTACTTGTGTATTCAGATGGCACTSGAGAGGTTATGTTAACTTAGAGAATGAATTCAAATTTTTTTCTCCTGAGTGAAGGCCTTTTAACGTGCAGCAGGATGCAGTAACTGGGGTGTTTCATTCAGAGGAAGGGTCAATGGTGGAGAGCTTATTAGCTACTGTGGATAGTGGTTGGTTCTGTTCTGCATTCTCGTCTCCATGCCCTTCCTCATCTCTTCTTGGAGCAGCTTTGTTTCTGTTTCCTCATGGCTCATCTGTCTACTACTTCCTTATAACTTCAAAGTCATATTATTAATACATCTGAGTAGAGCTGCTCCAGCGTTCCCCTTGCAGTGTATCACCCAGCTAACAGATGGGCGACTGCTGATGAAAGAGCCTAGAGCAGGGAGAGAAAGTTCTCCTCGCATGAAGCCCAGGAACACACTGGATAAGGACAGGTTATTTCTACAATCTTTGAAGTTAAAGGCACAATCTCCTTCCAGTGGCAYGACTGGAGAAGGTGATAATCCAGCAGCAGGTCGCGGCGGGTTATCGGCAGCTGGGACGGTGATTTCCAAAAGGTCACTGTCCTAATTGGCCTCCTTGCTGTGGCTTTTCCAGTAGTGCTCCTCACTTTGTGTCAGTCAATTCAAGCAAATTGAATTCATAGAATTGCAGAGTAATTGCATTTGGGATGGACAGCTGGAGCTCGTCTGGTCCAGCACCCCAGTTCAGACCATGTAAGGTGGTAATTCAGGCCAGCGGCTCAAGCAACCTCAGTGAGTGTTGCAGAAAACAGAGTAACGATGGATGTGCTGCACGTGGAAACTTTGAACATGAAGCACAGGGTTTGAATTCAGTTCTCACACTCAGAGTGTGCATAAAGATAGGAGACCAACTCSTGAAGTTAGGAAAACAAAGCACAAAAATGAGTAGGTAATTATAAGAAGGCGTAAGGTTTCTGAGACAAAATATTATAACAAACATGTACATTACTATACTACTTGGAAGCACTGTTTACATTAGGCATATGTCTCTAGTGACTTAATTATATTTGTGCTGCTAAAACCAGGCTTTTTCTAGTCCAGTTTTAACTAGAATGATTTCTGATGGATGTTGTACATGGAAGCAGTGCAGGAAAGTTTCTCTTAGATCAACTTTGAAAGTTCAAACATGATTTTTTGTGGAAAGTTCTGTTCTCTTCCAGAAAATTACACTTGCAGCGTTTTGTGAATCATAAATTTACTGGAAATATACATCTTTTCCCTTTTCTAAATTAAGATTGGTCTTTGTATTATTAGATAGCCTTGTTTTCCATTTTAAATTAAGAAACTTATCATAGTTATTCAATGAAATGATAAATGTATAGTGATGGCATCTTGATTTTTTTTGAAAGCTATATTAGGGGATATGGAAGACCTAGTGCTGTTCTTGGCTTGTATATCTGTATTCTTAAACTACTGATCAACAGGTGATATAGTTCTATGAAAGAATATTTATCTTACTTCCTGTGCTCATAAATATTTTGAAAAGTTTATGAGCAAAGCCTTTCGGTAAAGGCTGTGGAAGAAGCAAACCACCAGGATGGTGGTTGATGGTTCTCTTGGCGCTCAGTGAACATGAGCTGTGCTGCAGGCAAATCCGTGCTCATAAAATCTTTCCAATATACTTTCCCATCGGGACGGTACAGTGTGTCATCAAAGTTGATCTTTTGAGCAGAGGAAGAGGTTAGAATGAAGATGCTTTCATGCAATTAATCAGCTTAAATTCATACAGGATCCTTATCCTCATAAATGTGCTGGGGTATTTTTTCTTGGTTTCTGATCGAATAACTCTAATGAGTTTTGACAGAATACTGTCTGCAATGTACACAGTTGTGCCACTTTGACATAACATACTCACCTGTGCATGAAYGTGTGCACATCTCTCTATTGCTATTAAACCTGAGCAGAATGAGAAAAACAACAGCCCATCCATCAGRTGACAAAGTCTGCAAAGACCTGTGTAAGTCATCATCACAACAGTAACAAATGGCTGTAAAAATACCATATGACTCCTCTTCCTGCCTCTCGGGTGGGAGCAGAGCTGATAGAGAAGGACTGGGCTGCAAACCAAGGAASTGAGCAAACAAATTGCACAAGCCTTTGAAACTGGTATTTGAGAAAATGCTATCAGGAAGCATCAAGTGTGGGAGCGTGGAACAGAATTGTTTGGAAGGGAAAAAGGACAGCCCCCAAAGAACATGAGGTAAACAAGAGAAACAAGGATTTTTTTTCCCCGCACAGTGCTTGGTGTTTCACTGTGCTAATCTTGTTTCTCCTTGCCAGTCTCATCTTTATATCTCAGAGCCCAGTTACTTTTTGTGTATTTAATACAGGGTGTTTTCTAGAGTCATGATGCTTGCTCTCCTCTGGATCCTCTTCAGCTTGTCATTGAAACCAGCCCATGCAATGCACCGGGTGAACCTTCAACGATGCCAAGGGTGCTGAGAAGAGTATTTCAAGTGCTCTGATATCTCACTGCTCTCCAACATGTTGTGCAAGAACATGAGGCAGTGGCTGTGGCACAGATGTTCAGCTTGTGATCTGCTATAATCACCAGGTCCTTGCTTTTCACACTGATGCGGAACCAACTTGGTTTTTTTCAGGTGATTACTTCTGCTAAAATACAGGATGTTAGCCTTAATTAGATGGGTTTTTTTCATATTATTTAGGCAATTTGTCAGACTCTTTGGAATTATAAACTATTCTTTCCAGTATACTCTTGATTCTTCTTCGGTTTGCTGACAGGTTTAGAGAAATGTATACCTTCCCTTCCATGAATGGTGTAGTTTACAAAAATGTCCAGCAGTACAAAAACTGGTACTAATCTACTGAATGCTGCTTCATTTACTWCTTGAATATTATGCTCTGAGTTTGGGATTTGAACCAGTTTTGATTCCACAACTTACTGTTTCTCTAGCTTGCTCCGGAAATTGACGTGTGAGATAGTGCTGCAAGCCTTAATTAAGCTGGTTATGTGATATTTACTACATCTCCCCTGTACAGATTGTGTGCTGTTTGGTCATAGAAGGAAATGAGCTCTCATGGCTTAGATAAGCACATCCTTTCAATGTGTGTGCTGCTTTCTCATCTACTGAGGAAATTGCCCATTTTTTACCCATGTGGATTTTCAGAAACAACAACCACTCTCTATACTGAATTCACCATGGAAAATTATCATCATCTCTTTTAGCAGCTTAGTTTTTAGTAGAGCTGATGGAATCACAGTTAGCTGTTATGTGTGTCATTTGCCAAAAAGCAGAGTATTTATTAGAAGGTTATATAAGTCCTAGTGGTTCAGAAATGCCACAGAGGTGTATGTTATCTCACCTCTCTAGACCTTTTCTTTAGGTGTACGTGGTTCAGTAGCCCTAGGATGGTCGTCTCACTACATGATTTTTCAATTGATGCTTAGGAACTGAAGGTAGCTTCAGAGCATCACTTAGTCTTTTTTCAACTGGATGCTGATGTTTGGGAGAGCTTTTCATTTTCCTTGAATATATTGTTTCACAATTTTTCCAACTACAGAGCTTGTTGTGGGTTTGAGATATTACTTCAAAATATTGATATCTACTTCCTTTGTTTGCCTTTTAACTTGTAGGTTCTCTATTCTTGTAATAAAGCTTTTGCAGGAATGTGTATTGTGTTCGGTTAATTATTCACAGAGCATTCTCAGAGTTCAGAAATTCCACTCTTTAACTTTGAAGCAGTGTTTGTTGAATTTTTTTTTAAATAATTTTAAATAATTTTTAAATAATAGATCTATTCATTAAATGCATTGCTGACTGGGTCCGTTGAAATGTTTGCTTAGCAGAAGATACTTACAATTTTTTTTTTTTTTTTTTTTTATTATGTGGAAATCTGGTGGTGTGAGTGTAAAGAAGCAGTGTCATCTTGCCTCTGGTACTTAAGCCATGTTATTCAATTATACATAATTATAATAAAAACACATAAAAATTGCCTTTAAAAGCAAGCTACATATTTTTCCTTAATTGCTCACATATATCTTTCAGAGGTTCTGTTAACACTTTCAGCTTGCTCTGGAGAACTAATTGTATATGGATTAAGAATATTAGCATTAATATTTTTGTGTTGGGAAGTATAATTGTTAAAAGCTAGAATAAACAGTTGGAATCCAGATTTATGCCTGCAGCAACCCTGTCTGATTCTGAAACTCTAGAGGATCAGTTATTTAAAATATAAAGATGATGGTAACTTGATATTATACAAATASTTGAAATTACTGACACATGCAGAGTAGAAAGGGAGCTTGTGGAGTTAAAATCAAGGTAAATATTTATATGCAGAAAGAAAACGAGCCTTTCTTTCTCTACCCTGTGCTACTCATCAATGCTGAGGTCACACAATCAAGGTAGATAGCTCAAGAAAGAGCAAAATGGTACTGTGCAAAGATGTGTAGATAMGGCTGTAGCTTGAATTTTCATGTACAGATGAATTCTACTCGTCACTGTCCCGTAGCTGGCATGAGGATGGCAGTTGACTGCCACCAACGATGCTCTTTGAGCTTAGTGTGTAGCTGCCCATGTTTCATCAATGTTGTAGCCAACTACTGGTCAARCCCAAGTGATGCAGAGCATCTGTACTGTGTGTAGGTGGTAGGACRCAAACTGTGAGCTATGGATCAACTCAGGTGATACGTGGGGAAATGGCCTTCCCTRCGGTTTTGGCAGAAAGGATAACGGCACGAGACACACTTCGTCTCAGAAAACAGGACATTCTGAGAGAAAGACAGGTCAGCAAAACAGACACGGAACAAAAACTAGCCTAGAATTAGTGTGCTGCTGAATATTAATGCTAACCATTCATGAGCAGTTCATATAGCAGTTTGGATGCTAGTGTCCATCTTTATTGTTTGAATCTCAAATTGACTTGATTAGGAGGCAGAAGATGTAATTTCCATTTTTTAGGAGGATCACTCATTAGTGACAGGCATAGTTTGTCCTAATATTTTTTGTTAGCCTTAAAATTTTTATGACAACAGAAAATATCTAAGCTAGTGTAGTGTCAATACACCTGTAGTATATTAGAGGTTTGAGTGCACTGAAATAAGTAGAATGTGAAAAATACAATAACTGAAATTGTTAATTAGCTATAGCTGCAAATGAGCCAGAGCTTTGTATTTATGCCTTATAAAAATGTCTGTTTCATTGCAATTTATTTCCCCCCTTTGCAAGAATAACTTTTTTGTCCTTGTAATACTTGTGAAGAACTGAGAAATCAGACGTCCCTTTCTGTATTATAATAAGGCAATTCAACTGAAGAAGAAAAAGAAATCTATCTTCCAAACTTCTTGAATAATTCTTACAAACTTCAAAGTTCTGGGAATGCAAAAAAGAATGAATGATGTGTAGTATACTGAGTGGAAGTGCCTTGTGCAGAACAGCATGAGCTTTGATAGTCATTCAAATGAGGTTAATGTGATAGTGGTTAAAACAAYGTGTGCAAGTTGTTTGCTGTTGCATATTGCATTCCAAGTGAGTTGTCCTGATGAACATAACTGAGGAGGTAGTCGGGCCAGCATTCACAAGTTATATAGTGTGACTGAAGTGTCAGTTCTTCCTGAATGCAATGACAAGTAATTCATAATGCCCTTAACAGATTGTTGGAACAGGTACATAAGTAGTGGAAAGGGTAGACATCAGTCTACCCTTGTAGTCACAAACACTGGAGAATTGACCTGAGTAGTAAGAGTCTCATAACTACGTAATTGTCAGGAAAAAAGGGTTTGAATGGCCCCCACTTCTGATATGAGAAAGGAAAAAAAAAAAAAAGGCAAATTTGCCATGATGCCTGGACTTGCCGGGGTGTCCTTATTGTCATTTACAGWATTATTCATGAGAACTAAGCACACTTTTGATCTGATAATAGCATAAAAGAAACTTTGTCAAAAGTAAGCTTATTTTTATGTTGAAGCATTGCAAGCCTGAGTTTTACGTTTTGTTCTCTTTAAGGGAAAGTTGAACAGAATCTATCTGTGTTAGTAGATTAATATGTGTGTGTGTGTGTGTATATATATATATATAATCTGCAATTAGAAGTGGTACCACAGGAAATAAAAGTGTGAGAGGGAAAGAAAGAAAAATGTCACAGATAATTTATATTTTCTGTAGGATATTTCCTTCGCATCTGTGGCAAAAGAGAAGGTTTTTTTGTTCTAGTTTCACACCTGGGGGTATTTGAGGAATAGTCAGTGCTGTGTGGTTCATCTTGCTCCTCCTCTGGGGAGCAACCCCTATTTTAGGTCCTTCTCCAGGTGCTTCTACTTTTTTTCTGTCTGAACCAACAAAACAGGAAATGTTCATTTTGCATAAGCATCCCCAGAATTGCTCTTGATACTCTGATTTTAATGAAGGTGAGAGTACCTTTGTTTTGTTTTTCAACCAAATATCCTCCTGGGAGATAGTCATGCAATTTTTGCATATTTTTATGTCTATCAAAACCAGTATTTAAAGCAACAAATGGTTAGTTCTTGAAAATTTGAGAATATGCAAGATTATCTAGTCTACCTGTTGGTTCTAGAGAGAAAACGTGATCGTGAAGGGAAAACGTGATAAGCTAAGAGTCTGAATGGATGCTTGTATTAATGTTTTTGAATTACTGTTTTCAATTCATTTTGCACATATCTGTTAACTGCTTTTATRAATGTGTTAGGAAATACTTCACAAACGGTATAAAGATACATTTATATATCTAAGTGTCTGCCTACAGTGAATACTTTTAGAATGATGTCACAAGTGAATGACGTGTTTTTATGAACATTGCTGACGTATAATCTTGAAATAGAAACAGTRGTACATCTTTCTGCTCTCATGATTAATAGCTGGCCACATAACGTCAACAGCATGTGATTATTAACATAATTTATCAGAGATTTAAATTCATTTCTGCAAGTCACTCAGTTAATTTTGAGGAGTAAAACAGTTCTGTAAATTTACATAATTTGTGGATACCTTAAGATGGCAACCGGAGGGGAAGCAATTTTGTGAGGTTGCCACTGACTAGGTTATTGGCCAAGCTCTTGTTGTAGCCAAGCACACRAATTGGTTTGCTATTTGGAATTTGGGACCATGTTTCAGGTATGTTGGCTCCGTTGCCTTTTAGAGAGACGTTGAGAGCAAGCCCATCCTAGCCCCGTTGCCAGTGACCAGGTAAATTGAATGAGCAGGAGGGCAAACAGCTCTGTGCTATTAGCATTCTCAGTCTGTACAAAACCCTCTGCCTTGCTTTCGGTACAAATAGCAGTTCAGGAAAGAAAGATTACAGTTACTCTTGGARAGGATCTATTGAGTATTTTATTTTTCTCATCTTCTGTGAGGGTTGGGTTGCACAGCTACAGCCCTGGTGATTTCTTTCTTTTTTCTGTGATTTTTAACAATAAAATGCAGTGATACTCAGTACAGTTCCTGCTTCTGTGGGTGCCCAGCCTTACTCACYAGTAACATCTTAGGCATTTATTTCTTTTCCTTCATTAATACCAATATGTTGACATGAGTAATGAAAGGGTGGAAATCACAGASAATTTTGGATTTTAGGGCTGAACCTTTAGAGAGCTTGAAGGTACCCTCAGTGCTTTGTGATTACATTTACTGATAGTGTGACAACATACACTTCAGTGTATTCAAGGGAAAACATAATCAGGTAGCCAAAGGAGAACAATTATCTTTCATACTAATTGGCAAGTTCCTTTTAACCTTTAATTAACTGTGAATTTTCAATAGATCTGAATAGTCTTGTTAGGCTTCTTGCTGGTAGAAGGTCATGGAAATATCTTTTCTCCTGATTGCACAGATGCAGCATAAATAAAATATAGGTGTATATACACTATATAAGGTCGTAATCCTCATTTGCACTTTGAAGTGCATAAAGTATGAAAATTCTGTGCTCCTGAAAGGACTGGTGCTGCTAGGAGTTTTTACTTCTAGCTTCAAAAGAAAATTCAAATAGATTTTGCATTCTCGGTTTGTTTCTCTTGGCACATTTTTGATACAATCAGCAGCCGTTACTTGAAAGGCTCAGGCCTGATTAGCATAGAGCCTAATATGCCTTCTTTAGAAGCCGTCCTAGAGAATATTCCCCGTAGAGCAAAGGTTAAGATGCACAGAAGAAACAAAACACTGTTCTCGGGAGTGCTCAGTTATTCAGCATTCGGGAGACTGCTGCTTTTAAGATGTGCTGCTCCCTTTTGGTGGATGCCTTATTATAGGAAACATAAGAAAGGCTACRTTTTCAAAACATTTCACCCATGTTATCTCTGCAAACAGATAATTGAGAATGCCACATGTTCATGTGCATTTGCAAAAAGAACTGTGTATTATATAGGTGTAAATTTAACATCTAGGCATATTCTGCCTGGGAAAGGGTTTGCAGAAAAAATATGGTCTGGACAAAATGCTGCTGTTTAATTGCACCATATTTTGCAAGTGTGCATCAATAGCCTAATCCAGTTGTACGAGTTGCATGGATTTGTTTCCAGTTTAAATAAAAAGGTAGCAAAGCAGTAGACATTATACATGGGGTGAATTGCTTTTAGTTTTCAACTTTGCTGAGTGGGTTGGAGTCAAGAGTTGTGGGAGACTCTGCTGCCTTTCCGAAGGCTGATCCAGTCCTCAAGATCCATCTTGCCTGTGATCAGTTGC
>PTEX01000160.1:839885-915754 GCA_003342815.1 Eudromia elegans
TATTTGGAGGAGATGGGTTGTGACTTGATATTTGAACGTTTTGTGGAATTTTTGTAGATTCAAAGGTTGCCAGAAATGTCACCAAAATCTGCAAATGGAAATTTCTTTCTTGKACAAACAATGAGGACTTGTGGAAAAACAGATGAATTATTCTGCTGCTTTCATTGCACATTCATCTCCAGGACGTGGACTCCTATCTCTGTAGGAAAAATACTAATTTTAAAAGTGGAAGTGAAGCATTAGTGGAGATAACCAGGAAATGAGCTGAGTACATTTTAGAATATATACCTGCTAKAACCAGTAATCTTTATTACTCACAGCAGAGAATTAGCATCTTAGATCAAAGAGGTGAATAAAGGTTACTGTGTGTGAGCAGATGTTTTTACTTATCTTGACTATCTTGAGTCAGAAATAGGTATTTAATCCAGCTGCATGCTCTTCTCTAATTCTAAATTGCCTTTTTCTCCAGGGCAATGGATATTAGGTCACTGTATAATGTTATTTTCAAACTGAATAATGAATAGCCCTAGATGGTTTCAGAATTTCAAGATTGTACAATTTTCTGTGCTCTCCAAATGCTTTTACTTAGCATTCATTGTATAGGATAACCAGAAATTTTCTTTCCTTTCCTAGACCTTTAGCTCTCACACCTCATAGGAGTTTTAAGTTATTTGTCAAAAGARCACAAGATGCAAATAGCAGTGGTGACCATATAAACCTAGTCAGACACATTTGTTTCACTTCAGTTTAATTTCACTTCCCATTTACTCTTATCTGATGAAATGGCCATGTGCTTTTCCATGGTTAAATTGTAGCAGCATCCAAGTCACACATAATGTTCACATTATTGTCAGGCCAATCAGGATGTCACTTGACTGTGACCATGCCTTTGCCCAGTCCTGTGTCTATCTCATTGAAAGCGAAATAAATATTTCATGTTGGATTTCTGTGCAGGACGTTGAGCTGGAGGAAGTGGTTTTCTCTGTTTTCTCTCAGATGTCAGAAGCTGTATGACTCACCTA
Organism: Eudromia elegans; assembly: GCA_003342815.1. Taxonomy (NCBI): domain Eukaryota; kingdom Metazoa; phylum Chordata; class Aves; order Tinamiformes; family Tinamidae; genus Eudromia; species Eudromia elegans. Next base: position 840,908 of record PTEX01000160.1, read on the forward strand.
CCTGATACTTAAACTGACGTGAAAGTCTCCYGGTATCACTTAGTTCCAACCGGTCTGACACCTGTTTGTGTTGGTTTTGAAGATGCTACTCTGCTCCCTTCCTGAGGTTCATCCTCAGCTTAGTCTGTTAAACATTTGGACGGCACAGTCAGTTCTTGGGAGYATCCCCATCTTGTGTGTTTCATTGCTGTCACCCAGGGAGCCCTGGAAGAATCCTGCTCTGTTAGTTTCTCAGACATTCCTTTGGTCTCTCATGGCTCAGGCAGGTCCCTGGTGATGATATATTTGTGTTTGTTCATTGTTACTTTTTGGATTCTGGGCCTAGGCAGCTGGAGAACTCCATCCTGTCACAGATGCAGCTTTTCTTACCCATGGGATGTCCTTGGAGTTGGCCYTTCTTTTGCTCAGCCAGAACTTTTCTGGTGATCYGTGTAMCCAATTACCCCCAAACAAAGCAGGYTCCTCCTGCAGGCRCTGCTGCACACCTCGAGCTCGTTTMTCCACAGAGCCTGGGGCTGMCAGAACATGGTCAAGAGTTCAGAACATGACTTGRAACAGAAGATTAAAACAGATWAAAAAAAAWTTTGGCCATCTTGAATCTCTTAAGATTTTTCTTTTCATATTTCATTCCTTCTTATCCATGGACAATTTTGAATACCACATGGGACACTTTATCTTACAAGGTTTTTTCAAAGCCATTAGCGACAAAATTTGATAGATGATTTTATCATTTGAACGAGGCTGCTTTTGGGGAGATGGAGGTGTTGCTCATACYTTTGCTGATATCTTGTTGACCTCGTGCCATTTATCTAATTACTTTGAACTCTTTTTTCCCTTTCCCAGCATTAATTTAGGCTGTGAACTCTTTGATGTTGCAACTGCATGTCTGTCTGTTAGTATACTGCCAAGCAGAAAGAGGCCATTGTATTGTTATCAAGGCATGAGAGAGATGAAAATAATAATAATAATAGAGCCTCAGCTGGCTTGCCCACAGAGCGCAAAGCTGTGAACAAATTTCTTGTCAACAACTGCTTACAAGCATCACATACTTYCAAAAACTTTAAATCAGATTAAAGTATGGTAGAAAGTTTGGCATTTTTTTATGCCATCATTCTTCTGTAATGATGAATTACAAATGCTTTGTTAGGAAGAATAAGCTTCCAAATTTTATAAATGAAAGAGTCTTCAGCTGAGTTGCCAAAAAAACCCCTTCAACTGTTTAGCGTCATACAAAGGGGAAGGAAAAGAAAATCCAGAGGCAGGAGACCATGCTACTGCAGTCTTTGAACATATAATAATGCTAGTGCCAGACTTCCCTACTTCCGAGTGCCAAATTGGCACTTTYTGTAATCCTCCCTTTTCCTCGTGTTGCACTGAGCAGTCAAAAAGGAAAAGAAAAAATAAACCTGGACTGAGTGAAAAGTATTGATTTATCTCTGGAGATGCTTGGTGCCAGAATCCAAAAGAAGGATGAGGAGGAGGCAAGTGTGAGAGAAAGGAGTAGGAAAAAAGGCAAGAGGACTAGAAAAGAGAGGGTGGGGAAAAAGAAGAGATGCACAAGGTGCCTGGGGAGCAAGGGCATATGAGAGAGAAAATAGAAAAGAAGATTTACTGTGAAAATAATAGTTCAAGTCAAAGGTTTGTCATCAGTTCCAACTGTGCATAAAAATTGCATCTTGTCTGAGAGTCATTTTTCCTCCTGAGTATCCAAATACTTGTACGGAGGCAAAGCTCCCCTTGACAGAACTTCCCCATTTGCTCATAATAACTAGTGTTCCAAACAGAAGACTTGTTTCTTTCATAAAGTGTCTGTCATTATGGTGTTTTAGCAAGGAGTACGCATAGTTTAGTGACTCAGGAGGAAGGAGTAAAATTCAAGTAGACAAAAAACAAGCAACAAAAAGCCCCACGAACTTCACCCTTGGAGGAAAAGAATGAAGGTAGCTGCTATCTAAATAGGATCACCAAGGACCAAAGGAGCCTCATGTTTCAGCTGTAATGATGAATTGCCCTATGGCCTGTGATTCCTTAGGCTGCAGCTAGATAGGGTTTACACTGAGGTGACCYGTTATCTTCTAGTGTAGCATGAGAAAACCCTGTGTAAGAACAARCATCCTATATGTTACTGCTTCTTTACCTCTTGGTAGAACTTGTGTTAAGGAGGCAGAGTATGAGCATTGTGAAACCTCCTGTAATTTCTGTTTTTAGTCACCACTTAGAATATGAATAATAAGTTCACCATTGACTCATTAGAGATCTATTTTTTTTCCCTAAGTTGTCAAAGATTGCTTCTGAGGGAAATGAAATAGTTGTACTATCCACTGAAATGCAGGAAAAATGTCATTCCTGCTGTTCTTAGAAAGTAAAATATTATGCTTCAAAATGTAAGGCAATTTGTGTTCTCCCTAGAATGAAATTATTAGAAGCCATGCATTCCTCCTGTCTTTATTCACAGCAGCTCTGCAGTGGAGTGTCTGTTTTCTGGTGAAGCCTAGTGGCCTCTGCTACGTACATGTATTGACTGACTGTAGATGAAAGCATGTGAGGTTTCATAGGGCMTCAAGAAACGAGAGAACGAGCTGGCATTCCATATTTGCATGTATATAAGTCATCTATGTAACATCAATATGTATGYGTATACAAAACAAAAACAAAAAGCCACCTAGATCATTCTGGCTGAAAGAAATATTTCCACCACAAAAAGCCAGAAGAAAAATACTGCTGATTATCACTTGTAAGTTGAGACTGAGGATTTTTAAGGGAGTATACCTTTTTTTTTTGAATGTTGTTATTTAATCAAAATTGAATTCTTAGTAATAAGGAGAAAGATGAAGATTTTTGCCTCATGTAACTGATCAAGTTTATATATCAATGAGAAATTTTGTTCCCCACCCATATACCAGTATTTGTATGGTTTTTGCCGTAGGCTTTGGATTGTGCTGTAGGTCAGAATGCTTTTAACTTGAAGTGATTTCAAGATGTATTGCTATTGACTTGGAATGAAAAAGCTTCATGGAACTGATAGGGAAAATGAACAGAGCTTTGTAATGGATGATGATCTGGAAGTGATCAAATGTAGTGGGAATCTAAGCTTTGATGAGAAGTATGACTTCTCTAGCGGGCCTGTAAGCTTTACGCTTGGATGTGACTGGTTATTTCATCACATTTAATGTAGGTGAGTGCATAGAAATGGATTTTTTTTTTTTTTAGTGGCAAAGGATTAATTCTTCTTTTAGTAGCAGGAAAGGAATAAGGGATGTCCAGGGATCAAAAACTTGAAATAACTACAATTAAGACGGTGCAAAAATAACTGAAAACTGTTTTCAAAATGAATACTTTGTGAAGTGCATGATACTTGGGCTCTCTTGCAAGATAAGAGGAGATCACTACTGCTTTTCTTCCTGTGTGTCGTTGCTCATGGACAAAATTCAGGCAGTTTATGGAAATGTTGAAGACTAGTTCTCAGTGAAGGTTATTACTATTTGCTTTATAATATGTAATGCAAGGTCAGGACCAGGAATTAGTGCAGACTGGCAGTACAAGTTGTTTTGAATACCATGCAGTTCCAGGAAAAATCTGGGTCCTTAATTACAGCTGTACTTTTTTCTAATGGGAAGATGTGCCCGTGTCTTCTGCACTGCTCTGTGTTAGATGGTATGTGGCAGCCCTCTTACTGCTCTGCTGCATTACCATCCCTTTTATGAAATTCCTGTTCAACAATTGCTTCACTGTGATATTTTATTCTCTTTTGAAATGTAAGTTTTAATTCTGGGCAGGTAGCTGTAATCTGAATAGAGGAGAAGAGACAGAAAAAAAAATCTCAGTAGTTAGAGGTTTTCTGCCACTGTTCCATTTGACAAGGGAACTCTTTACAGGTGATTGAAATAGTTCACTCGGCGCAGGAAATTTGTAATATTCCTGTCGCTTTCTGCATGCAGATGACAAGCTGCTGCCAGCTCTACGGCATCGTTGTCTGCAGCTTCAGGGACTTCAGTGATTTCCATCCATTCAAATTGGTCCGAACCACTGAACTATTCCCATCTCCTGAATTTGTAGAGCCAGGCCCATTTGCCCTTATCACAACAGAGTTGCCTGAGGCTTTTGTGAATTACAAGCTGTTTCTCATGTTTATTGATGGACTGATATTTAGGAAAGGACCATAATAATAATACTAAAGTATTGTTCCTTTCTCCTGGAAGTGAATTTTCCGTTTGTTTTCTCTCCCTCTTTTTTTTTTTTTTCTTTTTTTTTTGGGGCGTTGGTAGGGCTATAAGGGGACATGTAGAGCTCAGTTTCTAAATATGAGACCTTTGGGAGAGGAAACTGAAGTAATTGAATCGGATTAGACAAGCCAGCAGAACTAAGTCACATTCCATGAGGTTTTTCCAGCACTGACTACATGAATAGTAATTATTTAAGGATTAGTGCCAGTCTAAGATGTGGTCCACTCTGAATACTCCTCACCGTACATAAACAAAAGCAAGATGTAATATATGCTATTTAAGCTCCTTTTTATCTATAATAGATTTCTTTTAGAGCTATAAGAACTTGAAAAAATCCTGCATGGTGAGTAAGCACTCTTATTGTTTTCCAGTGAAGAATTAAACCCTTTAAGCTTTAATTCTAGAGAGAGCTTAATTGAAGATACTTATGCCAGTTTTATATTATGTCCACTCTCATTCTAGTGCTTTTTTCAAGTATATCACAGAGCAAGTGAGAAATATTTTACAAGTGATAGATTTAGTGACTTTTTAAAATGTTTTTTGGTATCCATATTTTTTATGGTTTATGATGTCTCTAGGCTTCACAGTCATACTTGGTTTTGGCCATATCTTTAAAAGAGTCTTGCAAAGCTAAAATTAAACCAGATTTGGACCCTAGCAGTTTGATTAATTTTCTAGTAGTTGGAGTAACTATACCTGCAGTGTCCACATATGGGTTATAGCCCAGAGTTTGTATTGACAGACCTTTTWAAAAATGTATACATGAATGTTTTTCATTTCTGTTCTATCTCCCACTGTGTTGTAAAGATAACTTAGAATGCATTATCTGGTGGTATCGCACACATGCGAAGAATCACATTTTGCCCAATAAACTGTAGTTTACAGGTGATTTTATGGGGAAACATGAATTACCATAGTGGGAAATGAATAAGGTTGCTGTTCTGGCTGTGTTTCTTGGCTTGTATTTCCTTTTGGGAGAGTCTTTAGATATAGTTTTCTATCTTCAGGATTGGATGATTTTTTTTTTTTTTTTTTTTTTTTTTCTTCCCCAAGAAGGCTTGCTCTTATTTCTTTTGCACTTTTTGGATTTAATAAAGCTTTTTGGTTGTTGTTTGGGTTTCTCCCCCCTGTCTCTATCATGTGATAAGTGAAATAAGGGCTAGATTGACCACYGGGGATGGCATTGCAGATTCTCCCAGAATGTAAGGGATTTATTGCATAAATATAAAGAAAACATTCATTTTCCCAACAATTGCCTCATGCTTTCTTCTTGGGGTGGGGAGGGGAGGGAGAGACATCTGCGTTTCTAACCGTTATTCATTTTGTTTGGAAAAGGTTGGATACCAGACGATGGAGAAAGTCATTCTGGTTAAGATGCCGTGTTCACTTGATTAGAGTTCATTGTGAGCCAGACCATATCCATGGCTTTTCTCTTGCCTCTACCAATTCAATAAATGGGAGAACAGTAAGGCCAGGAGCAACTGGTAAATTCCCTCGTACAGCACAGGCATGAGCCCACCATTGGTCGGGATCATGTGCAGCTTGGTGGTCTCTTTAAAGATGGAGCACGGCTGGGAGTTTCGCTGTTGGCTTCGTTGCCTGATAAAACCGGGTGAGATTTAATARGGATATTGTGTGCCTCAGTCACGTAATAAGATTTTTTTCCCGGTAATCGGATGATAGAAAGAAACTACTGAAACACTTAACTTGTCAGGGAAAAAATAAGATTACTCTCATTCACAAAATGCTGCCATCCTTTTTCCTGAAGCAAGATTTTTATTTTTGTCTTACTCRGCTGCCTGGACTGTTTTCAGGCACTCGGACGAGGTTGAACAGTAACATAGTTGCTCTGTGCGTGGAGCCAATTAGCCCTTTGTCAAAGGAATCCAAAAGATAGGAGATTTCTTTTTATCAGGTGATAATTATGGAATTTTAAAATAATAAGGTTTTTGATGGCTTCTTTTTCTTATTTCTTTAAGAAATCCATATCTCCTAGTACTTCATGTGAAAATAAACACCTCTTATTTCSTCAGGGTACTGATAATTGCTTCCTGAAAATGCTCTTTTAAAAAATGTAGTCATGGACAAAATTCTGTGAATTGCAGCATTTGCAGCTATTGGCRCTTAATTAGCTTGTGCCCCAATATGGCTGAAATCCCTGGGTTCTGCTAGGGGTTTGCTGCATGTGAGCAGCTATTCCCAGGAGATTTGACACTTTGATGAATAGATGAAAAGGTGGTGTCCCAGAAGCACGSTGTTTCAGGAGCTTCTGAGGACCCGAGTGCGTTAATCTTGTTGGGGACAAGAGGGAGAGTCTTGGCGAGGAGCAGAGGGTGGATGCGAGGCCACCTCCTCGCTCTTGGAGCACGACTGCTCTGCCCAAGGTCTGCTGAGCCTTTCCCGTCAGCTGCATTGGCTGATGGACTGATGGGCTTACTAGGTTTAAAAAAAAAAAAAAAAAAAAAAAAAAAAAAAAAAAAAAAAAAAAAAAAAAAAAAAAAAAAAAAAAAAATTCTGCTTGAAAAAAAAAAAAAAAACCACCAAACAACAACCTTGAAATAAACAACATTCATATCTGGGGGGAAAAAAAAAAACGCAAAACAAAATAATTTGGAGTGATATGAGATAGGTTTCATCTGAGTGCATAGCTCTCAGGCAGCCCAAGCCAAGCTCCAAAGAGGCAAGATTTGCTATTGTGATGCTGTCAGGACAGGCATTTCTGTAGACTGACGCCAGGGTAATTGCCTGCCTGGCTGGAAGAGCCGGGTACTACCCCCTATGTTTTATTAGCAACATGAAAAATATTAATACAGTGTTAGAACCTTTCGTTTGTGATCTTTGTTGCCACTTCTGATGAGCAAAGGTCTAAGGCACTAAAACTTTCCAYCAACTCTGCTTTGATCAAGGAATGTTTCTACTGTCTATATGTATCAGACTTTTGCTATAATTGGCCCTACCAATTTTGTTCACACTTCAACTGTGCAGAATATGTAGCACATCAGTAACAGGCTGTCTTGTGTTGATAACAAGCTTTTTAATAAATCACTCATCCTTCCTATAAAAATAAGACTTTCTGCAGTATTTTCTTCTCAAAAGTTAAGGAGAAAATAATTCTGCCACCGGTATTGTCATTTTCTTGTCTATTATTTCATTTTCACTGTTTTCTAGGATGACATGATGCTTTTTTTTCCTCTCTATTTGGTGCATTCATATTGCCCCAAAAGCCACCAGACAGATTTGGTTGGAGGACAGGGAAGGAGGGACAGGAAGGTGTGGAAGTGCCCAAAGGTAGAACAGCTTTTTATTTTTCTAATTCTCCAACATATGTGATAATTTTTTTTTGCCTTTTTTCTTTTTTTTTTTTTGATGGTAATGAGGTTTTGAAAGTTTACAAGCTCTTCCTATGGATTACCTAATCTTTTAGAATTGAATACAAAAAAAAGTTGTACAAAGGAGTGCATCTGGTATTTGCCTAAGATATACTAATATCAGCATAGTTTTCCCRTAGAAAGAACACAGCAGAAATACCAATTCCCTACTTGATCACATTATTATACTAATATTTTCAAATACCTACACAGATGTGACCTCTTTAATTTAATTAAAAACAGATTCATTTCTTATTGAAAGAATTACAGTGAAGGATAGAGCTTGAAAATGACTGTGAGGTTTTGGCTGAGTTGATGAGGTCTTGGGTGCAGCCCTGCCACACCAGGCTCTCTAGTCAACGTGCCTCTAAGATCACGAGGTATGCTTGATGGCATGGACAGCCAAATACCTAAGATATCCTGTTWCCCAACATGTCTTTGCTCAGGAAACAGGGCTAATAGGAATATTGGGATCACTTTCCCGAGGATAAGATGATCTGTATCTATCATCTTAGATTGACAGTGACAGACAGGTTGGAGGAGTGATCACTGGGAATAATGAGTATCTGAATTTTCCTTGCAGTTCATATCCCAGCACTTCCTAATCCAGCAACCAGGGAGAAGCTAAGCTAAGCTTAAGCCCTCTCCCTGCAAGAGCTGAGCTCGTGTCACAGGTGCAGTGCTGCAGTGTGTCATACCGAGGCTTCTCCAGTTAGAAATACATCTCCAGATTCCCCCCTCCATATTTCAATTAATACTAAAATGTTCTTATGGAAAATGTATGGCATCACATAAGCCTTGGAGCATGCAGATGAGGAAGGTTTGGGAGGTTCAGATTGATACATTTGGCAGTTTGTTCAGGCTAACAGACAGGTTTTCAAAGGAAGAGAGGGAGGCTGCAGGGTTTTGGAAGTCTTGCAAGCCCAAGAACTCGGTGACAGAGCCTCTAAAGAGTCCCCTTAGGCACTCCTTACTTGCTTCAAGGTCATGGAAAGCCCAGCTTGAGAACACACGGGSCCTGAACATATTCTTCATCTGTCTCTTTTCCTTTCCAATTACCTTTTCCATATCTTAATAGCTCTAGAGCTACACGGAGAGCTTAGATCTTTATGTGGAAAAATCAGTAAACTGCTTTCACTGCAGTTTGAAAAATGATGGATCGATGATATAATTTAAGGTGGCATGCTAGCCTAATGGTGAAGACTTGATTCTTTTGCTGTTTAAGGATGCACTTTAAGCATTCCTAAGTGCAATTTAATGGCCAGAGGAGCTCAGCTTAAGCTGATATTTCAGTATTAATACAAGAGGACGGGTCTCCTTGTATTGAATGTATTTTTCCTTATGAATAAAAAGTTTCAGGAGCTCTGTGTTTTCTGAAGCAGATTAAATTGTAAAATGAAGTGATAAAATTCAGATTCAGGGTAACATACAGTACATGGGAACTTAGTCTTCAATTTTGATTTAAATTATACTTTTAACAGAGTTTAACAAACAAAACTGTATGGTTTTATTGAAAYGAGTAAGATATCCCCCTAATGCCCTGAGAAGTTTCCACTTGAATACCTGAGATGGGGTAACTTCCTTGACCAAGCTTTGTACTTTCACCATTGGTCAGTTTTAGATGGGATGTTTCTTGTTCCACCAAGTTCTCTCAAGCTCTTAATGCTAAAGGTGGTGCTGAAGCTGGTGTTATCTATGACAGAATCCTAGTAATACTCTGGGAGAAGGAATTAATGGATATAGAGGAATTTAAAAAAATAACAATTCCATGTTTTAGCAATGTCTGTGGATTTAGTATTACYGTCCCATGCAGAAGGCTGAGCTCGTGTTGTTTTGAACTCTGCTTTGAATGGTAGTGCTTACTGGGAACAGAACCAAAGTGTTTTGTGTTTGGTTTTTTTGTTTTTTTTTGTTTTTTTCTGAACCTCCATTTAGCTCCTTTGTACAAGGACATGTTTTCTAGCAACTCCTGTTGAAGCAGCACCTTTCTGTTGTTCAGAATCTACCATATGTGCATTTTATTTGTGCACAGCGAACCTTTTACTGAGAGCTGCTCATGCTTTGTCTTCTGTAAATATGTCTGAACCCAATTAAAAATTTTATTACTTCCTGCATTATGCTTATAATCAACCACCTTTCCTCATGTTGAWAAGGATGTAAAGCTTTCTCTCCTATCATTTTTTCTCAAATGCAAATAGCCATTTCCTTATGTCTCGCAGAAGAGTTCATGCCCAGAATCCATATAAAAAGAACAGAGGAAACACAAGAGTGTAATATCTCGTTCTAAGGCTGCCTTTGAAGAAATTGTTTTATTTCTGTAGTACTCCCTTGATTAGATACCACTTGTCAGACAGGTATAATGATGGATCCAACTCTAAAATACATGAAATCTGTTTCTAAATTTTGCAGTAAATCCACCCTCTGCTTTTCTCCGTGGAGTACTSTCAGACACATTGAATTTCCTATTATAATAGTTGAAAGCATCCTTATTCTTCTTAATTATTACTATTTTAGTTTGCAGACTTTAAAAAAAATGGTATTTCCAATAACCTTTAGAATATAACTGCCTTTATGAGTGAAGGGACTGAACAGTAAATATCCAAATGTGTCACCTGTARTTCAATCTGACTGACATGAAATCATACCCAACTGTTGCTCTTAAAGAAATGTGCTACCCTCAAAAGCAGCATAATTAATGGATGATAGGAATAAGGCTGTAATATTTGGTTTGGTTGCAACAACAGAGTAAATTTGAGAAACATTTACAGGAGCTCAAAGGAGATGGATAAAAATCAATATTGCGTGTTGCCTACATAGCTGTTTCCTTCTCCAATTGTAAACAAACCATAAATTGGTGCTAGAATTAGAACTTGGACATACCATTAATCAGAGGAATAAATATGAAACAACTAGATGAAACGTTGTTATAAGAAACACAGTTTCAAATGAAAAGTCTTCCCATATGTGTCTTTTTTTTTTTTTTTTTTACTGGGGCTTTATACAAATCAGTAAATTGTGTCATAAATTTTGGTAAAAGGGACGCTGGAACTGTTAATTTTTAAGGGACAAACTCTAAGAGATGATATTAGTTCCACATCACACAGAACAATCCTGCTTTTATGTGGATTCAACTGTGTTTTTTGCAGCTACGAGGACAGGCGGGCTCCGAGTCGGTGTCTTTCAGCTGACTCTCTTTGACGTCTCTGTTGAGCGCAGCTGTCTGAGCAGGGCCTTGCTTCCTCCTGACAGTGCCCATGGCCATCCCTTTGTTCTGCCAGCATGTTAATGGACCTATATCAGTAATGAATTTGGTTCACTGAAGACGAACAGGAATTTTGCTGTCAGCTTCCCCAGAGGTAAGGCTGGGCTCATTGCTTGATGGCAGTCACATCTCAGCACAGAGGTCTTCAGAGCTTGTGCCAAYGCTCCTCTTTACAAGAGGAAAAGAAGTTGTCCCTTGGTCAGTGGCATTAATGAGTGCCCTTGTTTTTTGCCCCACATTTCTGCTGACTTCTTCCTCAGCCCTTGTCCCATTTTTAGGCTACTTAATGAGCATTATGGTGTAACTGCAGGATAAGTTGTTGGTTACCTGGAGCTGTTGAGCGCTTAGGTTAACTGCAGATCTTTCTTTGTGTTGGTGGCAGTTGTGGGCTGCAGTACAGATGTTGCAGGATCGGGTCCCTTGGTGCCAAGATCTCAGCTGCCCAGGGAGAGGCACTGCATGGTGCAGTGTCCTGGTAGTGCCTCCCTGCTGGGCCTCCAACATGGAGCGGGGCTGGTCGTCTGGATTAGACAGATGCTCTGTACGCACTTGTGGCCTGATGTGCAGGCATGCTGAGCACTTACAGCATGCTAGTTGACTATAAAAGCAGGACATTAAGTAATTAAGGAGTTTCATCAATTCACAGTAAGTACTTGATATTGCCTGTATTCTGCAACACGATATGTACCAAAAATACCCCCCAAAATCTGTATCTGCCCAAGAAAGATTTTCTTTGCATTGGTCTCCAAGGCAAGGGCCAGTGCTCGTGCGGCCACGTGGTGGCTCATAGACTGTGGGAGCGCTTGGCTTCAGCTCGGAGTAACTCGGAGGTGCTGCAAACATACAGGTGTGGTCCAGCAGAGCCTGCTTGGACCTGCTAAATCAATATTTAGCAATATTTAGGTGTCTTTTGGACAGTTTGTTTCAATTAGCGGAGAAATATTCCTGTGAAGTGAAGAGTCAGAATTCACCTTTTGGTTGCCAATTTTCTTGTATCTCGTATTTCACAGACCAGCTATGCGCTCGCAGACACTTCTCAGGGAGAAGGCACAAGTGTGAGCGCCGGGCAGTGCTGTGAATCTTCTCAGTATATCAGTTGGAGAAACACCTGTATTAATGAGTGCTGAACAGATCTGGTGTGAAAATAGCCAAAGTGCTCAGAGTTTGGATTTCTTACACAGAAAATCKGTTGGTTTCTGTAAAGAAACTCCTGTGACAGCTTATTCTGTTGATTACTATGTAGRAATTTTGCTAATGGCTAAAAGTCCAAGGGTTGCCAAATTCAGGAAGATATGGAGGGGATGACAGGACTTAAAGGCGGTCTGGGTGATACAGCAAGAACTGCTGTGATTGAAATGATTGTGGATAAATCCACATTGAATCAATCTATGTAGAGATATGTGGAAAGGGTTGTTTAAACTCGGATGCACCAATCTGGACTCGATAATAAGATGYTTTCTAGGCAGATTTTGGAATTTGTTCTAATAGATGGTGAATTGTGCCTGGCTTATGTTTTGTGGTGTGAAAAGATCAGGAGAGAGCAAATCCTGACCCATTTTGGGTACCCGGGCTCTGGCTCTGAGGAAAGGAAACATAGACATTGTTAATAAGACAGGAACCAGAAGGAAAAATATCCCAGGTACAGGGAGCTGATACTGGAGAAAGTTCTCTTCTTCTCATACATTTTAGAGATGCTCTAAATGCATACCAACTTCTTGATTATTATTATTATAAATCATCTAAAAACAAATTTATTTGAGCACTCTGTTACTTTTTGCATCCTTTTATAATGGAGATATTAGATGGTTTGTTAGAACAAAAAGAAAACCAGAGGGTATTCACAATGCAAGCAACCTTTCTYGGATTTAGCATTTGCTGTTTTTTCCCTTTCTCTATTGGCCTCTCCAATGAGTTTTGCTTTTAAGATGTTGGAGGATTAATCCAGCATATCTCTCTAGCTTTGCCCTCTGTGATCTCACAGGATAAACTTAGAATTAATTCCTCATACCTTTTCTGATGGAGGAGATAAGCCTTTAGATAAAATGTTATTTCAGTTGCTGTCTTATCCGGATGTTTGAGCTGCCAGTTAAATTGTAAATTAAAGGCTCAAAACTCTGGATTAGGGACTCTAGCTTCATTATTAATGAAAAATATGCCCTTTTCACAGTGTGTAATTTTTCTCTTTTCCCACAAACTCTCAAAAAATATGGTCTTTTCCACTCTCCCATTTAAACAAAACAAAGACACAGTGATACTGTCTTCTCTTTAGAAGCCTAAACTGCTACCATAAATAATGGATTTGTGCCTATTTTATCCACTTGAATGGCCAGCCCATGGAAATGTGAAGTTTCATCCGAAAGATGCTTTTTCTTTGGAATAAAGACCAGCCTGAATCAGCCTCCCCTCATGAAACTAGTCTGCAGACTTGGGGCCCAAATTAATAAATGACAGGAACTGCTATTGCCGTTGTCCTCTGTGTACAGCCTAGCATTTTTACCATTTCCCTTGCCTCCTTTCTCASAGTTACACGGTGGCAGATTTATCTCAATGCTTCATATTTTGAAATTAAGTCAATTAAATGATGGAATAAAAACTGATGACACTATTTAAATGTTTTCTATTTTATGATGCCTTCCTGTAAGGATGGCCATTCTTCAGGCAGCGCTGCCTGCAGTTACTCTTGTGTTTCGGTGCAAAATCTTACAGATTAGATCCTCAGGTGGAAATCCTGTAAGAACAGTCAGTTATTTGTAAGATACAAAGGTTTTCTTGTTGGTTTAGGTACAACCTCGTACCTAAACCTTTTTTTTATGGTGGTATTATTTCTGTGTATAGTATGTATGAGTGAAAAAGCATATGTAAATATATAAAAAAAAGTATGAGTGAAAAAGCATATGTAAATATATATATATTCATATATATATATATTCGCCCTACCTGCTCAATGTGTATTAGTGTAGATTGCCCCGGGCAGAAGATGGGCAGAGCTCCGGCTGCCTCCCTGCAGGTTTCTCCCTGTGGGTGCCTCATGTCACCGTGTAGCCCTTGGCCTCGGAAAGGAGCTCGATCGCCTGTTGCTTAGGCCCGACCCACAGGTAGTTGTGTTTTGATGTACTTTATGTGTTAGGTGAYGTTGCAGATCTCTCTGCAACGTTGTCACCGTTGGCTGCCTARTAGGAGCTGGCTTCACTTCCAGATAGGAACTGCTCTTGGTAAAGTGTTTTAGGGCCCTTTGGAATGGAAAGCATTAGCAGTATGTATATTATTAATGACAGCAGGAGTACTTTATAATAGTGTATATGGCATGTTGATGAATGTAACATGAGCTGCATTATCAGTAAAGTGCCATGAGAAGAATTTAAGATGGACAGGATAAAAACAAAAAGAAAATCAACCTCATCTGTCAGACCCAGCCTTTCACAGAGTTGCTCTGCCTTGTGTTACACAACACACAACCGCCTGGGGCCGAGGAGACTGGTGAGAAAGGTCGAAGATCCTTTATTTGTAGCACAGTGCAAAAAGAGAGGGAGGTGTYGTCTCTTGTGTGCAGAAAATGGCAACGCTGAAAGTTAAAATATTCAGTAGTGACTGCAGAAAAGTATCTTGAAGATGTTCTGTTTTGAGAAGCTGTCAGAGAAAACATGTTAAAAGTACTAGGGCGTTATCAAACTCTCTATCTTTGTTGGAAAGTAAAGTAGTTGTTTTGTGGTAGGGAGACCTAGCTTCTGTCCATTGTTAGCTGAGGTTCAGTGTCTCTAAAAATTATCCCTCCCTGCTCCTTTTTAAAACCAACCCCAATACACTTCATGTACCTTCCCAAAGCTCCAAAAAACACTCCTGTTATTAAATGTTACCTATTTGTTTTAGGGAGTTTTTATCCTCARTCACCTCTGAGAATAATATATGTGTCCTTCTAAGTGGCATGGCAGCTATATCCTTACCAGGAGCTGAGCAATCACTCTGTAGTGACTGCTGCTGGGGAAGGTCCCTGAGATCCTTCTGTAGACTCCAGCGCTCAGATTTCCTTTTTCCCAGTTGCCTCTTTTCCCTGAGTTTTAGGACAAGTGGGTCTCTTGTTSTTAAGTCCTCCATGCACCTGAGTTGCCTGGAATTTGCAAACTCTTCAGGTTCTTTTCTACCTGYTCTGGTCTGTGTTTCCCTCTTCTAGCTGATGACCAGCCTAGGCTACCATGTTTCCCATTTGCCTGTTCATCCTATATTAATTTTTCTCCTCTTCATGTTTTGCTACTAAAGGGGAGGAGAGCGATAAAAGGAGGGAAAAAGAAAAAATGTTTGTGCCCTCACATTTAGATCATCAACTTGTCTGACATGATTCATTTGCTTTTTGATTATCATAGCTTACAAAGCCTCAGAAAATGATTCTGAGAGCAGATTATAATTTTTTCTACGATTTGATGTCAGATGGAATGCAAATTATGTTCTGAAGGTAAGCACAAGATGATGTTTAGAAGAAATTCTAAGTTACGATTTCTAAATCTTCTCAAAATAGAGCTAGCTACTCRGAGTAGAATAAGGGCTGGTGAGAAGAAGGGAAGTGCAAACTGTTGAATATTTTTCATTACATTTCTCCTAAGATTCGTGAGTTTCTACAAATATATATGCTTTCTACACAAAAGCAGCTAGAATCAGTAAGCAAGACTCTTTGAGACACAGCAAGCAGTGTCCACACAGGTTTGGAATTTTTTTCTTCATTTTGAGATTTTATGTCATGTACAGCAGACAGCAGCTTTCAACATGTTTTTTGTCATCTCAGTTTTCTGGTTTTGTTCCAGTAGCTGTAATTTACACAACAAGGGGCATATCTTATTTATTTTACTCACCACCAAGATAGAGGAAACTTTGTGATCAGACTGCATCTAACAGTGAGATGCCTTGGGTTTGTTGCCAGAATTCTTTGTCAAAGATGTTCTTTTTCTTTTAAAGTCAAAATAGGTAGGATAACTAAATAAAACAGCAGTGCACATCCCTGGGGGAAGTATGAGTTGCTTCAGAATGAGCAAAAMCCAATATACTTAGGACCAAATCCTGCCAATTTTTATTTCTTCTCTACTAAAATTGCTGCATTGTGATGAGGAAGAAAATAATGATTTATATTGAACTGCAAAAGATAATATTGTGTTAATTAATCCCCGGTGTTACTATTACTATTGTAAAAACTGCAGCAGTCTGCTTGCTGGAGATTCAAACTTTGATCGCAAGAACTCTGTCCGTTCATGTGAAAAATTTAGTCCACAGGCCCATCGGGTGGGAATCTCCTCACGGGGCGGCTCCGGAAAACGAGCAGCGCTGCTCCCTGCCAGCCACGGGCCTGTCTGGCGAGTCCGTCCTGGCCCCGGGCTGGTCCGGGAGAGCCGCTGCTGCTCCCTTTGGGTCGAGGTCACTGGCTGCTTGTTAATGACTAATTAGAGTTTTGGTTTTTTTTTTTTTTTTTTAAAGCATGTTGTGGTTCAAAAAAATACCATCATAAATCATTAAGAAGAGCCTGTGATTCGGGAAGACTATAAAAATTTCAGAATGAGAAGGCAGGAGAGACTCTAGCAGAGAAGAAACGGAAGAAATTCTCAGAGGGAAGGGCTGGGCACTTTTCGGGTGTTGCCCAATTCCATCAATCCCGAAGTCGAGTTTGTGTCAGTGTGTCTTAAATTAAGAGCGTTATTCCCTCAATGTTATATTTTCTTCAATAGCTATTGCTTACCAGTGTTGTCGGTTAACATTCTATTAACTTAGGGAGTGATGTCATTGATTGTATAATTGATAGATATAATGCAAGTCCTATATTGACATAGCTTTGCTGGCCAAGTAGAGTCTGAAACCTAAGCTTCTGGGCTCAGAAGTAACATGCCATATGGAACAACATATAATTTTTTTGGCATGTCCATGTAGGGCACGTAGAGCAGCAAAGCATATGTGAGAGGGCTTTTTTTGCTGTGTATTGCTATAGAGGAGGTTGGAAAAAATTGTTGAGAAGGCAGTGTTTCCTCCTTGCCCTCCCTTCAGGCAAAAGTACTTTTCTTCTTTCGGTAGTAAGTGATCCGTAGGGAGCTGTACGTGTGCATCACTCTGTAGCTTGCCTTAGCTTCTCTCCATAAAGAGATGCAAGTAACTGCAAGTATGACATGAAGACAGACRTGGGGAAAGTAATAAAAAGAAATAACCTGAAACTGTACCAACAGATATAAGAAACATGAGGCCCTAAGTTATGCTGTCCAGMTCCTGCATCTCCTTGTAGCCACTTMMATGYCTTCGAGAGCTGGGCAGTGCCACCGTCCTMCTGCTGTGCTGTGAAAGCATCTTAAGCAGAAATGCTGGGGTGGGGGTGAAGCAGCAATCTGCCTTTGCACCCCCCTGTTCTTAAGGAGCAACTAACTAGCTCCAGGGCCAGTTTGCTAGGAGGAAAAATGTGTATGTGTAATGGGGAGGGCTGCCAAGAAAGTTGATGTACAAAAAGCAGCCTCTGAGGACAGAGTTTTCGTAAAGGATGGAAGAGAAAACCCAACCCTGGCAGTCACAATCARTTCTATAATACAGTAGGAATTYRTGCCCCTCTYGAGACAGGATGATACATAAGGTACRTCTGGTTCTACTTGAGTTTTGTAGCTGCCTGATAAATCTACCTCTTCTAGAAGGGTTTCCCAGAAGGGGCTGCGTGTGGGGCAGATACTGCTGTTCTGGGCGGAGGAGCTGAAGGGTTAGTGGCACCTCTGACCACCCCAACACCCTCAGTCCTCTCTTGCTCCAGAACCATGAGCAGAACTGGGAAGAAGGCACCTTGGCTTGGTTCAGATGACTCCATGACATCTGCATGGATGAGGAGACGCTTAAGCAAGCATAAGACCTGTTGCCCATTTGGCTAACTTGAAGGTTACCAAAGGAGACAAATATTTTCATTGCGTATAGCTGCATGTACTGCAAATATTCTTTAAATTTTCTTTGAAGCTGACTGCACAGATCGGTAAAACTGTCTTTTTTATTGGTCAGGAAATCTTTTTCTCTCTTTGTGAAATGTGGGTGGAAAACAGAACAATCGTCTTGAATCTAAGATAAATATGAAAACTTTCCTTGAAACAGAAGTGATAAGCAATTTCTGTTGCAAATTAAACATCAAAAAATTAAAACTTGTACTTGAAAAATGATCTTTAAAAATGACTTTAGAATGAACTTTGGATGAAATCAGTTGAAAGACTTCTATTGATTCTAACAGATTTTGGACCAGACCTGAAAAAGATAAATTGGGAACCTCCCTTCTTCTCCTTTCTCTAGGAACTCAGCAGATCTTATCATCAGTGTAAATCTCGAATGAGCAGCTTGCTGCAGCTTTTATTTATCGCCTCCCAAAGTTCGCTCTAGTTCCCGAGGGAATTGGTTTAATTACAGCAGTAAGAACTGTTCAGATTTCTTCCCCTCCATGCTGAGGAGCTAGACCCCCTAACCAGAGCGTGTGTGTCGCGTGCTTGGTCTCGGGTCCTTGCTTGCTGCTTTCCACGTGCTCGGGCCCTGGCAGTGGCCTCGTCAGGCCGTGTTTGGGGTGCTGCAAGTCCCCACGAAGTGTGCTGTCCTGGACCCGTCTTGCAGTCCTTTTCATGCTAAAAAACACGTGACGTGAGCACTAGGTAATGGGAAGGGGTTTTTCCAATGTCATCCGTGTGCACCCGTGAGGATTTGCTGTCACTGTCCTGCTCCTCAGGATCGACAACTCATGACACGGTGGTGGGGGTGATAAGGGCTGCAAGCAGCACTTGCAGATGTGGTTCTTTTGCAGCCACTATTTCTTTAAAATCCTTATGGGAGTATTTAACTCCTCACCAAACCCATTGCCCTGTGGAAAACGTAGCCACGTTATCTTCTCCTGCYGCAAAGACGGTGCTTGGGACCGGGCTCGCGCACGCAGCAGGAGCCGCCTGCAGGCAGCAGCCCCGAGCGCAGGATGGGACGGGAGCGGGTCTTGGGGGCGYGCTGGGTGCGGGGCTGGCTCGGGCMGTGTTCAGGCAGGAGGAGGTTACAGGCAGGATGTGCAGGCTGCCTTTATTCTGGCTTTAATAATGTCGGGGACAGCAGAACTTCGCTCTTAATTGAAGTTCCCCTTTCTGCAGGATTTCAAAGAGAGATTACGAGATGGCTGTGAATAAATGATTGTCTAACTGTCAAATGCCATGGACCACCTTGATTTTGTTGCTGCCAGGTCATCCAAAAATGCYAGCTCTCTATAAAAGAATCAATCTCTGAAAGTGCTAGAGGTCTGTTAATAGATTTTTTTATTTTTTTTTTTCCCCTGTTCTCACATGGGAATAGTTTTATTTTGGTGTAAGAGCAGTTTCCTCATGGATAACCAACTATCTTGCTGATAAACCAAGAACCGAATTAGCTCACCAAAAGGAAAAAAAACACAGCGATATATGAACATAAGGGGTTAATTAAAATGTACTTCAAATCATCCTACAAGCCACAATATATGGTAAGCTGGAGCTAGTAAACTGGCAGTCACATACAGGAGATGCTCTTGGCAGCATCCCATTGCGTTCCCAGGGCGTGCTGGAGACAGCGAGAGAGAACACTTTTATCCGTAACACGTCACAGAGGTCATTAAATCTGCTTACTCCATATATAYAYACACATATAGATAGTATATATAATTTATATATATACTCAAATGTATGTAAAATATACTGTATATATGCATAATGCTGTATGACACTATATATCTATAGCTATATATTACATATCTAGTTATGTATTTATGTATACATGTGGATGTAAATGTGTATCTGCTGTCTGCATAGTTGAGGTGCAAATTAAGTTCTGCGGTGGCTGAGCATTTGGAAGGTTTCTCGGTGTGAGGTTTCGAGGGTTCATGCTGAAAGAATGTCTGCAGTTAAAATGTATGAGATGTGTAACAGACTAGACTGCGTTTCTAACTATGGTGGGAAACATCACAAATGTAGGTTAGTTCATCTAAAATAATTATGTTTTAGTCATTTTTTTCTGTACACAAAGGAGCTCAGAATATGTATTTTAAAGGAAAGACTGAAGCATATCAATAAGTTGCACGTTACCTTAGTATCTTCCTTTCTGAAAATGAACCAGCATAATAACTAAATTAACCAGATAATCACTAAATTAAATGCCATTTCAACATCCCGGCTCTTTTTAAAATGTGGGTCTGATGGATGCCATTTTTTCATAGACATATATAGATTTCTATAGGTATAATTACTTTTTTTTTCTTTTTCTGCATTTTCCTGATTTCATCCTGGCATGGAAACTTAAAATAGGATATATTGCTTTTCACGGCCTTATGCTCAAATCAGGGGCAAGAACTTCCCATGTCCCTTGGGAGATCCTGACCTCATTTTCCTGCTGTCTGCRGTGCCTGTTCAGCTGTGGGAGTGATTCCTGGGCTCGCTCCATGGAAAGGGAGGCGCAGGTGGCTTGGGCCCACGGCCGCCTGCACAATTCCTGCCGGCCTCGCTGTGCAAACCTGCGCCCCTCTTCCGATGGCATCGSGTGGTCCCGTGGAAGTCCTTCTGGATTTGCCATGGGAGCACGGGGCACAGCTGGCTGTCCTTGTGCATCTGAAAAGGTTCTCCACTAAGAATGTGTGTACAGATAAGTAGGTCGGTCTGCATCCCAATGTGCAAGCTGTCAGAGCCTCATTGCTATCTAAAATGGGAAGAAAGTGGAACCAGATTTCTGCTAAGTAAATTCAGTCCTGAAAAGTTTGAGTCTTTTCTAACTTTTTTTTTTTGTTGTTGTTGCATTCCCCAAGGCCTGTTTCAAATGACTCACTAAAGATAACCGTTGCTGCTGCCTCGTGCCCATGAAGTGATTTCTAGGTGTTGCGGGCTGTGTATTAAACAATATGGTTCTCATTACGGTGGTGTTAGAAATGCAGATCCTTAGAGGGCTAGGTAGATTGAAGTATTGACTCTTGCTTCGCATTCCCTGACTATCCAAACATCAATAAGAGCCCTCTGTAAGGGTCTGGCAGGAGTGTGCTGATGTAGCTGATTTCAATTATAATTTTAGAGTTTTCTTTAATTAATTTTGATTATGGCCATGTATTATACATCTCTTATTTATTATATAAATCATAAGGAGCACAATTARGCCTAAAAATGTGTTTGGTGGGGATCACAT
This sequence comes from Eudromia elegans, assembly GCA_003342815.1. Lineage (NCBI taxonomy): Eukaryota > Metazoa > Chordata > Aves > Tinamiformes > Tinamidae > Eudromia > Eudromia elegans. The sequence goes on from PTEX01000160.1 coordinate 861,916, forward strand.
GTTGCTCATTTAGRAAGGTGTAGAAAATGTGCACTTGAATTAAGATTTGGGGACTGATGAGGCTGTGAGCTTAGTGAGTGATTAGTATGCTCAGTTCAGAATCGCGTCGCCTCCTGTTAACCCCCACTCGGGCTGCCAGTGATCCATGTGAAATGATGATCTCTAGCTTAATCAAAACTAAAGACGGCTTAGCCCTGCCATAGCTGATCCATATGAACGATATGTTTCAGGTGTTTATAGAATATTTTTGGACGCCTTGGTGCCTTGAGCTGCTTCTGGGCCTGCCTTCACTAAACAGCTGGTGTACCCGTCGCTCTGTATTACCTAGCCTGTCCTCAGCATCGGGGTTTCCCAGCATGGGCAGTGGGGCTTTTCCCTAGCCTGGCAGCCTAGCATCATTCAGGTTTTTACGTTTTTCACTTCATACAGTCTTGATCAAGTACATCATTTCTAAGCAAAGACAAACGTTGAAGAGAGGCAAGCCCCAAAGAGGCGTACAGTGCTGCTTATGCCCCCCACGGCCTTTGGTGGGTAGGAAGTGCCTGTTATAGACTCAGCTGTGCATCCACAACCCCGTTCTGTTTAGATCCATTTTCCCTTTTGGTTAATCCCTTAGGCAAAAGCAGGACACTTCCAGCAATCTAGTGAGACAGAGGGCTTTATAGTCAAGCTATGTGCATCAAGCTTGGTCTCCTTGGTCTTTGAATTAAAAATGAGCATGATGGAGAGCATACCTGTGTTTCAGGAGGCTAAGAACAATATATTCAAATATTCTTAAGATAAATGAAWGAATCACATCTCCTGTTTTCATTTTTCACCTGAGGGCGCCAGCTGTCATCAAGAGCCTACAACAGAAGTAATATTTTCAAATTTCAAGTAGAGGGAAACATTTCCCTATCATATTACCTAGAAGTTGATTGTGTCATATACAAATTTCAGTTCAGTTTCTGTTTCTGGGGCAGTCACCTAGCCGGTATGTATTAAGGAAATATTTTTCTATCTTTGGATACTTTTTGATTGCCTAAAATTTCTTCTCTTTGTGTGCCGTTGTCCTGTCCACTGGCTGTGCAGATGGTCTTTTTTTTCTGTTATTGTTCTATTGTATATAGAAGTTTATAGAAATCTTCAAGCTCTAGGCAGGCCAGTCAGTCAGMTTTTATCTCAAGTATTCATTTTTTAAATGAATGAGAATTATCWTGTCTTAGTAAGAGAAGTGTTAACYGCAAACTTGGGTTAARTAAACATTTACAAAATACCTTTGGTGTGTTTTCACCACAGTAGGAATTAATGTCCAGTAAAGACTTTTGCACATGAAGTGCTTAGCAAGTGACTGGGAGAATGGTTGAATCATAGGAGTTAAAATAGCTCCTGAATTACTGTCTATAGAGTAAGGTACGTTAGWAACAAAGGAAAAATGTGAGCGCTTGGAAGGAATGGGGAGCTCTCTTCCTCCCCTTGCCTCAGTTAGTAATCCTTCACTGAGTTCGTCTGAATTTAGTAGCTGGTGAGTTAGCCTCAATGAACAACACTGAACCGTTGCGGATAAATCCTCCAGCTCTGCAATGACTATTCTTTAGTGGCCTTGAGTGAGAACTTTATTTCTTGCAAGGCCACCAAGTACTTATCCAAGTAAGCTTTCTGAACCTAAACAACAGAAGAGTTATGCTTTACCGTACCATTTCTCACCCCACTATTATTTGATGTTGGAATGTAGGCTTGTCAAGCATCCTGAATAACACGAGTGAGAGTGAAGGATGTCTCCTGCTGATTCGWAGTTTTTGCTGCTTGACCAAGGGAAGGAAGATCAGAAGGCGGTTTGGAAGTTGTGAAGAAAAACACATTTAAGCCTTGCGTGGGGGTGGATTCCAAGAACAGCTGGGGAAACCAGATTTTTGCTCTTTTTAAATGAGGCACGTGAAGATTAAGAACGTGAGTGTGCCTAGGTAGAGCAGCTATTGCAAACTTAGCTTCATGTTGTTGATTTTCCTGGTTTTGTTGCTCACTCCCATTTTTGTCACCACAGTATGTTGTAATTTTTTTCTCCAAGATTGTGTGTAAGAGTATAATGTTCTTTGTGAAGTAATTAGGGGGCTCGTGTAGCACGAGCAAACTCACTGCGCAGCTGGAAACCTCTCCTTTAGAAATTACTYGCAGGGAGTTTACTTTGCAGAGCCTTTTTAAACAGCTCGTGGCAACAGAGAAGAGATTCCCCATCCCGCATGGAAGATTATTACTGTTTCCCAGGCATTGTGAGTGATTGAATGACTACAGCCTTTAAAAAGAGATTTGCTTCAGTTTAAACCAAGAAACTTAAGCCAAGATCTGCTGAGTAAAGATTAAGCTACATAAATTGAAGCGGCTGGATTTTGTGTGAGCCAATTTCTGTATTTTGTCTTAGCCCACTTTACTATGCATAATAATACACAATTAGAAGCACTAAAAGYTGGTAGATGGGGGATTGAAAACGATACTGGTCTGAGACTCGATTTTTAGAAAACTTTTTTCCAAGCAGCTCATGTAGGCTTCCCAAWTCAGCTCCTTAGAGGTAATACGTATATGTGCACACAATGGAAGGATGAAGAGTATTGTTTCCAGCCCCAAAAAATAATCCCTTCATTCTCATTACCATTTTACTGCTTTTCTGATATGTTATTATACAATGTTTGTATCTACTTTTCWGAGGCTCCCAGTGTCCCTAACAGAAGCCTAACACCATTTCATTTTTAAACTTAAAAATACAAGGTGTCAAGGATAAGGTTTATAGCTAAAAGATTTAAGGACAAATCTACTCTTCTTTGAGGAGAAATTATATCTYTGAGACCAGCAGTTCAGATGCTAGGTCTCTGTCTCACAGTTTTTGTGTGCACACACACCCTTGCAGTCAGTAGCCAGTCAGTGCTATTTATGTTGCTTAAGACTTTCCTAGATGAAAGATTTGATGACCTTTTGGTGAGAAGCTCCAGGAGCTCTGTTGTTTGCAGAAGACTTGTGAAATTGAGCCGTGGAGTGGGAGAATTGCTTTTCTTTGTCCACATACTCTGTGTGGGTTTAGACGAGCTACAAAGACGGCATCATCTGCGGAGGGTTTGCAGCCAGCACAGGTAGAAAATACATTTAAACTTTCCAGTCTGAAACCAGGTACCTCTCATTATTAAAGGACCCTACCGGTGGGACAGGCAGCACTGAATATGAGGATTTCCCGCTGTAGTTGGAGTGYATTTGGTTACTGTGTGGACTCGAGCAGCTTACACGGAATTCTGCCAAGCACCAGCAGAGACTGAGACTTAAACAAATGATCACTGTTATTTCTTGTTCCAGTTTTTAAGATCATCATGATTACATTGACTCAACTAACTAGTTTAAAATCCCATGTAATTATAGCATTGTCTCTGCTGGATTTGCTTTCAAATTAATTGCATTCAATGTTGTGGCAAATTAATTTTGGAAAGTCATTAGAATCATCAAGGTACTTGCAATTAAAAACAATTCTTTCCTGTTATACCAGCCAAAACCTCCAAATAACAAAAGTAATTGCAGAGGCATCAGCAGCAGGAGCTGAAGGGTTAATAAGGCCTTAATTGAGTCACTACTTGACCAGCCAAATTATATCCCCGCTCTGAGTGTGCCATTTACACAACTTTTCCATGATTTCTTTCCCTAGGTAATAGGCCTAGCAGCTAGCTGGCTGCTGCTCCCGCTCCGCTTCGGCAGCTGTCATTTTGACATATTTTATGCTTTCTTTAGAAGAGAGAGGTTGATTGAATGTGAGAAAAGTGGAACTTTGACAGGCTGTCAGCATCTCTTGCCTTGCAAACCTACCTGCCAACTAACTTGTTTCAGGTTTATTTCAAAGAAGGTTTCCAGCACACAAACTTCCAGTGCTAACCAAGCAGTTCTTAAATAGGTAGCTTCCATTTTGTCAGAATCTAGATTAAATATTTTTCATTTCAAATTGGTTTAAATGTCTGGAAACTCAAAAGTCCTTGGAATACCTAGAACAAGTTCTCTCATACCCTTTTGGCTGCCCTCAGTCCAAGGAGGAGAGAGGGATTTTTGGTTTGTGTTTCATTTTATTGTAATTAGCTGGTTTTTCTCATTAGTGAGCAGCCTCTGAAGATCCTCCGTTGGTTGCTGAGCTGGTCAGGATGAGGTAGCATGCTGTAAGCAACAATTAGGGGGCAAGCTGGGAGGACACAGCTGTTGTTACTAACAGAATAAAGCAGTATTCGTTAACATTAACCATTTGCACACTGCTTTCCCTTCTTGGTGCCCATTCCACTCTTGATCTGAGCTGTCTCCTCAACAGATCCCTGGCAGAAGGAACTGCTGGCTCTGGTGTCTTGTGGGCTGCCAGGTAGAAGTCTGGGAAGCCCTTAGAGCAATTGGTGTGGTATAAATCCATATCCCTCTTGCCTGTCCTCTGGGACACGGGCCAAGGCCCCAGGCTGCTGGTGGGCCTGAGCCTCGTGGAGTCAGGCTGTGGTGGGCCTGGCCTTTGTGGGTGCTGGGTGCCCTGTGGAACAGGGCTGCGCGTCTCCCTGGGCCTCTCTGAACGTGCCCTTCCTCTCCTTGGTCGGCTTTTCTCTGAGATTTATGTTTTTATCCAAACTTTGGAGATACTAAAGGAGCCTATTTGCACCAAAAAGCAGCATTTATGATGGCCCAAAAAAAGAGTACAYGTTAGGTGATCTCAAGGATAGGCTTGCAGTATTTTGCTCCTGTAGTCAAAGACACATTCTCCACTTGTTCTCTTTGAAGTTGTTTAACTATATCATCTTTCACCACTTACTTTGGTGCCTACTTTGCCCTGCTTGTGTTTCTACAACAGCAAAACCTATATCTGTATTTATGTGTGTGATTTTTCACTCCGCTGAGTGGCTTGTATGAAAAAGTGTTTAGTAATTACCTGCAATGTTTACTCGTGTGGGCTGCCAGACACCTTCTGAGATGCATCTTTACACTTTATGTGCATTTCCTTGTCTATGATGACTGCAACTCCATTTGCCAAACTACAGGTACTAATGTATTTTTATTCATGCAAATCTGGTCTATAGCATATATAATGATAAAATTAAAACTTCTCTTTCTCCAGGTAGTAACTTACTTAGTGTGTAGCAGCACCTGTTGTGGAGTGGATCTGCATTATACCTGTCTGGGTAACTAAGGGTGTCCTGAGTTTGTTGGTTGCCTCAGTGTGACTCCAGGCTACCTCCATTGTCTCTGTGTCTCCTCATAGCTTAAGGGGTTTTATGGAACTACTGAGAAGTAAATAATACAAGAAAAGTCAACAACGCCATTTTGAAGTGGGATGGAAGACGAGATTAGCGTAACTTAAATGACTTGGAAACACGGAGGAAATGATACGCCTGGGGGACAAAAAAGAGCTTTCAAGTGAAAGTAAACAGAAGAACATGCTGAGCCAACCTCTCCTCCTCTCTACAGTAACTAATTTCATAAGAATAGAGTTTAACTTCACTCGTAAAATCTTCCCTCATTTCTATCCCTTGCAAAACCCCTGTGTCCATCAGGTAGTCTCAGTTTATGTTGGAGTCGAGCTGCTTTTCAGTCTCTATTTTTTKGTGAGTGTATCGTGATGTGAGGCGTAGTCTGTGTACGATTACTTATTGCTGACTTAGCTTAAAGAAGGCTGAGTGATCCCCAGCTTTGGCACACCAAACAAGGTGATAACGTCACATACATTTGGTTCGAGCTTTCCATAAGCATGCCGCATGCTGCCTGCAGCAAATGCAGTCCCTCTGGATCCAAGCTGACCAAGTGCATGGCACAAGAACTTGACTTATAGTGTGACCACCAGGTGCACTGACTAAATAATGCTGCTGTTCCTCACAGCAGAAAGACCATGGGCTTTAAAGCAAAGAATGCAGAGAGGTAGTGAAAGCGGATCTAGTTGCTGTACCACAGAAATTCTTCTTATGAACAGCATAATAAGTACTGTCATATTGAGTTGAGAGAGAAAAAAAATTGGGCAAGTTCCTACAGTTTTTTTATTTTCTTATGGAGCGTTGGAGAACTTTTGGAACCGTGAGGATCAAAATCATGTATTCCGTGACTGGTTTCCCACAGGGACAATGGAAGATGTCTTGTTTCAGATGCTGAAACCTGCCCCAGTTTTTCTTTTAAAACTGTTTTCTTAATTATTTTTCTCCATATGAGTTCAAGGTATTTGCAATACTATTACATGAATTATTTTCAAATAATGGCAGAAGTGCCAGACCCTGTTAGTCAAACAGGGAAGGTACAGTGATAATTTTTTGTAGTCTCAAGACTGTTCAGAATGCTTTCAGAGGCTAGTCTAGTGCACCTTACTGCTTATTCATCCCTGTTCTTTACAACTGTGCACATCTATTAGCGACAATTTAGCACACTTGGACTATTCAAGCAGAGAGTTAATCACTGGAAATCCAGAAGCAACCTGGAATTCTACCTGTACTGGGATTCTTTTCAGTGGTGACACGAGCAATGAAAGTGACAAATTGTGAAATTGAGTAGAGAAAGCTCTAACAATTATGTGGTTTTATTGCTTGAAAAGAACTGTTTGGAAGCAAAATTCATTATAGGAATTGCATTGTCTAGATAGTGGAGTGTTTTGGTTTAATCCAGAGTTGAGCTACTTGGCTGAAAAAGAGATCAGAGAACTGAATTCTAAGGAGCACGYGTGCTGGATTGCCAGGCAGCTCCCTGCATTGGAAAGTAAGCTACCAACCTTGACTGAGACTGAAATCTAATTTCTCCATTGGGAAGCCTTGAATGTAATGGCTTTTTACTGATTGTTCAGAAGAAAAACTTGCCCCTTTTTTTCCACTTTTATTATGCAGTATGATGGTGCCTTAGTCCAATTCATTTCAGATGTTGCTGCCCCACAAATATTACATTAGTCATTACATGAATCCATCTTTAACTTTCCTGCATGTAAAAATTTTCCCTTTCCTGAGGCATTTTTTATACTTAGATGACATACAGAAAGTCATTTCTAGAAATAGAATTGCATAGAATTTTGTTTTATTTCATATGTTTGGCTATTSCTTTATCAGCTTTACCTAATGAAATAAGGAGTTGGGCATGTAGATAAATATCCCAGATTTACGTTTTAGTAGACTGCACACATTCTTGTAGGTTTTACTCATGAATCGATCTGTATGCAGACAGAAAAGCTTACAGGAATTGGTATAGAATATTAAAGATAGTCATAGGAATGTGAGAATGTGTAGAGTTTGTTTGAATGCAAATAAGTCATGGAATTGCTTTGGGTTTTGGCCATTGGGAAGGAAATACTCAGTTCAACACAAGGAAGTAACTTGTGCACRATTTCTTGAACTGACTTAAACCACTGACATTTGGTTAAAGAGCTGAGCTGTCCGTAGAGGCAAAGGAGAGTGAGTGTATTGCACATGCAGCATATTTAAATTTCCAAATTTACATTTGATGATGATATTAACTGTTTATTTCGTAATTTTCATGCTTTTATGGATATTTCTATGACCACAGCTCCTAAAATCATTCTAGTTTAGGCCGAAAAGTAAATGTGTGTGTGTGTACACACATGTGGTATTGGAGCAGATAACCTGAAAGCCAGATTAGATCTCTATGCTATAATGAGATAYGTATGTTTTGTTATAAATTTAGATGTGTATTTATGCATTTGTGTCTATTTACATATATATCACATGTACACTTATATGTATGTGAATATATATATACACACACACACATATATATGTATAGATATTTCTCTCTGAAACTAGGTCCTTAATTGATCATTTTACCAGGCTTTTTCTCCATGGCACTCCAAGTATGTTTAGGAAAGAGAGAGGATGGTCCTGCCATTTGGTTCCACTTCCTTCAGAGTGGAACCAAATGAGAAGGAGCTCATGTTCATCATCATAGTAGGCACMAGTGAAGCTCTATCCCTGCAGGAGATGCAGAGGAAGCACAAATGTGCTTTCACGTGAAACTGAAGTTGTCTAAAAGCTTTCTCTTTAACATACTCCTCTCTACCGAAATGAGGAAAATGACAAGTCAGTCGTCTTCCTTTCCAGTTCATTGACAAAAATATCTTCTTTAAATAGGTTTTGCTATAGGAAGGCATCTTGAAACAAAAAAACCACCATTTGTCATGTTGGCTCACAGCACTGGAGCTTGAGAACTAATAAAATACTGTCCTGGAAAAGATGGCTGTAATTATAGTGGTACCTTGTCTCTTTTTCTATACCAAGCGGCAGCTTTGGAAAGGTGGGACTCTTCTCAGTGGAGCAGGAAAAGATCTGGAGACTTAAAAACCCTTTATGGACATTAGTTGCTTGTTGGACATCATAGAGATCCCTGCAAATAGAGTTATTGTTTTTGAAGAGGGAAGTGTTCTTTTCTCTCTCCATCTTGGACAATGTTTTGATCTCTAAGGGAGCAGGAAACCTCTGGTTAAGTATGGATCTGCAGATAGCAGGAAGTGCATTCCATCTGAGCTTATTCTGGATGGTAGGGAAGGTTTCCCAGCACAAGTCTGAGAAAGCTGAGAGAATTAGGTGCAAAGAGGTTGTGTTTCTCTTGCAATTTCAAGGCAATAAAGTTGAGAGGAAAATGCATTAAAATGTACATGCTTGGCACTAGGACAAAAATATTTATATACCTCATTTCTGCACAGCAATGCACATGTGCTTGACAGTACCCGTTTGCAAAAGGAAACTAATGGAAACTAATTTAAAATTAAATAAGAAACACTATTTTATAGTTTGCTTTCCTTTTTTTTTTTTTTTTTTTTTGAATTAATTGTAGCGATTATTCTGCCATACAGTCCTCTCACATATTCTACTTGCTTGACCAGACAGCAAATCTAGTTGGCTTCAAAATCCCTTTTTGTTTTGCTAGCATACCATGGAGCCCAGGAAAAGAAGCAGCAAAACCAAGGAAATCCGCTTGTCTTTGCAGGAAAGATGGTATAGAGAACTTAGGTTTGCACACAGTTTATTTTCATATTCTGTGCTGAGCTCTCATATTGGCTTAGTATTTCTTTTTCCTCCATGCATATTTTATATTGCTGTAATTCTAATTAACTGTGGTTTTGGTAATATACCCATTAATAGTTTTTTTTAATCAACTTTGATATGTTTGCTTCCATATCTCTTTTGAATAACATGTTCAAGTGTATTGTAGTGTGAAAGTGCTACGTGTGTATACCACATATACATAAAACACTGCCTATTTTTCTTCTCAAAAGCAGTCTTTTATTTTTCATGTTTACGGGTGCAGTTTTCAGTTAAAGCATACAACCTCATATTTCTTTTCCTTCCTCTTAACGATTACAGAAATGATTAAAGTGGTGATTGAAGTGAGGATGTATGATACAACTATATAAAGACTGCATTGATGCTGGTACTCATTCTTGCTGTTCGGGATATTGTCWTTTTTGTTTTAATACTTCTGACCTGTATTCTTAAGCTGTGCAGGTGTTTTTGCTGTCAATATCTGTTTTTCTTCATAGAAAAAGCCTGTTGCTAACGTAGTGCTGTCGCCTAGACCAAAACAAGCAGTGCATGAATCTCCTGAGTGGTGTGGCCCTGACCCAAGCAGCAGTGACTTATGGAAACCCCCTTGTTGAGGCAGCTGGTGCTGCTGCTCGGCCRTGGGCCCTGAGCTGCTCTTGCCTATGGTCTTGGTGCTGCCCTGTGAGGCCAATGCACAGCCCTCGTTAGTGCCAGCYGAGCTTGGCACTTGGAGGGCAGCAATTCCGTTAACCAGCAAAGCAATCCTGTAGGTTCCACCTAGTTTTTAATGTATTACATACAGTTTTGTGAGAGTTGTCATTATATGCCATTACACAAATATATATATATGTATATATATTATGTATTCTTTCCAGCAGCCTCTAGCACCTGGCTGTTTTCCTTTTAGCACTGAAAGTCAAACTATTAGCTGTTAGAAAGGCAAGAAGTAGGTGAGATACAGAAATTAACCCCATGCATTGTCTTACTCGTGGCAACTAAATGAATCGATGCTTCTCAGCGAGACCTGGGAAGAAAAAAATCTTCAGCAGAGAGGGAAAATTGCTGGCTCACAAGTGCTACAAGTAAACAAATGACAGGTAAATGTATGGCTTTATGGATCCTGTCTTCCCATTCCCCGCCCTGGGTTTTGGTAGGTGAGAAGGAAGTGCAACAACAAGCAATTTATCCTCTGAGGTGAGGCAGACCTTCACGGAGGGAGRTTGGCACTGCTGCCCTCGTATCTATCCATCTACCAGCAGAGTATTGACCCAATCAGATGAATACACGGCTTATCTGCTTTGCAAGGTATTGGCAAGGCTGGAAAGAACCTTGCTGCCCTCACCCTTTCCATTAGGAAAAGGCTAAATCCCTCCCAGGTTGGGCTGGATGCTCATCATCTTTCTTGTCGAATGCTGCCAAGTTGCAGTGAAGTGAACAGCACGTAGAGCAAGAGATGGATTGTCTTACGATAGGAATATTATGCTTTGTCATTGTCACAATGTAATCTAATTGTAAGAATGCATTCTGTTTTAAAAGTACATGTACATAACACCATTTACCTRGGGAATGATAAATATGCCCTGGAAAGGGAAAAATAAGAAAAATCTCTTTGCTTAAAGTCAATGGCCTTTTATATTGTTAGGTGGTCTTAAATTCATGACAGCTAAGAATAAGTTTTCTTGGAAGAAGACTAGTTCAGATTGTCTCAATAGCCATTAAAAGMCATATGCTGCTGATCTAGAAAAATAAGGTGCTTCCTTTGAAAGAGCCTTGACATTCACTTGTGTATCCTTAGCTGTGTTCATGCATAGCCACCTGTTTTGATTTACACTAACGGGGCATGAAAAGCACTTCTGAATGGCCMCATTTCCATACTGGAGAGTGAAGGAATGATTTAGAGACAAATCTAGTTATGTTTCTACATTTCATATTTTTCTTCCTACATTCATTGATAAACTCTGTGTCTTCTGCTGACATATGGAGAAAATTGCACCTTTAGAGAAGTGTGAATCTCCACTAGTATAAGGGGGAGGGAGAGAGAACCTTTATTTGAATTTTTGGTTTTGATAAAAATACTGTTCTGGGTGTTTTTCACTCCAGTAAGAAAAAAAAAAAATCACTAGTTAGTACCAAAACAAAGCCATTCCAACCTAATTTTGAACCTTGTTCCAGGGAACAGATATATGCAGTGTTCAAAATGAGTAATTGTGAAACAGCCTTGGTTTTGTAGGTCTTGTGTGTAGCTCTTGTGTGTAGATTGGTTGCGAGTTTTTTTGGTGGTGGTTGTTTTTTAGCTGGTTTTAGAAGCTCTTTATTTTCCCCTCAGTTGTTCTTTGGTGCCAGACTGGAAGTGCCAGTAAAAGGTCTCAGGGTGAGCTGGAGAGGTGGTGCTGGTGTTGGGATAGGGGAGAGGGCTGGAGTTTGCGGAGGCTGGAGTGTGGGGATAGGCTCTCTGGGAGCCCTCTGGCCCATCTTCATCACTGCATTTGGCTTCAGGGAAGGCCACTGTTAAGGCACCCATCTGCTTGTTCAGTGAGCAAGTCTTGTGTCCCCACAAAGATGTAAGAAAAAAACGCTCTGGAGTTCTCAAACCCATGGCTTTTCCCCAGCCATCTCTGCCCACTGCTGTGTCTGGAGGACCAAGGGACGCCAGCTGCTGTCTTAGCTGTATTTTTGCTCTGTGTCAAAACCTCTGGGGGTAAGAAACTGCCAGGATTAAGAAACCACATACAAAAGTATGCCATACAAAAGTATGTGGTGTTTTTTTCCAGAATAATCAAATGATTGGTGTGGATTTTGCCTTGAAGTTCACACCATTTAAGGCTATTTCAGAAAATTATGCAAGCTAGAGGAAGTGAAGCAATGTGCAAGTACTCATCTGCCAATTATTTTTCCTATTTATTTTGCTTGGTTTGTTATAGTAGTCCTGAGACTAAGCACCATGGTTAGATCCTTTAAAGAAACTGTTATTCCATCTTCCTCCTTTGGTAAATGCAGAAATGAAGAAATGCAAGTGGATAAAGAGAGAAAAAAGAGAACCCCGAAGACATGATGACCTTGTAGTCTTTGATATTGCAGCCCAGCATGTTAACATTAGAYGGCTACATCACATCATGCAGAAGTGTGAGTTTAAAGGCCACTGAACTCTACAGATTCCCCCAGCCTTTAAGAGTTGCAGAAACACCTACTCTAAATATATTTGTGCTGATGATTCAGTGTTTAACAGCCATTGCATGGTACTTAAAGACTGACYTGTTGTGCCTGAGCTACCCGGTGCGAATACAGTGAGGGCAGTAACTTTTACCTGCCCTCGTGTTGAACAGATATTTCTTGTGACAAATTGCTTCCAAAATACTGCGCTTATCTGGGAAAAGGATCTCAAATGCTAGACTAGGTCCCATTTTTGCAGACTGGTAAATGAATGCATTTGAGCAAGTTGAAGTGCCTGCACAAACCAGTCAAACTAGTATGCTCCTGTTTTATATATCTCTGTTTCGTACAATGCATGTACAGTGACTATCTAGGCAACACTGCAAGAGACTCCATGTGTACATGTGTAAAAAACACAAATTCCTTTTATACCTTTTTCTCAGGAGGGTTGTTCTAAATCTTTTTTCATGTTAGGTATCTTCCAGTAGTACAGTGACGTCGGCAATGGCTGTAAAGGTAATACAGGAAAACAGAAGGAGGATTTTAATGTTAGTGTACCACCTGCCAGCTGGACCCCCTTCTCCCATGATGTGGAGGATTTGGCCATTTGTGTTGAATTCAAGACATGACTTTGAGTGAGCTAAGGTCATGTCTAGACACGCMCAGCTGCTGTATGTACATCATGTTGTTCCTTTAATTTATGGCTTGATTATGTTACATTAATGCTGCAGTGGGRTTAGTGCATAAGCACAGTGATCTATAGAGAGAATGGGTGATGTTCAGGTACAAAGGATCATGATCCTTCCCAGTGTCTTCAGTGCAGACCAGCATGTCTGTCAACTTCTTCAGCATGGTGTGCTCCCYTTGGTTGAGATCATGGGCAGAGGAGGATATTAAAGTAGTGATTTTGCTTATTGCTTACCTCTTCTCTGTRTTGTGCTTAAATACAGTGAGAAATATTTCCAGGGCTCTCCACAAAAAAAATATTTCAGTTCTGGTAATTGTTCAGCTATGTTTCAGATAAACATTGAAAGTTTTTGAATGTTCCTTGTAACAACATTGTGCCTTTGTGTTTGTGGAGGCAACTGTACTTACTACACTCATTTTTTTTTTTTTACAAATCATAATGTGTCCTGGAAATTTGTCTTTGTGGATCTTTTTCCTACTGCAAGAGATCCAGATTATTTCATTGTTGTTTTTCTTTTACCTAAAAATGTAACTCCTTGTGTAGCGGTTTTCGTGATGACTATATCTTGATCTTCCTCACTGAATCTATTTGTATTGGCATGTAACAATGGAAAAATATGTTTTTWAAAATGACGATTCTCAACTTAAATTTCTAGCTGCAGTTTTAGGATTACTCACAGAAGGACTGTGGTGTGAGCGCTGTACTCATGTGGTTGCAGTGTAGCAAGACAGCCGATAGGAGCAGATGCCGGGGCTCTCGGCCTGCAGGTTGAAAGGAACAGTAAAGGTTAGGTGAGGCAGGCCAGCCAAATTACCTTCTCCATTGGCAGATGACATTAAAAACCTTCCAAGCATTTCTTGTCCACACAGCATATGGTTTGGTTCTGAGGAGAGTTGCCGTCCTCCAGAGCCCACTATCTATTACTTGTAGTAGCTTATGCATCACCAGGAGGTACGTACACCCTCCAGGCTAAGACGGTGGCATCTGTTTCCAGAACAGGGCTGCTGTTTACTGGAAGGAGAGATATGGAAAGGTGCTAAAAATTCAGTGCTTGCCATCAAGAAAGAGCATCTCTGTTATACATCGTGGAGCTGAGGGAAGAGAGCTGTCTCTTCGTTGGCCATTTCATTGATCTTTGAAGGCTGCATGTTGCCTGGAATGCACCACTCAGAGCTGACATTTAAAGTGTAAATTTAGCATTTGTCAAAAATTGTAGTCTATATGTGATATCTTTTCCAGGAATATATTACTTTTCCAAATTTTTTGCCTAATGCAAAAATATCCTTAGTTATATTTAACAGCAGAAAACATATCTCCTTTCTGAAGCTCTAGAAGGACCTCAAGAGTTYCTGCAAAGTATTAGTGTTACACTTCTTTATTTCTCTGCTCAGGATGACATTGCTTTTTTAGGCTTTTGTTATAGATTCAGGCTGACTTTCATATTTTAAAAATTCTATAAAGGGGATGAGCATTCTGCAGTTTTATGCTTAAGCTATCCAGACTTCTCTAAGGTCTGTAACAATTGGAAACAGAATTTGAAAGATATAATGGGGAAGTCAGTTGCAGATGTGATTTGCAGTGATGCTGATATACAATCATCCATCGGGGGAAAAATACAACTTGTCTCCAACTCCTGAAAAATTAGTATATTTGCCCTTTTTCAGACTTGTTTCAGATTTTATGGCTACCCGTGGTGTCTTGCCCCATAGGATATTAAATAATAACAGTCTTCAGGCAACAAAGAGACGGACTAATTGTCGTTCTTCTCCTATTTCACTACCGCTGCTGTAATTGGAAGTTATCTTCTTATAATTGCATCTGCAGTGAATAGTAATTATAATTCTTATCATCAGCTTTTTCTTTTAATTAGTTTTTTTTCCTCTGATAAAATAATATTTTGTACTAGTTGCTTGTCTGACTTGAGAACACAAAGACCAAAAAATATACAAGATCAGTATATTAATGTTGTTTTATTCTTAAGGGCAAAAGTGAATTTTCCTTAAAGTAAACATGTGATGTGATGAGTAAAATAAGTAACAACTGGAGAATGTGAGCTGTGAATAGGAGAGTACAGTTTTTATTTGAATCCTTCCTCAGCCTGACTGTAGAGTTCTGAATGTGGAGTTGAGTGCTTTAAGTATGGCTTTGAAATGAGTTTAGGTCGAACTGAATCACATCAGAAAGGGGAGAGGTGCTGGCCAGGAAAGCAAGCTTGCCTGTTTGTACTCAAATCCCACAGATGCACTTCTTTAAATGAGTCTTGTTGCATAAGCATTTTGATGCATGCAAGGCAGAGACACCTGATCTAGCTAGTTGGGCAGGGTGAGGGGGTTCCCAAGCTCTCTCCAGAGGTGGGTTCCCTCTCTGTACTGCTCTACCCTGGACAAGGGTGAAAAGTGGCYCTTGCTTCTTTTCCAGAGGTTCAGTTTTGTTATCAAATATAGGAATTTTACTTGGTAAACGTGAATATTTTGGGCTTATGCTGCACAATAGAGTAGTGAGAAAGGACAGGTTGTAGTACTGCTGTGAACCTTTACTGGAGACAGAGTAAATTTGAAAATTAGATACCATTCTTAAGCATCTGTTGCCTCAACTATTTATTAAATTACAATCTATTGCTGGTGTAATGCATTTGGTAACATCCATTTGTAGGTGTAAACAACAACATAAGGGTAAACAGATTTTTATAGAATGTTCTGTGACTGCTGCACACTTCTAAATCACCATTTCTCACCAGTAGGAGCATCAGAGCTGAAGATAGGTAGACCAAGTGTCCGGACAGTAAATTCTAGAAGCTCTTGCAGGATATTTTATGTCAGAAGGTACTGGYAGAGTCTAGTCCCTCTGTACTTTCCGCTCTGTTGTTACCCAACCAAAAGCTGATATGAGGAGAATTGTCTTTATTTTTGTATCTATCAGTGTGTCTTTCAGACAAACTAGAAATCTGTCCTTCATCATCTCCTTTTCTATTCGAATATGGTTTTGTATGCAGAGTATTTCTTAAGGCCTTGAAAAATCATAGTTTTCCTGAAACACATATATTTTTCYCAGCTCCAAAATTTGGCACTGTAAATGTAATCAAGACCTCTTTTTATTAGCATAGTACACAAAATAGATATATAACATGTGTCTGACATTTTCATAGCTAAAGAGACCATGTGTGTAGAAAATTGCCTTCTAAATCAACTTACCTGTTTATTTCTAAATTTTTTTCTTCAGATAAACAAAAGCAATCTGCAGATGCAAAACTTTAATTAAAGGAAGCTATTTTGGCATTCTGTCCATAAAAGAGAAAAATATATAAAGCCACAAAACTTCTCCTGGCTTCCTTTATTTTTTGAAATGGTTTAATTTAACCCTCGTGTCAAAACTCTGTCTATATATTTCYAAAGGTCGTTGTATATATCTATTACATATGTAGATGCAGAGACAACTTTCCATTTCTCAGATGAAATCTTGTATGCTAACACGTAGCCTTTAGGGAGTTTTTAGTAATGAGTTATAAAACCCAAAGGACCGGGGCTTTGTAATGGAAATGCTGACACAACCCTCACTGAAGTGGCACAAAAGGCAAGGATACAATATAATTAAAAACAACAGAAATCCAGAGGATCCGTATCTAAGCAGGTCTCCTTGACAAGTTCTCTGATTTTTAGTATTGCAGATTTAACAGGGGTTTTTTGCCTTTTTTTTTWAATGTTTTTATTTTTTTAMCAGATGTATTAGAGATTTATAAAACTGCAACAGAGGGCAAAACAACAGTGAAATGATTGAAGATGTGCATTTGAATCAGTTTGGTTTACAGGGATTACTTAGGCTGTATGAAAATCCATGAAGGTCATAATGACATTTATGTCATTCTCAAACTGATGTATGCTATTTTTTATTCCCTTTATACACTGAACATTAAACAATTTTAGATATGTGTTTGAATTAAAAGGTAGTTGTGTTCGGCTTTTAGAGCAAACAAACTTCTAAGGAGGTAAATCATTTGTAGTCTAAATTTAAACCTTTTTAAATAACTTTCTCAACTAAGCTGCAATTTGACTAGAGTAAAAAGCAAATGACTAGTAGAGCTAATGAGCATATGTTTAATTTCTGTTAACAAACATTTGGGGGGGACTGTAACACTTGCTTAAAAAACTGCATAGGTGCCCTTTTGCTCTGCCTAGAGACTGTAGATTAAGGACAATGCAGGCACCTTCCATTTCATCTACACCAGGTACAAGCTTCCACTCCAGAAGCAGGACTTTTTCAAAATAAACTTCTTGTAGGCACATGCACGTTATAAATTACCCCCAGAGTACAGCTTTCACTGTCGGGCTTGCCGCGTCCCTCCTAGGAGCACCAAAATGAATGGAGTCATATTCCTAAATTGCCAAAATAGAAATTCGGTGATAACTTCAGCATTTCTATTACRTGTGACATAGTTTTAGTCTTTTGCATTGATGTTTTTATCTCCTCTCCAACCTTTCATCTACCAACTGAGGGGAGAAAAGGAAGTCAAGGTTTATAAAATTCCGACTTGCAGAACTGTAGACAACTGGGACAATGCGAAGCTTAGTGTATTTGAGGTACTCCATTAATTCAGACCTGTTTCRCAAAACATTGTCATATGCTTTATTTCAGGTGCTCTTCTCAGTCTGTTTATAGTTATTTCCCAAAAATAAATAATAATAAAAAAAGAGTCCTCCTCCCACTGTGTTTATTGTTGCCACAAATGATAATGGGAGCTTGTTTTGGTTTATTAATTCTGTGTCATTTCAAATAGTGCAGTGGTACTGGTTGCATCTACAAGACAGAGTAAATATGAAGCTTTGCACTGTCAGAATGTGAACAAGTGTATGTTGGCCGTGGTAGCTTGGAGCTGTGCTTGTGGCCTCCGAGCAGTAGTTTACGCAGAGAACTGACCCTGCCTACCATGGGAACGGGTGCTAAGGGTCATGCCCCTGCTGTTCACCACGTTCTCTGTCCTTACCTTTTCATCTCAGTGGTAAAACTGAATGCAGAATATAGCTCCTTAATGTGAATAGAAACATGCATGAACTTAACTATTAAAATGACTGCAAATCAAGACTGAGTTAGCAAATGGAGCCTTATGGTGTATGCTGCTTGGCTCAAAGCTAATAAAATAGTTCTGGTGTTTTTCACAGTAATTAGAAGACTTTTCTAAAATATAGTCCTAAATATTTATGTGAAAGAAGTACACACGAAAAGGAACATATTTATTAAATGTCTTTTAACATGAAAGCTTTTTATTTTTACATAATTGCATTAGTAGAAAACATCCTTGGGAGCTGTGCTTGGGTCTCTTAAAATAGAGTAATCAGAACTGATCAGCACAATTAATCTAGTACAATTAATACGAAGTAGCTCTTTATCTAATGTGWTTCAAAAGGTAATCCTACAGCTTAAAAAAACTGAGAAGCTTTACAGAATGTAGCATAGCCCGAGGATGTGAATATATGGGGAGGAAAAAGAGGTCAGTAAAATGGAKACTGCTGCAGGAGCTTGGATAAATCTAGAGAGGCCACCTCTACGTTAGGAGTTGTGTCCTGGATTATATAGCAAACGACTGGGAATTGGAAAAACAGTTAAATATTTCAATTGTTCAGATACCTGTTTTTGGCTTAATGAGAATATTTGTGTGCACAGAAAATCTCACAGAGACAGAGTTTTCTGCTTTCGTTGAACCATAAAGTGAAAATCATGGGAGGTTTTGACAATGTTCTGATATTTGTTTACCCGGGAGAATTTTACTTTAGGTGATGTGTTTGTAGCAGAGTATTGCYGATTTGTGCACTCTTACTGAGGTATAATAGTGTTTTTCTTTGCTTTAGCTCAAAGCTCTTTCAGGGACTCAATAATGATAATAAAAATTCCAAATGCAAAACCTCTGTGCTGCAGGCATGTTGGTTTAAATATACATGTTTGGTTTTACAGTGAAATAACCCCCCCTGCCACATCTGWAACAGTAGAGTAGACGGGTAGATGTGGTGGCCCTGGAGTACAATTGCTCTTGGGGAGGAGTTGGTTACTCGGCCTGYGTGATTTCAGTCTCCTGTAACACTTTGAAGATCAAACCCAGCACTCTTTGTTTGAGCTGATATTGTTARAAGAGCAGCTACAACTTCCTTCTCCTGTGTTTTCTGGGTGCCTTTTGGGCTTGTGGGACTGTTGAAAGAGGAGCGGTGCAGCATGGGTGCCCCAAGGCCCTGCTGAGGCTGCGTGCTCCTGCTACCGCTTGGCTCCGCTGCTCCCACCAAGTAGAGCTCGTAAGTCAATTGGGATATCACCCCTGGATCTCAGAGCTCGCGCCAGGTCTCATAGTTCCCTGCCGTGCCACCGTGTTGCGTGCTCRTGCTTGGGAGGGCAAAAATCCCATGTGGAAATGGAAACCTGCTCCTCTGCCCCTCGGCTGCTGTAGGGCAGAGGCACGTGGTGTTGGGGGCAACCCAGTAGCTGAATACTGTAACGAGTTGGTGTCTAGACCCTAAGGATATGTCAGCCAAATTCATGACCTGGTCATTGCTTGTGTCATGGGGAGGAAGGGTTGCTGTGAGGGTCAGGGGCTGATGGTAACAGCAGCACTGAGTCTTGCATAAGGTACCACTATTGCCTGTGTTTCCTGGCTCTGAGGARAGGGGCCTGTTTGGTATAAATACAGATCGATTGCCTCAGCAACGTGGTACCTTGTACAGTACTGCTTGGAAACCGTGCAGAAAGCACTTCTGCAGCACAAAGAAAACGTAACAGGTTGCTGATGGAGGGACATTTCTGAGCATTTAGCTGCTCAGTAACAAAACAGCACTGAAAACATGTGAGAAAGGAGAGGAAAGATRAAATATTAGTTACGGCGTTTTTTAATGTTCCTGTAAATCAAAACAGACTAATGGATGTTTTAAGGACACAGAAGTAGAACAGTGGACAAGGTTGTTTCCTGATGCTCTTGGGTTTAATTTAGGAGTTTTTTGGTATATGTTGAGTTCCTCATTACAGTTTTAGGTCATAGTATTGGAATTAGCATGATAGGTTGCAATGGCTTCAGTTAAGTTGGTATTTTTATCAGGTCAGTATCTGAGGATGGAAAAGATKATTAGAAAGAGACTGTTAGTGCTGTTGGAGCACAGCAGAGTGTGAACTACTGCACTGAAGAGCAGTCCTGGAACAAGCACTGTGGCCCAGACGATGCAGCCACCCATCTGAGCAAGGCTCATCTTGGAGAAACCTGAGATCTGAGTGTCCTGGGCAGAGGAGCAGGGGATATGCCACATGGTGAGAGGAATGGGATGGAAGGTTTCAGGCCAAAACTTCCTTCAGTCTTTGCAGAGGAGTATTTCAGATGATGGCTTAGTACCTGCAAGGGC
The DNA here is from genome assembly GCA_003342815.1 of Eudromia elegans. NCBI lineage: Eukaryota > Metazoa > Chordata > Aves > Tinamiformes > Tinamidae > Eudromia > Eudromia elegans. The sequence continues at coordinate 882,120 of PTEX01000160.1, forward strand.
ATGAGTTGTCAATGGGACTGGAGAGAGACTTAGCACAAGAGTAATTGCTCTGCTCAAGGCACATTTTTGCAAGCCATGGAGCAGGGCAGAGGCCATGCTCATTCTCAGTCATGCCGTGTCCACACTCTCCAACTCAAGGGTAGTTACTGCAAGTGCCAGCAAGGGATTTCTGAGRCAGCCGAAGCTGAGAAACTTCCGATGGGCAGAACCGGCAGCTGAATGGGCTAGATGATGCATAATAAAGGTGAGAGTGAGGAATGGGAGTCTTTGAAAAGTCCATCTCACAAAGCATTCTTCCTAAAGGGTGTCTGTACTTGGCCTGCAATTTATAGTTAAAGGTAGAAAGTCAGGGAAGTCAAAGTTAGGGCTAACATCCCATTCCGACTGTATCTCAGGCTCAGTTGTGACAGCACAGCATGAGTTCAGGGCAGAGTGTCAGGTTCCAGTTGATTTTTTTGCCTTGTGTCAGTTTGTGTCATACCTTGGAATATAGAAATACCTATTCTTGCATTCAGGAGCGTACAGGCAGGATCCTTTCTTTCTGTGGAGATGAGAAAAATTGAGATTTTAACACATGAATGGAAAAATAGCTCATCATGAATGCAGTTTGGAAATGGATAAATGGTCTAATAGGAATAAAGACTCATTTTTTATTACATTCTTAGGCGAAATGCGTAGATATTTATGCTGGAGTAGCATATTCGGTCCTTTCACATTTAAGATTCTGGAAATCTGTGGAGGATGTAGGGTTTTTAGGGCTGCAGCACATCAACAAATGATTTGTTGACAAGTGTGGTGAAAATAGGCTGCCTGACCCGTGGTTGTCTGCAAAAGCCCGCACTGTTTGTGGGAMTCTTTGCATTGTGAATGCTAACTGAATGCAGGGCAAGGTTTTGCTCATTTGGAGTTGGAAAAGAACAGCTAAGGCTAATGTTTCTCATCCTTTGAGTATTAGGCACACATGACCATGAAGTGAGCACATACTCATTGCTGTCTGTATAGTCTCTGTTGTGCAACATGTAAGGACCAATCTGCCAATAATTTTTATAARTGGTCAGTGAAGCAACTCACCATGCAGTGGAAAATCACCAGATACTGATACAGAGTTGTTCATGCAGTTTCACTTAGTATTGCTCCCTGATCTCCTATGTCTTCTATTAAGTAGTAAAAAATGTATGTATTTTCATTTAAGTTGTAAATATCTCGACTCTGTCCTTGCTTTGCCTGTCACAGTAGTAACCCCATGACTGGAGGCTGACTCCCTTCTGCATAAAAAGTAGGAGCAGACCTCTTCCCCAAAAGCCTTAGAGTGCCAGCATCGAGTGAAGGATGCTCTCAGGTCAGCCCTTGTTACTGTGGCACAAGAATAAGAATGGGGGAGAAGAAAAATTCATAATACCTTTCCTTAAAACTATAGCTAAGTGTTATGTAAGYCAACAGCATTTAATCTTGGAGACTAGAAATATAGTTTGGATCTCTTCTCTGTTTGTGAACCACACTGATGAAAATCTCTTTGAACAGCAGTTCCTTTGGACTGCTTATATGAACGTGTCCTGAAGAGGTTTTTGTTAAGTCAATGGGTTGATATGAAGTCATAGAGAATTTCCTTTGGATGAAGTTTATGCCAGACACCATCAAGGATAACTCTATGTGTAATTATGAGAATCATTTTTCTACTGGGGTGTTTTTTCTAATTGCTTGGTTGACCMACCACGCTTTACCTGATCATTAGTAACTCAAGATAATCAGTGGGATATTTTGGTTTCCTAGATGACAATCTTGAAACACTCATCTGTTAGGGATATGACCCGTAAGAGAGATTTAACCAGTGGAATTTTAACTGTGTTGTGTAATAAGCATTGTAAAAAAAGTACAGAGTTGAACAGAGAATACTGGTCTCTTAAAGAGTTTTCAAGTAAACTGTCAAATTTAGGAGTTAAAATAAATAGAATTAAATACGCTGCTTGAATTTTTTTTCTATTAATTTGTGAAGCATTCTAATGTATTTCACTTAGGAAACCCACATAGTGTAAGAGCAGCACTAACTAGTTGCAGATGAACTGCTTTGTGTTGCTTTGTAGTAGCTAGAACACACTGATGGATCTATGTCTAAGCAGCTCCAGTGGCTATTTAAGGTCTTTACTCCTACATAGGGTCCAATTTATTTTTCCATTTAAGTCAATATGAAATCAGAAACCCAAATGCCTCACTGGCCATGAGTGATGCCAGCTGTCAGGGTGGGCTCTGTAGCCATTGCAAGTAAAAGTAAATCAGAGCAGTCCCAAGGCTGCAATAATTTATGCTGGTGACATTTACTCCAGGTGGTCAGGGATTATAATACACCGGAGACTCATGTTGTCCCCCACTTTACATGACATTAATCATATTTTAGCTAAATATAAAGATCCAGGTTCAGTTGCGTGTCATACCTGCTACCAATCAAAACTCAAAATCAGTTGCTCTGACTTAAAGCATGGCCTAGTTGATCTTTATTCAAGTACTCAAATTTTTAGAGGGATTTTTTTTAGAAATCCATTATCTTCTATTTAGAAAATACTCTGTAACGTGGCAAGTCAGTCACAAAATAATTTCCAATTTTCTAGCTGTAAATCAAAGCTCGTGGCCTGACAAATCATTAGTTGTTTTATCTTCCCATTTAATAGCTGTGTTTTACACTGTATAAATGGCTTAGGAGCATTAGGGTTTTTAGTCTGTATAAACTACATTGTTGGTGCTTGTTTTTAAATATTTATAAGTCTGCTGTTAAGAACAAATCATTTTCTCAATCTGTTTCACTAATAGAAATTATTTATAAGAGCATCATTAATTATTTAAGTTTTCCTGGTATTATATTTGCATTAATAATTAAATGCATATAATTATTAAATCATATAAATAAGATTTAGTTTCATTGATGATTCRAAATGCGAACAGCAGGTCTGTCATTGACTGTAAACACAGGGAAGGAGAAACTCTTGGGTGACGAGCCCTCTTAGTTACTCCAAGTCCTGGCAGGAGCCTGCTGAGCTCTGTAGTTACYGTCTGGTCAAAAGGCTTGGAATGTGGAGCCCGTGGCCTCAGCTCCTCCTTTCCAGCCGATGGGAAGGGAGGATCATGCATCCGGTGGTGCAATGTGGCAGAGGGAGCAAGCGGTGGGGCSTCCCTTGCTTGTGTCTCATACAGATATAGTTAGATGATGAGTCAAACTTAACCTATTTCCGCCCTGATTATGATCAAGTTGGAYGAGGTTTGAAAACCAATCATTACCTATATGAAGTCCACTGGTGTTTACAGTTCCTCAGCATAAAAACGTGAGCTAGCAGAGTCCCACTGCTTTTTCTAGCCTTGGTGTAATCAGAGATTACTCGTGTTTAGTGATTATGTGCAGTGGCCCATGTGCACAGATTRCACAACAGTCAGACGTAAAGTCCTTACCTCTTCAGGAAAGGTGCACTGGCTGTTCTGTGGGACCCTACACTGATGTTGGAACGATTCATGGTTCTGAACCTGGCACCTGAAGACCTGAGGTCCGGACTAACAACGGTGCTTAGAAAGCTGGTTTAAAACATTTTTCATTTAAATATTGAGACAGAAAAAGATGATGTAAATAGCCTTTCTAGAAGCATTCTGAGCAGAGGCCTTCTCAGCTTCTGTCTTCCTGTGTGCCCTTGGGCCATCTAATTAATCATAAATTAAAACTGTCCGAGAGATTATAAACAGAGGACATTTTTCAAATGGGGTTTGCTGATGTTCACAGGAAATAAGCACTTGTTTTAAAGAACTGCCCTTCGTTCAGTCCAGCCATAAAACGTTCATATGTGTTTATTATAGCACAATCTGTTTTCAGTACCATTTTCAGTTCTTTCTTTGTTAGTGTAATCCTGAAATCTTTAATTGCATGCTATGATTGTGACTTATTTAATTTTTTGCCTCTTTCCAACTGTGCTGGTGGAGAGYAATAAAAGTGAGAATAATTTCAATGGCTTTCCAGGCAAAAGGACCCAAGGGACCACTTTTTGACCATGTGAACTGCGTGGAGAAAGAACGGAGCTGATGCTAACTTAGATAAACTTTTAATTTGAGGATTATATTAGAAGGGAATCATAATCTTCGAGGTGAAGTAGAACAGTAGCTTTTTAACTAAGCTAACTTAGTCTTAACTGTCAAGGTGACATTAATTACCTGAGATACCCATTATAATTACGTTTCCAAGGCTATSTAAATTGTAGGTTATTTTCAAAAAATGATGCTTTGCCAGAGTGTACATTCAAATAATGAAAAACAAAAAAACAATCTGAGAAGAAGAAATTTCTTTTTGTATTGACATATATTTTTTTTTTCCTGATCTATCTGTAATATTCCTACTTTGGCTAAGTTTAGCTTTTGGAAATTCTGTTTTTTTGGTGGTTTGGTTGGTTCATTTGCTGAAAAATTAAACCATAGTAATAAAGGTTGAGTGAAATGATTCAAGGCTAATTCAAATTGTGGGCACCATGGAAAGCCACCAGAGCAGAGTGTGTGCTGTAATAGTCCAGATTTGTTTTTATAAAGTGTAAGTGGTTAGGGAACTTGAGAAAGGAGCACAGAAATAGATTGCAAGCATGGTACCTTGATGATTTTAGGTTACAAATAAGTCTAATTGCTGATGCAGTGGTGGAGAGTCAGGAATTAGGCAGGCCATGATGACAATTCCCCTCAATAAATTGCTAAGCTCTGGTCTACCTGTCCAACCTGCTGTCATGARCAGTGTTCTGTGATTTGATTATGTATAACTGTTGTGTCTAGTCCTAGACTGTGAATTATGTTAAAAGCCATGTTTTATTCCACTGTTTTTGCTAGCTCAGTGGGGGCTCCGTCTCGAAGCTATTTTATGCTGAGCTATCTCAAACCGTGATATCTCAGTCTCTTCTACTGAAGTTACTTTGCTTAAATTATGCATGCTTAGACATAGCTAGACCTTAGGTCAGCCACATAGATGGTTATATATACCTGTGAATTCCCTGCATCTTATCTTTTTCAAGCATGAATCAAGTGCATGCTTATATCTGTTGCAGGTTGTATGTTCTATATGAACAATTGTTGTAAATAGAGGGGGGAAAAAAGAGGAAGGTGTCAATGCCATGTTATGAACATTGTATGCTTCAAACTGTGATCAAGTTTGAGATGGTGTCACACTGAGTATGCAAAGACTGAAACTCCTGAATTACGTGGATGAGTATTAATATAGGTACCTGAGATACAAATAGTGGCAGTAGCTTCAGCAGTCCGTGGCCTGATGCAGATTTGAAGAACTGTCCAGAACCCCAGATAAGATCAGCTCTTCAATAAGTTTTCTGTATCTGTGCATCCGTAACAGCGCTTGCTAATCTCTCCTATACCTAGCTCAGGTGCATCTGCATTAGAAGTACTTTTTACTTGAAATCTAAGTTGTATCTTTGTGTAGCCAGGTTCTGTAGAGTGGTTTTGTACACAATTTTTATTATTATTATTATTATTCTCCTTTTAGGTTTAAATAAACGTATTGGGTTCCAAGCTTGTCAAAAGCGAGTCCTTTGATTTAAGCATGTAATTGTTCCATGTCATGTTATACTWAMCACAACTAAAGAAAGGCTCCTGCCTCAGCTGTCAGTTTTTAGATCTGTCAAATGATAAGGGCACAAAGTAAGCGTATATAATATTGTTAAAGCTAGACACATGGGCAGAAATGGCAATAGCAGATTGGAAACAGCTCTCTCTTGTCAATAGAGATTTTTCCTCTCTGAACTCTCATCCAATTTGCAACTAATTAAAATTTAATGCTCTTTAACATGATTAGGCAAAAATCTTAATCATAAGGCAGATTGACCTACATGTCTGATAGACAGAAAAAATGCAGCCTGACACAAATTTCTTCTGACTAAATTCTCGATGCAACTGGTTATTTGGGAATGAGATTCTGCAGACTCTGGGCACAAGGGTATCAACAAGTGGCTTTGAAAGTTGATTAAAGAACCAGAGCCAACTTGTGTCATCTTAATGAGGTGTGTGATACTATCAAGCTGTACTTAGTTTTCAGAAGACATGCAGAGTTTCTTTACAGATGGTGCTTTTTGTTGAAGGGCAATCATTGAAGTGAATTTTAAAATGAAAATAATAGTAAGAGTGGGATTGGATCTTGATCAAATCTATAGCTGCTGATGATGAGATAATGAATTTTGTTAGTAGGGTAATAGTAGTACAATGTGATATATATTCAGATTGGTCAATCATCAATTCAGATSGGAAAACAGAGGAAGTTTTCTAGGCTGTATCCAAGTGGGAAGTACTGGAACAGGTGTCCAGACAAGGCATTGTGTGAAAGAGACAGTGTGACATAACAGAATTGAAAAATCAGTAAGTTAAACATTAAAACCTGTGYGCATGTGTTTAGGTGTTCAGTTGGGTGGTATCCTCAAGAGGGGCCCTGTAAGACTGCTAGTTGACCTGTTGGTTTATGCCTGATGTTGATCTGCTATTTTATCACTGAGGCACTAAATAACACGACATATTTGATAAGTTGTCTGAGCTTTCATTTTTATTACAATGAGCAGCTTTGTATCATTAGAAATCTTTACCATTTTGTCCTTTTCCTAGGTCATTTAGAAACAGGTTGAGCAGCACAGCTGCACGCACAGGTCTGTGCAGGATTTTGGCTGTAAAAACTGACCATTTGTTCCCTGAAGGTCATTTTGGTTCTTCTAAGTGCTGAATGATCCATGGAGGGACCCTTAGTTATATGCTGTTGTAGCGTGGTTTCTTCAGGAATACTTGATCAAAAGATGATATTGAAACTCTTCAGCTATGCAATCCAGGTAGARACTGCTTCATTCCTTTCCATGAGTGACTTGTTGAAAAATTCCTCTTAGTTCTGCAGAATACTGCTGCTCCTACAAGGGTGCTTATTTATTCCCTTTATATAATATCTCTGTGAATCTGCTAATTCTATTTTTAAGTGTTCCTGACAAAATTTTCTGACTTCCTCCTGGAATTCTTTTTAAAAACTGTGTCATGTTCAGCATCTTTCTTTCCTTAGCCACTGTAGCAGATTGAAACAACTAGACAACATAGTTTATATAGCAGAATTGACTTGAAGCCATCTTCAAGATGATGCATCTCATTTGGTGGGAACATGTAGAAGAGCGTAAGTAAATGGGGCTGAATTCTGGCAGGTGTAAACTGGCAGATTTCAACTGTAGCGTGCTGCTGATGTCATCTGATGTGAGCTGAGCAGAGTAGTCAGAATAAAAATCATTTTGTGAATGATTTGTGAATTATGAGTCATTGCAGATTGCTCTAATTTAAGAATTAACATTTTTATCTGGATGCTGTTTTCAATATAAAATAGTTCAATTAAATGAAGACATATTCCACCTGAAATATTTCCATTTAACAGAACTTATTTGTCTCTGGTGGTATTTATGTATGACTAGAACTGGCACATGTGGTCAAATTATTCTGTGTGGAGATCCACGTTCATACCAAATTTGAAGTCAAATGCTCAGTGGAACAGGAAACTTWCAGTTACTGCTATAGATGCTTGATTGCATTAATATCAATATTTATGCTGCTATAAAATATGTTTATGACATTGTAATTGATAAGGCTATTAATGCTACATAGGTTTAGCACTTGCAATTATCTCACTGTAAACCTAATTTATAGTTATGGTAATAGCCTCTAGCATTCAGCATGAGATCTAAAAGTATTTTGTCAATCCATGAAGGGTTCCATGCCAATTCTATATTTCCATTTCTAAATAAAAATGCTTTTGTAGACCAAGTTGAAGATTTTCTCAATCTATGCCTGTTTTTTCTTAAAGATTGTGGTATTTCTGTAGCTATATCCTCATAGAAAAAGGTTCTCCATGCTTTATAAAACAATAAGAGAGAAGCACATAAAACACTAAAGAGCCTTGGGAAGTGTGGGAGCTGCCCACCTTAACTTCCTGTGGACATAAACAATATTCAGCTTGCCATGATTTTTTTGTCCTGTCAGGAAGATATTTTAAAAATAATAAAAAACAGACAAGAGAATTCAACTTTCTAATCTATTAATTTTTGTTTGCATAGACTTTTTCTCACTGCCATGRGGAAAAAGATTTACACCACAGGAGAACGTAAAACTGTGTTTTTTGTGAAATCCAGCTGCATGTAAATGAGCAAACAGCTCCTCAGGAACTGCCTCTTCTCATTTTGTTAACCAGGTGTGGAAGTTTTCCAAAAAAAGTCTTTCAGGAGCTGTTGCAAATTCCAAATAGAAATGGAAAATCATTTCCATTTTTTTTTCAACGGGGAGGCGGAAATCTGTTTTCTTGGAAGATGCTTAGTGCTATTGAAGTCCTATTACGTGTTCTGCAGTGAGGATAAAGTGGGAGGAGGGACAGGCTGCAAAAGCTCTCAGGTCTGCAGCCCCTTGGCAACAACTGAGGCCTTAAGAGCTCCTTTTCTGAAGAGCTTGCATCCTACTGGACATCCCTGTTGTCCAGTGCTGGCAGGCAAGCAGTCCAGGTCTGCTTAAAATAAAAATAAAAAGCTCGTGCGGGTGTGATAGGAAGGGAATTTTGCCTTTTTCTGGGCTTGAGTTAGCCCCGAGGTGAGGAAAGTGAGGGTGCTGGATGGGTTTTCCCAGCACACCCGATGCTGGTTGAGATCCTCGTGCTCCGAAGACGAGCTCCTTCTCGGGACGGAGCAGGCGTAAAGCATTAGGTAGCTGTTCACATGTTGCCTTAGTGATGCCTGGCATTGCTGCCCAGGCCTGGAAGGCAGGCAGGGATGTTCCCAGCAGTGACACGGGATGTTCYCAGCTTTCAGCAGTGCTTAACTTAAGCCTGTGCTGGACTTGAACTCCTGTGCTCTCCTTGTGGCTAATGGCAGCCGGGTCTGAACTCGAGCAAAGAGCAGCTGAGCTCCCTGGGGAGGCCGATGCTGCTGGGGGACATGTCCTCTGCAAGCAAGGATGAGGAGGAGCTCGGTGACGTCCTGCCAGGCCCGACCATGGCAGAAACACATGGCCTTATGCGGATCTTAATGAAAACGGTGATTTAAAATCACAACATTTTTTTAAATGCAGTTTTSCAAGTCTCATTAACTTCAAACAAGGGGAGTCATATTCTATTTAACTAGACTTCACATAGAGCCATTTTTCATTTACGGTATATTCCTAAAGGTAGAAGCAGCAGGGAGATGAAATGACTTCATTTACCGGAATTACAACTTCTTTTGTACAAAACGTTAATCATGTTATATATGACAACCTTATGCTTAATGTTGCTGGAATGTTCTTSATAAAACATTATTTTGTGAATGTACAGACTCTCCTACTGAGYGCATTTCAGCTTTCAATGGATGTACTAATCTAGTTTGAATGTATGCAGTATTTAATCTTAATTATGATGCTGAAGTCTATACAATGTTAATTATTCATTTTGCATGTTCCTTGCACTTTATTGTAAGTCATAATTTCCTTAATCAAAACGTAGCTTTTAATTATGACTGTAAAATTGGGGTGAAACCTGCCTGGTAAGCATAAGCAGCCCTTTCTGTTTTGCCTAGATTTCAGGGTATGATGACAAGGGGAAATTTGCCGAATTGGTGAGGAAAAGACCGTGGAATTCCTAAGTTAGCAGTGGCTCCAGGTCTGCAAGGAGCAGCACGGACTGCTCTGCTCGTGTTCCCCCAGTTGCAAATCTCAAGGCCTTAGAGCACTAGGGACGCTTAATCCGACTGCTCTGCCTCCTCTTCCTCAGTACCAGCATGGRCTAAGCTCCTGCAGGTAGCGTAGTGCTGGTGTCTTTGAGAAGCTTGAGAATTGGCCAAGGAGTCTGGCAAAGTGCACAGGGGAGAAAAAAAGCATGAGTTACTACTCAWAAGAAGAAGCTTTTCTGAATCCAGCATCCTTAAAATGTATAAACACAGATGTATAAATTAAGTAGAAAAGCGGATGAAGACAGTAGAGTAAACAGATGGTAGTGAGGATTATTTTGGCCAGAGGTTAAGAGTAGAGAAGGTGGCTTTTTTAAAGCAAGGCAGGACCAAGTGAATTGACAGTAACACCTTTTAATTGCTGCACCTTTGTGTATAGAAATAGGCTGTCAAAATAAACAAATGCCAGTTAGGCATGTTGGCAATAGTGGAGATAATAGTATCRTATCTCAGCAGTATCCTTCAACTGAATATTCCTATTCACAACAGAATATGGCACAACAGAAGAATAAGATCTGGATTTTGTGGTTTTTTTTAAATACATATGTTTTTTAAACCTGCTCAAAAATGACTGAAGGGAGCTCAGATCACAAATGCCTGTGTTAGCAAGCAAGTCAGAGGTATTCTTCACCTCTTATCCTTTTTATTCTTTCTGGAATCSTAGAGGAAAATGCTTAATATTATCATCCAGAGAAGGCTAAAGCATATATAGTCCCATAAAGGAAACCTTTGCATCTTAGCAAGTATATTCTTGCAACCCCTTGCCMTGCCAAATTTACAGCAAGCTACTGRTGGAAGTTACCTGTGAAATCACCAGGGAGGAAAGCTCATCTTTTTAGCCTGGAAGATATATGGGCAAGTCTGAACTGACTGCCACGTAGACCTTGCTGGGAGCTGCAGCGCCGCGGCGGCCCGGCGTGTCGTCACTCGTAGCTGCACCATCGCGCGGATGCGCATTGGCAGATCCCCGGTGACACGAGGACTATATCCCTTCTTATGAGCTCTGCAGGCATGACATGATGTTTAAGTGGGAAAATGAAAGTTGAATGAAAGTGTGTGTGTGGGAAATCTATGTTTTAGGATGTTTTTTCCTTAAGTATTTGAGACTTGAGTCCTGGCTCACACCAAGACCTCGCTGTGTTCAAAATCCCTGTRCAGGCAAAATAACCTGGCTGGGGTGTTGCCTGCTCGGCCCTGGTCATGGAGAGCTGCTGAACCAACCTCCTTTTCCCCTGAATTGTCCTTGCTACTTATGGACAGGCACCAGGAAACTGTTTGATTTGGGAGATGGCTTTGCTGTTCTCCAGAGCCACAGTGTCCCTCTTGCTGGGATTCCCCCCTTCATGCAGTGGAATAACATAATCTGGAATTTCATCTCCTGAAACAATAGGTCTTAGTGAGAGATTTTGACCCAGAGCTCTTGGGCCTGTGTGTTGACACACATTTTATGTCTCTGTACCCCCTTGCCATTACACGGTGATGTGTGGAGCCATTTGGAGGGTGGGACCTCACAAAATTTAAAGCACAACTGTAAGAGCTTGCAGAGATGTCCCCTTATTTTTTTGTTCAGCTTTGTCTAGTTTTTTTTGGTTTTTTTTTTCAAAATACTTACACTGCTATAAAGAAAACCGTGCTGAAAGTACATATGAAAATCATGGCAGGAGTATATTACTCCCAAATCTCCACTGCTTATTGTTATTAGTAGTTAATATTCTGTTTTTTAGAGGCATTGACAAAAATATTGTGGTTCTTTTTTTCAGTTATACCAGAGATTTTCCTAGTCAGTAATTAGTTGTTGTGAATAAACCTCTGGTATACACTGTAGAAGTGATTGGAACTGTAGCTGTCATAAGCAAGTAGGGATTGGTGTTGTTATTTTTGGACAAGTTGATTTTGTGGAAGCATTTTTGTCTTATTTGGTAAATCTGTTGTATTCGAAGATAGCGGGCTTKGTAAATTTAATATAAAAGTTCAAAAGAGGAGTTATCTTGGGTTTAACACCTTTCACTCATCAGCAGTGTCCCAGAACCCTCGTCGTTTTTTTTGTGACTGCTCAAAATACACTGGATGGAATAGGAAYTGGCCCTCCAYGCTACTCTCAGGTAGGTAGGATCATGCCTTTKACTAACAGTGCRTTAGGACAGTCCRTTCTACTAACAAGGGCATTGAATAATKCCCTTGTAAAAGGATAAAAGAATATGTTTTATTAATTTCCATTTTCCAGGAAATTTTGAGACGTAAGAATAACATTCTGACTCCCAAAGCTGCCTAAAAGATGCATTTAAAATGTGTTTTAAAAGTCTTTACTGCTGGAGCTTCGAAGATATCCATTTAAACTGTTATACTCCTTATTTATTCTCTTATTCATTTGCCATTTTCCTATACCATTCTCTTCTAAGGTTTGACCCATACCATAACTCAAGGGAGTAGAAAAATTCCGGGAATAATAGAGCACTTTGAAGCTTTTCCTATTGTTCTCAAGTTTTCTTCTGTCRACTTTTTACATCTTTGAATATTCTCGTTGGTCATTTCCCCGCTCTCTTGTGTTTGTGTGACTCGTGGCACCTCTCCTTGAACTCRCCACCACGGTCTCCAGCCCTCTGGGATGTTCAGCAAGTTCAAGATTGTTGTATGAGATWGTACTGAAAGGATAGTGATGCACATGTGATATCCTAATAGGACTATTCCCTGGTAGAAGTCATTTTTTCTTGTAAAAGAATAAGTATCTAGAATTTTATTTTAGAACGGATCATTTTACATGATTGAAAATTTATCACAGCCYTTGACTAGGTTCAGAAAAATATAGGAGAGCTGCCATAGAGAAGATGGAATAATCAATTGTGTATCATATCAATTTGTTTTCATAAATCATTTATGAGTAGTCTTTGCTGCTTTGTTTGTTATGTTTGTGAACTATTAGCTGAAGGATTTATGCAGGTGATTTCCACCTGTGGTCTGTTTGCAGATTTTCCAGTGTGATTATTTACTGCCATTAGCTGTGGTATGGGCTTAATCACCTAAATCACTGCTATTTCTTCTTCTTTAATGGATTGTTTAAAAAATTGAACAAATAAATTGGTAATGAAAATCTTATGGTTTGTATTTGTTATTACATCTAAAAACCAATATTCTTGATAATCATTTTCTAAATACTTAGGGCAAGCTGAAATTGAACTAAACATATGTTTAGAGGTAGTAAATAATGTYTGTGGCTGAATAAAACCATATTATATAGTATTGACCCAATTCTAACTGGATGTACTGAAACCGTATTGCTTAACTCTGTAATGTAAAATATAAATGTTGTCGTAGAAGCAACCTCTCTGCTTCATGTACAGCCATGTCAAAGAAGACAGAGAGCCCTGGTTGCTTTTAAGTCATCACAAAGAAACATTTTTCTCTTAGCTGCCTGTCACAACCTCACTCACGTGAACTGGCTTTGGCTCCCTGACATTTTTTTGCCTAAGTGAGCAGAAAGTCCGAAATCCCCCAAAGCATTTATTTATTTATTTATTTTTAATTATAGTGATGTACCTTCAAAGACTGATGGTAGCTAAGTTGCTGTTGTTTTTTAATGTATACTCACACCTGATAACCAAATTTTAGTCTTTCACATGCTGTAAATGAAAGCCAGGGTGTATGAAACACAATGGGAACAAGTAAAAGATGAGCTCTGCGTAAACTGGTTTATCCATTTCTCTAGAGTTCATATTATCAAGGAGGTAATATTCCCATGATAAGGTGTGTTAAATATGTTATGTTTGTTCTTTAATACAACTGTGTACTGTTTAAAAAAGATACTGATATTTCTTAAGAATTTTTAATAAAAGAAATAAAAGAATTTTTAAGAAATAAAATATATACAACAAATAAAATATATACTGACATTGTGTTGAGGTAAACAACTGAAGGCTAAGATTATGATTATGTACTCCATCTTTTTCAGCAATTAGAGCTTTTACTCCTGCTAAGTATATTGTGTTTAAAAATACACAAGAACTGTGAGAAGAGATTGTGATGCATTTTGGTTCTTTAGATTGACTTTCATCCGTTTGTTAATCCTTCGCCTTGAAGGATGAACACGGGTGTTCTGCGTCCAAGCCGTGCCTTCCTCGGGGGCTGCTCTGCTCACACTCCGAGCTGCCCCTGCAGCCGCGGTGCGATCCTGCTCATTCCCAGAACTCCGGAGCAACCGGATAACTTGGAGCTGGCAGCAGGGCTCAAGGCAGCGCATCCTGTTGCTGCCCRCGTTCAGGGCCCTCTCTATGGGTTTGGAGTCAGCCGCATCGTGCTGCTTGGGAAAAGATGCACTGCAGAAGCGATAGGGTCTTTATCTTAGAGGGCCATAGGCTGTGCTGTAGAGGGGCATGGGCATCTGGCTGGTGGARAAATAATAGAAATAGCTAGTATGAAAGCAGAATTGCTCTCTGCTTTTTCAAAAAAGAAGTGATAAAGAAGCTGCAGAGAGAAGAGAAATTGAAATACTCTATCACTGCTTGTGATGATAAGGTAATACTGCAAACAGACCAAGAGAAGCACAATTGCTATCGTTGCAACCTGCGTGAAAAAGCTAGTTGTGTTGGGCACCGTAAGCTGTTATGCAACAAGTGGGGCAGGGAAAGAGCTTTGGTGAAAAGCCTTATTCAGGAGGATGTTCAGCTTCACGTTGGAGATGTCTTTGGCAGCCGAATGGGAAGATGAGAGGTGCTGCTGTTCGTGCTGTTTCATGGGTTAGTGCATGGCATGCAAAAATGCATCCAACGTGAATATAACCCCTTCTCTGCAGTTGTGCCCCTCTCATGGCTCTCCTCTACTTTGCATTGGACTGTATGGAAGATGCGGATAACTTCCAAGTTAAGTGTCCCAGAGACAAATGTACCTTTGATTGTGAGCATCACATCAGTGATCTGCTTGGTCTGACCAGTGCACTATAAATACATKTATAGGGACAATTCCGACATGCAATATATGCATGTAGTGGAAGGTAGAGGTGTTTCAGTGACTAGTGTCATACTGCTGTTGAGACTCCATTTCATATGATGAAACACTGAGAACAAGGCAAATATTGGCTATGATACCACAGTATGCACATTAAAATATACAACATCCCCTAGTTTATAGATATCAATTTATAAAAAATCATTTTTATGTCTTTTAATATTCATATTGTGTTTCATTTTAAAGCAGAATTTTTTGTTGTCACTGATTTAAGTTGCTTTTAAGTCTACATTTTCAAAATGTTCATATTTTTGATACTTCTAGATCTAACTAGTCTGACAGAATATTCATGTTGAAATGCTAGCCTATCATTATTCCAGTTGATTTTAGAAAATACCCTGTCTTTCATTATCATTTCTAGTTATTCTTGAATTTAATCCTATCTGGATCATTCAATAATATTTGCTTATGCTTCATCACACTAAAAATCTTAAGAATGAATTCAGCATGCACTTGTGCAACAGAATTGTAATGTGTACTTGAAAAATAAGCACCTGCAAGTACTACAGAAGTACTTCTCTTAAATAACTCATATGTTTAATAATGATGACTCTTTAAAAAGACAAAATCTTGTCCTTGTTTGTGAGTTGTGAGAGCATCAGTTTAACAGTGAAGGTTTAGGGCTCCTCTTCAGCATATTGCTAGTGGTTTTGTTGCTTGGCTTGAAGAGAGTTCATCAATTTTCTGCATCTTAATGTGAGCAGTGCAAAAAAAAAAAAAAGTTTCTCTTGTAATAGGGTAAAAATATTTGCTGCCAAGGCCCCTGGTTTCCGTTGTGCCGTGGGTTCTGCAGAGGTTCCATGGATCGGCTGCAGGCTGCTCCTGTTGGCCAAACACCCATTAGGAGCTGGGTAGTTGTAGGGGGGGTCTGCAGCCAACCTGCAGTGTGAACGGAGCCTTTTTCAGGCTGGTTTCTAATGTAACGGATTTCAACTGAAATACTGACCTTGATACTCACCCGTTAAAAGATATACATGAATTGGGTGCCATTAGGTAGCGCAAGGAGGTGTTGGGAAGGTTGGGAGCAGGCTCTGGGGTGCTGAGCGCCGGGGCCGTGCAGGCAGAGCCAGGCTTTGCTCTCTCTCCTTTGCAGGGGATTGCTGTACTAACRCCTGCAATAAAAGCTTTACAGGCACCAAAGCGAATGCAGTCAACACAAGAGCAGTCCAGAAATGATTCTGTAAGCCAGAGTTAAGAGTTGCTCTCATAAAAGGGTTCTGCAAGGGAAATAAAACATTTTTTATTCCCTAATGAATAAATTGACAAGAGGAAATCTTTCTGGGGCTTTGGCTGTACCTCTGAATAACTTTAGACAGAAGATGGCCATGTGGCTCACGGTTGCAACAYGAGTTGGATCCGTTCACCTGGGAGAATGTGGCTATAGGACCTCAGATCCAGTGCTGTGTGGAAAAACTAATGGCTTCTAATCAAAGAGAGCTAAAACTTTTTAAAATGAAATAGATGTCGGGCTTTTCTTCCAGGTGCTTTTTTTTTTCTTTTTTTATATCAGCTTCAGGTAYTCTTTGTAAACAATTTGAAGAGTTCCTGCTTGAATCAGCTTGGGCTCGGTAGGCATTTGTGTTTAACAATGAGTTGAACTTTAATAAGCTGGTACCCATGGCTGGTACCACGTTGATTCAAGAGATACAAAGCCTGTGAGTTCAATCAAAGCGTAGTCTGGAGAATTTGAGCTGTCGRACAGAAACAGAAACCATTATGCTAGCATGGTGTCTGTATTGTTGTTGGTTTTGGTGTTTAAGTAATTTAGTTTCCTCAGGACCAATCCTTTACTCCAGAACGTTCTTTACTCTGTTTTTATTAGGGAGGGRAAAGGAAATTTTATTACTGATTTGCAGATTTTAAGACTTTCTTCCTCCCGTGCTTGGATTAAACGATGCTGCCGGTCCTTGAAGTAGTAAGAGCAAAAATGGAGTTTTATATTTGCTTGGTCCTCTTCAGTTTTGCTAGCTGAGAAATATTGTTAACATCGGTGTGAACTTTTAGATTCAGTATTCTGAGGGAAAAAAAAACTCACTGTGTTTTATTGCTATRAAACATAGGCAAAAGGCTGATATCTAATTCAACAGATGTAAATTTATAGACATCTTGGAGGTTTTTATCTGCTAAGTCAATGTTCAAATATGGGGGAAAAAAAAAAGGCTAAAATTGCCAAAGGAATTGGTCGTCTGTATTTTCCTGCCTTTTTAGTGGGTTTAAGTCTGAATAATCTTTTCACAGTAATTGAAGTTATAGAAGACTGGCAACACCTGAAACTAGAAAACATAGCAGAAGTCCAAAGCTAAAAAATTGGGATATTTGGGTTCTTTTAGTTGGTACGTGGTTCAAACTAACTTTGAAGAATTGCTTCTGAGATGACTGGTTTGTAATTGGCTGTTTGGAGTAAATTTTTTCTGAGGAAATTGTTGAGACAGACTATTTGAATTATGCTTCAAAATAAACAACTTAGGCATTGCTCACTAATATAATTGAAATAAATATTCAGGATGTGACCATGTGATCTTATGCATGCCCTGGAAAGAGAATCTATTGTAATCTTAATACTACTAATATATATTGATAGGTAAGAAATAGAGTAGTTAACTGGAACATATGGTTGGCATTGCTAAAACAGGCCTGTCTGCATGCCAAAAAGTTACTGAACGCAGCTGTAAAAGATTTGTTAATTGTGGACATCGTCAAAGGAGCCAGCTGGTGGCCAAGGCTTTAGTGCCTGTTCCAGCTGCATCGCATGAGGGATGATTTGTCTTCTATATTGGGGGGTTCTGTGCCTGCTTGGGGTAGTGTGTGTGTTTGGAGTCCTGAGCTTGGGTGTTTCTGAGCCCAGCTCCTCTTGCTGGTCTTGCAGCTCCTGGTCTCCGCAGCACAAGCCCATGATGGTGCTTGATACTGGCGCGCYTGGGGTGAGTGTCTGATTTCAGTGTTGCTGTGGGGTCTTTAGCTGCTAATTTGTGACTGATATTTTGTAAACCATAGTGGGGACCGCTCTGGAAAAGCTACCTGGTGGCTTTATGCAAGTGATGGAGTGTGCAACGCTTCACCCACAAGTGTGCAGAGTGCACTTGAGTGTGTGAGCAACGCGACCTGGCCCTGCGGGTACGCCCCTGTGTAGCCCCTGCAGAGCCATGAAGGGTAGGTGGCCTAGATGTGTGTGTGTGCTGATATTCTATGTATGGGAAATATTTGCTGTGATGAACTTGTCTGCTGAGAGTTTATAACTCTTTTTTCCCTCCACAGGTGCTTTTGAATTTTCTTTGGAAAAAAAATAAGTAAATTAAGTAAATACTTAGATCACTAATCTAGGTGAAAAAACAGAAGGGAAGGGAAAGATAAATAGTTACATTTATAGTAACAGAATAAAATAGTTTGGTGGCTTTTTAAAAGTTTTTTCCTTAAAAATTTGGATTTGCCTTACCATTTCTGTATTACAGGTATGCAGTTTCTAGGTCAGGATATTTAAGGTAACATTGAAATGAAGCAAAAAGAATGGTGGTGTATATTCCTTGAATTTACTTTGTGTAATTGCTTTTTAATGAACTAATTGCATTTTAGAGCCCTAAGATCAACTTCAGTCTCATAGTTGAATCATGACCACGTGGTATTCTCAGTGAGGGTTCAAAGCAAGACTCCATCACCTACAAACAATATTTCTAGTTCCAATGTTGAAAGGATAAGGCATTTAGCAACACAAACATATATAAACAGATCAAATGTTTGAATCCATTTATATCTAGGACCACCATTTGTTGTCTTCTATTTATGTTCCTGTGCTGAATCTGTTTATGGAGAGCAGGTTAGCTTAGTAACATGGACTGGAGAAACTTCTGAGCTAGCTTTGTCTCAGGATTTCACTCAGCTGGTATTAGGGCTTGGGCTAAAAAGTTTCAGTTGAAAAAGATATCACCTAGCTTGATAAACTTGCTTTTTACACTCATAGTGGTCAACAGCTTTTAGGTTAGATGTGATCAAAATGTTGGAAGCGAGTTCAGCTGTGGGATTTCTGTCAGCGAGGCACAGGTGGAAGCGTTCAAGTCTTCTGTGGAGCAGCTCTGTGAGTTACTGATAGTGGTACTGCTGTTGGGGAGGCTTTGGAGGGCACTTAGTGGGTTGTTTCTTCTGTGTATGTGTGTGTTTTGTTTTACTGTGAGCTCTGCTAAACTCTGCTGTTTGAGAGCTGGCATCACAGAGCACATCTGGCAAGATGAAGGCAATGCTGACGCGTTCTCTGTCACTGCATCCAGTGATGATGAAAAGAACAAATGAATAAGAATGATAAGATTCAGTTGGCGTATACTGAACACGTCTGAATATATCGTGTATTAAAAGGCTTTCATGGACCCTAATTTGTAAGACTGACTTGCTGTCCCTTCCTGTTTTATGAGATTTGAGTTATCCTAGTTATTGCTGGTTTTAGAAAAATGCAAGTTAAATTACAGAGTATTCTTATGCTTCTGGTATTTATTTTATTTCATTACAAAACATATCACAAACACATAGTATACAAGAGGAGCAAGGGTGTTTGCTGATGTTCTTGTCCCCAGGTAGCGTGGCTGTTAGCCTAATTGCCCAACTACTTAGGGTGGCAGTGGGGAAAGGGGATTTTGGTCACAAAACCGTAATTAGAAAGTTTTTTGTAAAGAAGGCTTCAGATAACGATTCTGACTTTGRAAGAGGCTCCCATGTGTCTGGGGACTTGCCTAGCTACCTCTGCTCTGATGTATGAGTGCCTCTCAAATATTCAAAGCAGGAAAAAAGCATAACCATTTCTCACTCTTCTCTTCCAGCTTTAAAAAAAAAAAAAAAAAAAAAGTAAGTAATCTTACCAGTTTGCAGGCATTTTGTTGGTAGAGTTCAGCAGGCATTTTGCTTGCGTTTAAGGGGTGAATTATTTAAGGGAACCTAATTTAAAGAAATTAGTCCTGCAATTATGTATGAAAGATTGGCATTTTTTTCCATCCTAGTTTTTTGTTGCAATTGTAAGCTTTCATGTGTAAATGACTTTGATACTTTTGGGATAAGGTTCATGTAAACTGTTCAAAGCCTTTTCAGAAAGAAGACGTTCTGATTTTGTCCARGTCAACTTACCAGACTATAAATGTCCTGAAATCTGGATTGAAATTATGAAATAGATTCGAGAACCAGTTTGCATAAGTGAGTCATTGGAAGTTAACTTCTTGCACCACGTATGCTTGATGCTCATTGCCTAGATGTGTAATTTCAAGTTTAGCTCCTAGTTATCGAGTTGCAGAACAGTCTGAATATCTGATTGGTGCTTGTGAACATTGTCAGCACTACACGTGTGTGGATTTCTAGCATATTGGAGGCTTGGTATCTGACTGTGTTTCTTAAGGGACCAGAGCTTGTCTCCTCAAGGATCTGCCTGTCCATGTATTGAGTATAATTAGGTACTTCAGARGCTCTTAACAGAGGTAAAGAGAATTTGGTATCTTGTAGATGGTGAATAGAGAAAGCATTGTTAGTGTACTTGAGAYTGTATCAATGTTGCTATTTTCATTTCTTTGATTTTATTTTTCATGTAGAGAGWGGAAACCAGGGAGCTGCTTCTTCCCCCATCTTATTCTTTTTATTTCCTGGCAGTGATCTGCTGCTAGGAGAATTCCACCATCATCACAGGTGGGAAGTTCATAGGATCTCAGGAGAATCTCAATGGCATTGCAGGAAGATTTCATAGTTGTTCTCCTGTCTGTCTTGGTTAGTACTAATGAAAATCTATGGAAGACCAGCCAACAGTATGACTGGGTGCGTGCCGGTGGGATCCTTGGGCATAACTGAAGTCATTTCAGCCTTTAAAATCAGAAGAAAATTCTGGAAAATAGTCTCATAAAATTGGCACGAAGGCCTCTTTGAGCCTTTATTTTTGTTTTGGAGTATAGATTTCTGGTACATAACTCCAGGTGTACAGGTTGCTCGTCAGGTATATAGGCAGAGATCTATGCAGRCTGCACTGTTCATCAAATACAATATGTATGATTGTTGAATATTTCATAATGGAGATTTTTGTAAAAGAAGAAACTACCTGTCGGAGACAGTGTGCCATTATTAAATTTCCCTCTATAGTCAGATTTGATTAATAATATACGTGAACTTCTGTAATTCCTTCAGGAAAAAGGGACATTTACATGTCTTACCATGGCAGATATTTACTGCTTAARCAGTGTTTGCTTATTATCACTTATGAACTTTAATGGATGTTATGAACAAACGCTTAAAATGCTGGGAACCCACAGAATAAGTGATAGTCCATGCCGTTATCCAACCCACATGCATATAACTAGAAAGATAAACTCTAACCCCTGGGAGATAGCTTAGAAATCCACATCACTTGAGGGCAAACTTCTCAACTGTCATTCACTGTGAGAGATGTCCCTCATTTTGGAGCTAATTTTACCTCTGGCCCACATAGACTTCAAGCTGGCTCACAGTGGCTACAGTAAATTATTTATGTGAGGGGAAAACTGAGTCAAGCAGCTGAGAGGATCTGAAGTTTTATTTTGGAAAAAGGCATTGCACTTGATTGAGACCTGTCTTATTTTTGTATGCTTTTCTCATTAAATTACCAAAAGTATTGACTAATAGAAATTWGAAAAATGTCACTGGACCTAAAGACTTTTTTTATTCAGTGAAGAATAGGTTTGAGGCTTATGTGACTATGTTTTAATGCATTTCATTGTCCCTATTTTATATATATTACTAGTAACTGTCATTCCAGGTTTAGAGTTGAAACTTGAAAAACTGTGGCAAAATATAGTCCACAAGTATGTTTTKAATATAATAGCCAGTTCCAGATTAATATTTATGTGTAAATGACAGAGCCCCAACCAGTTATTCCTAATTGATTTTCAGCAAATATACATGGTTTTGTTAACTGTTCTGTCCTGTATCGCTAAGTAGCATTTCTGCTTTATTCCAAGTCTTCTCTCTGAATATTGTGCAAGTCTGATATTGTACAAAATATTTGTGTTAAATAAAATCCGGTCTGAAGAACAAGGAGCAGTCAAAGAATTCTTATATAAAATTGAAATCCTCAAGAAGTCAGTTCATGCCTGRGTTTAGTAATAGAGAGTTGTTGCTTATATACCTGAGGAAATTATTTTTATTATAAATGCAATATATTTTTATCTCAAAGCTGTAAGATAATTTCAAGTTATCTGTCAGCTTCTGAATGTCTTAAGTGCCTTGTTATGATTGTTTTAATCATTTTCCTTCAACCTACTACCCTCTAGAGCAAACATGAAAGGAGGTGAAAGTTTATTTTAACAGATTGAAATGAGAAGTTTTTTTTCAATCCATTCCTTCMACAGAAGAGAAAAAAGGAGGGGAAAAATGGCTATACAAGTTTAGTTTACTCAGATTTCCTGAGTTATCTTGATTTTTTTTTTTTTTTCTTGGCAAGCAGAGTGTTTGAGAAAGATACTCGGTTCTGATTATTTTCATATCTTGAGGTGAAGACTTGTCGAGGAGTGTATGTATCTCTACGCCAGTTTTTAGAGCATTATAACAAAGAGTTAGAGTGTTTTGCTGGACTTAACAGACACGGATGAAATCAAGGGTAGAGGGCAAAAGCCAGAACCTCATTTCAGCTCAAAACACTATCCTGAATGTAATTACGCTGCATTTTCTCTAGCAGACACAGTGAAGGAAGCTTCAAATCTGCTTTCCAAAAAAAMCCCACAAAACATGCTTGGATTTTCTAGGAATCTCTTGCAGGTTGATAGTGTGTATTGTGCTTTGGATGGTAATGGGAGGAGTTTTCAAGGCAGGAAACAAACTGCAGGTAGGACTTAGTAAAGATTATTTAGATCGTTTAGAACTGCTTAACTTTGCAGCACCCTGGTAGGCTCTCCTATTGTTGCCTGTATTTACTCATCACCCTTGTTAGAATATCATTTTCTGTGRAACAAATTGAGTGGGATTTGGATGCCTGAGCACCCAGTGTACTCAGGATGCACAGGATATCCAAGCCCTCCACRTAGAGCTGTTGGAAATAAAAGTGGATTGGCCCTTTTCCGGAGTAGCAGCCAGAGACCAGGCACCACAATTGTAGGTGTTGATGAGGAGGCAAATGAATTCTGGCTCTATCTAGAAAACCCCAAGAGTAACCAGCTATTCCTGAAGCAATGAGGAAATGCTTGAAGGGCTGCTGATAGCTGCTGAAAGCAGGTTGGAACTCCATTTAACTAGCTAATATGGGACAGGCAAACATATAATAAACTTCAATTTTGAATACAAATGTATGCTATTATTTGAACAGCACATCTGAACACTGAAAGGACCATCATCCTGAGGAAAAACATGTATCTGACAGTTTCCTCTATTTAATGATAGATAATGCTGTAAATATGTTTTCCTATATCAAAGGGAACACATCATTTGCTTTGCTTTGTAGCAATATGACTGGCATTTAGTTTAAAGTCTGCTGTCTTTCATAGCATTTCCAAGTGATTTAGTTTACTCTTTTGCAGTGAGATCCTATCATGACAGGAAAAATGGACAAACTTAAATGGCAGATTTCTGCTCGCATTGAGGTCTCAACAGGGATTTTGGAAGGTGGATCGAAAATAGTGCTTTTGGTACAAGATGATTACTTTTAATCAGCATTTTAAGTAAAATGATGTAATCAGAGGCCAGGGCTAGTCGTTGTGTGCTTTGTTTCCGTGGTGGAAATGCAGCATGCTGTAAGGCTTGTCCCAAAAGTGACCTGCTGGGTGCCCAGACCACTGAACAAACTGAGCCTGTGGGAGGGTCTGAGCAGCTGGGCATCCTCGAGCTGCTCTTGTCTATACCCGCATTCTCCAGCACTATGAGTTAACATCATGAAAACTGCTCCCTTTGCCTGGTGCTGGCATTGAAAGTATGTGCTTTTTAAGAGTTTGGTTGGTTTGTTTGTTTTCTTGGTTTTTTTCTTAACGGTGGGAGCTTGTACTGACTTGTTGCTGCTTCCTCAACCAGCATTGTCAGCTGGTGGCAGCTGAAAAAAGACAGGTTGGTGCCTGTGTGATTGTAGTCCTCTGTGTTCCCTTGAGCAGTTCTTGATTTCGACTGCGAAAGGAGAACAAACCCACAGTGTAAATACCTTGTATATACTGAAAGCGCATACTCTTCTTTAGCACACAGAATAATGAAGAAAATTAGTTTGGTTYTGTGTWCAGGTAATTTCTGCTGTTCTGAGGYGTTTCTAGCAAYAGCAGAGTGCCTGGATGACCCCTTCTTTAGACCTGTGAATACAAATCTATTAGTGTCWCAAAAGATTTTTGCCTGGGTATTATTCCTGTTATCGATCTATGACAAATTGTGGGATCAAGAAAAAGTGGTACAAGGGACTAATGACAAATTAATTAGCAAATTACTTATCATTAATCATGCTACAATGAAAATGGTCTTTAGATGTGGTAACTGTCCTATTCATTCAAGCTTCTTGTTTGACTCTGCCATTCTAGGGATGTGGGTCTGTCATTGCATCTGATGTTGAGATGTACAGAAAACTACACAAGAATGACCAAGTTACCAATGATCTCTTTTAAGTTCAAGCTTTCTATTAATAGGTWATAAGAGGAATTTACATTTTCTTAAATAGTATTGKGCTCTAGGAGACCCTGYRTGTGCAGGGAGGTTGAACTAGATGGCCTCTAGAGGTCCCTTCCAACCTTAAGCATTCTATGATTCTATGATTAGGTGCAGAGAAAAATCTGAGCCCCATTTCGTTGGTCTTCTGAAATGCTAAATATGTGTATTGCTCTGAAGAAGTATCATGTTTCCATTAAGATATGCTGCGTGAGTGACTCTTCCCAAACAACGCCTGTGCCTGGTGTTTGCATTACTTGAATCTGTTTCTAGCAGGCAATTGAGCACAAATTGACAGCAAGTACATGTATGATCAAATGTTTTCCCTAGCGCACTCCATATTTCACATGCTTGGTGTCTTAACACTTTTAACATATGTAACTTARCTTTTCTCTTAATCTTTTATAAAGGAGGTGCACTTGGAGGTARACCACTACTAAATGCACATACAGTATTAAATTCACTGTATTAAATCTTCATTCGTTCATCTCCGTAGCACCTCTTTTGCACATCACTTTGTCCTTCTCTTTCTGTTTTCATCAACAATGTATGTCCAAATTTTTCAGTTATTTTTTCAGTAAAATCTGCATGTGTGTACACGATGATGTGCATTTGAGGCCATGCGACACTGTCTGAAAGATTTATCTCTGCTATGTTAAACTGAAGCAAGAGTCACATGAGCAGATAAGGATCTTAATGAATAATACTTCATATCTACTATAGTATGTTTGGCTAAGTTTGCCTTAAACTGGAATAAAAAAATGTCTGAAAGGTGTAATTTTAGGTTACAGAGTTATGCTCAATATTTTTATATTGAGTAYGACTCTATCTGACTGCAGTTCTCATGTGCTGTTAAAGACCTGTGAGAGCAGCCTTTGGTTCTGAGTGGGCACAACATGGTGGTAGTTGTTGTGCCTGGATGGTGAGATGTTTAACCTGCATCAAACATGATCTTTTACATCATCAACTTGCAACTACTGAAGYAGATGTATCACTTCATGGGACATGCCTTCCCTGTGTGACAGCTTTAACTCCTGTTGTGTGTGTCACGTGGGACACTTGAGTCGTGTTGCTCTTTGCTTCTATGATGCTGTGAGAAGTGCTATGCTCAGCTAGGTYGTTGCCATCTTACTGGGATTCTCCTAAATCCCTTCCTTTGTGTCCATCACAAAAAGCACATCCATACATACTTTTAAGTGTAAATCTCTTCTTTCTTGGTGCTTGTCTGAGGCCAACAATCTGTGCCCTAAGCCTGAAGCCAAGTGTGTGCTTGCTTCTTTTTCCCATCAAATTGTGATAATGGTAGCTGTATATATATAAATATGTATTGGATCCATTGCAGGTAAGTGGTATGTGCAGCATGTGCAGTATATTACTTTGTGTTTGAAGATGGTGTATTGCTCTCGGGTGATGGGATTAATCACTTATAGGTGTCAGAGCGTAGAGCCAAGGAGAGCTTGGAGCTCACAGAGGTGTAACGAAGATGGCCCTAGGAACAAGGTGGAGTTCTGTGTGCCATGCTGTTCTGCAATGTGCAGCCCCCGTGCTAGCAAGTCAGGCTTTCTTGCGCTCTGTCTCCATTTAGAGTCAGGGAAGTGTCCTTATCACACTACTGAACAGGCTTTATGCAGTGCAGAGTTTGTGCTGTTAGGCTCCTTGAAGGAAGTATAAATGGGGRAGAAAGATTTCTAAGCACGCATTTGTTTTCCCGTGCATGTTGCACCGGAGTCTCTGCTGACCACTGATAAAATAGCTCGACATGCTGAGTTCAGCAGTCGGTGGGTATGCTTAGAGCCAAGTTATTTGTATTTGGAGTTAATGAATATTATCTCAGTCATACAAATAGAAAGTATATTCTTCCGTTTAGGACAGGATCTTTCGGGAGGATCCCTGTTTGTGTGATKGCTGCTAACTCTAAGGAGGTTTTGAACACTTGCAGGGCTTCACCACTTGACTGGCACAAAGCAGCCCTTGCTTAATTGTAATCAGAGGACTCTGATCAGAAAAGACTGTTTATAAGAGAATACAAATGAACCTAGTTTAAAGTCAACTCACCTTTTGAAGCAAAAATTTCCCAAAACAGGGCTTGGTACTGTCAGCATCTCTAAAGCRGGAAGAGTTGTCGTGAGAAAATGAAAGATATTAGGATATTGTATTAAGTGCTCATCTTCCAGCTTTCAGAATAAATGTCTTCACTCTGTTTCTGTAGACATATGAGAACCTTACTGGGAGGCAAGCTTGRGACTGGTCCATTACATAAATTAAAGGACACTTTCAAATAATAATGCCTCTTGCCATGTGGAAGGGAAAAAAAATATATATGGATGAGAAAATCAGAGTAAGATCTGAATAGCCTGGAGATACAARTGAGTTTTGCAACTGATAGGCAGAGTATCACAGGGTAAGGTAACTGGCTAAGGGAGAAAGTGGCCTTTAAATGTTACTTCTGAATTCCTGTGCCACTTGGCTAGACCAGGATCTTAGTAGCCTTTTGGTAGAGTGGAATGAAAATGAAAATTTCAGCTTAAACAGAACAAAGATTACCTATTTTGGGGTGGATTTTTGTCCCCCTTTGCCTTCCTGCCTGCTTCCAGCTGTGTGGAGGTGCCCGTGTGTGTCCATCCCCAGCCCGCACGCGCTGGCTGCCCTGCCCAGGGCAGTGCTCGTGCCCGCTGCAGGACCCGGGGCAGCAGGACTCGAGGGCCTGGGCTTGAGCCCCCGGAGCTGCTCTGTCCTCCAGCTSCCTCTGAGAACAGGGTTTGAGGGATGACTTCTGGCAATGTATAATGCTTGGTTTTTTTTTCTCCTCTACGTA
Source organism: Eudromia elegans (assembly GCA_003342815.1). NCBI lineage: Eukaryota > Metazoa > Chordata > Aves > Tinamiformes > Tinamidae > Eudromia > Eudromia elegans. The sequence goes on from PTEX01000160.1 coordinate 909,252, forward strand.
ATGACCTTTATTTGCAATGTATTTCTTTCATACTGATGCTATTTAATTGTAAAAGTGGATCCCCTGTGGGAGTCAGATTACAGAGCAAAACTTTAGTTACTTTTGTAGACACTGTAAAGAAATGGATAGTCTGGAAGGACAATTGAGAGATATGCATTTTGCTCCATTGTTCTGCTTTCCTTCCTGTCAAAATCTTAACTTCCTCTATTTTCTAATTACCTTTGTGAGAGAAAAAGCAGTGACAGACTGGGGAAGTGTTACACCCAAGCGTCTTCCCAGCTGAAGTTGTTCTGCTGGGATGYCGTGTCTACCAGCTCATCAGGTGCTCCGGTGGGAAGGGGTGAGGAATTGTGTTCTCAGCTTGTGGCTTTAAATTTGCTGGAGCTGAACTTTGTAGGATAGCTCTTTCTGTGTTGCACGGTTTTATTTTGGTTACTAGTGACAGTTGCAGAATACCTATTAAATGTTTCCTTTGATAAGGTTTTTTTTCCTGTTAAAGGTATAAGGCTTTCCTCCAACTCCCACTGTTTTGCTGGGTTGAATGTTTACTGCTGGCAAAAGAAAAGAATTTTGCAAGTTACCTTTCAGAACGTGAAATCTATTTCTGCTTGCTTTTTCTGTATTTCTCTTATGGAATTTGTTGGTACAGTTTGTGTTGGTTTTTTTGCTGCTATCTTCTCCTTACCTACTCCTTCCTCCTCTTTCAGTGTTTCATAGAGTCTTATCTTGTGAAGTCTGAACCCATTGAAGAAGGACTGGAGTTTACACAGATAAAAGTCTTTTTGTCACCTGAATTCCCTTTGTAGCTGCACTCAGTTAAGAGCACACCTGTTAATGGTATTAGCATGAGAATCAATACATTAGTTGGGAAATAGTGTCAGAGCCACATTWGCAGTGGTGTAGACTCAGGAATAGAGCATGAGACTTTTAGGAGAGACTCTTGCCTGTCCAAAATAAATGTGGAGTGTGACCAGAATGAGGAAAGGCGTTGGAGAAGTGGTGYAGAATTTTTGGTGATTTCTGTCAAGTTTGGTCTTTTTTTTTTTTTTTTTTTCTCCCCCTCTCTTTAGATGAACATGGACTAATTTACCAGTTTCCTACATAAAAAGTCAAGTCAGGTAACCTTGTTCTGTTGTCCTCCATGCACAGTCCTGCCTGAAAAGGCATAGGAGCTTGGCAATAAAGCATCTGGACCAACTGTAAGGCTTCCTAATGCCATAGGCAGGGCTTGCTGTGGACTGTAACTGTGCAAATCCAGCTTTTCTTGACTTCTCAGACTTTGAGTCTATTTCAGTTTAGCTTGAAGCCTATCTGGAAAAGATATAGGAAGTTGAAGTATGGACGTTGTGTATACCTTGCCATATTTTGCAACTCAGCAGGTTTTGAAGATGATGCTGTTGCTGTATCTTTGTGTTTTAAAAGGGAAGTTTCCTGCATGGAAACGTTTTCCTTATTTGTTTTGTTGCTGATGACCAGCCTGCCAGCATCTGCAGCATTTTATTTATTTTTCAGTATGACAAAACAGCACCTGTTAATCATGTAGCCCTGAAAGGAAACCCGGCAACCACAGCACAGGTCTCATGGAATGAAAGTCTTGTCTTTTCTGCAGAGTTATCTTTAAACGTGTGATGAGAAATTGCTCCGCAGGACGTGCCATGTGAAAATATGGAGATCTGGCAGGTGATTCACAGATAGCTGTAAGCATAAGTGATTTGAAAACAGTAGGCAAACTTCCCTGACAGCAATTTCCCCAAGCAATTAGTTGAGGATAAACTACTATTAAAACTTCCTAAGGATTCTGACAGTTTTTGAAGGATTTTGCCTTTCTCTTCTGCATGATGATTAGTAAGAACACTGTTCTTAAAAAGCATGAAAAAATTCTTGGAACACTATCTTTCTAGGAAAGACTGTACTTCACTAATAAACAAAAATGCTAGAAGTGAAAGAAATGTGAATAATAAATCTGTAAGGAAAGAACCCAAGTGAATATAATAGTGCAGATGACTGCAGCTGTGTTGCCAGGTGGGGGGGGCGGGGGGTGGGGTGGAAAGATGGGTTTGAGATGAGATCAGGTGTTTTCATGTCCTGAGATAAAACAAGTTTTTGGACTCAGCAGTTCATCTGACTGGCTCCTTCAGATGGTTGTCAGCAACGAATAAAACCTCAACCGAGTCCTCCCAAGCCTATTTCCCTGTATAACGGATGCAGAGAGGCACCAAGTTGATGTATATTAATACATACAGACATAAATGCAGAAGGGCCAAAGGGAAGATATTCTGGTTTAGGTTGGCTGTAAATGGAAAAGCACGTCCTGCTTGTCTGATGAACACTACAAAATATTACAAGTAGGTAACCCAAATCTATTTAAAATTACTGGATGAATTGCTTGAGAAAACTAAGATGGCAATAAAAATGACAACAGAATCTTCTGTTAAATGAAAGTAACAACAGGATTATTAATGCTTTTTTTCCTTAATGAAAATGCCAGCACAAATTGAAGCATTTAACTAAATTCAGATAATGGATTAGTTATTTCTGTCACTAATGCCAAAGTTATGAACAAGTTTCCTGTTTTGTGTTTAATATATTGTGACATGTTTTTGGAAAAGACGTATTTGAGTCTTTAGTGCTTTAAAGGTTTGGAGTATGATGCAAGTACGACAGCGCGTGCATTTTAATGGCTTAGACAACRGCGAAGGTGTCAAACCAGCAACCGAGGATACAGCAACAAAAAATGCTCTCATGGTGACTGCATTCAGTTTCCAGCTACAGAAGAGATTTTAAGCTCTGGTTGAAGGCATATAAAGTTTGAATGACAAATCAAAGAAAGCAAAGCTTGAAACAAAAGAGGAAATCCTAGGTGAGCAGATAGGACATAGAGAAAAGCCACAATCTAATAAAGCAAAACACATGATTGAAGAGAGCAGATGAAGGAAGACTATACCAGAACAGGGGAACAGGTCGAATACAATGAGTTATGTGAGACCTTGAGGAAGGAGATCAGAGAGGACATTAAAAAATATAGTGTCAACATTGTATGGGGTACTCGGATGAGAGAACTACAAGAGGATAAGAAGCTTTTGATGTGGAGGTACCAGCAGATGTTCTTTGTGAAAGACAATGATTGCACAGTGTGCAAAGAGAGATCAAACTGGAGCCCCACAGCGAGCTGAGGAACGCTACYGGGGACTCTATGCATTGAGTACTGGAGTGTCAGTACGGGCATCGTGTGCGTCTTAGCTTAGAAGTATGAGAAGTGAGGAGAGGATTAGCTTACTTTGTTCCTTGCTTCCCTTTGGTGCTACGGAATATTAAAAGAAAAACAAAAAACAGACAAGTTGGTACCAGCACAACAGGAAGAGTGGCACTTAAAAATGCCTTGAATTAATGCCGAGGACAAAATAGTCCTCTACACATGTCTATAGTTACGTTCCGTAGGATGGGCCACCTTGAGACACATAGTGTTGAGTGAACAAAATAAATTTTGCATGAGTGAAATATCTGCCCAACTCTAGAACTTTCTTGAGAACATTTTCAAAGCAAATAAGAGCATAACTTAATGTGGAAAATTGCAGGTGTAGATGTGTGATAAAAAGCTTTTGTAGTTGCTGTTCGGTGTAATAGAGAACAGTAAATAACTGTTCTTTATCAAGCAATTATGACTCAGTATAGCTGGACAAGTGCTGTATGTTCTAAAACATGATTGCTGGGTGCAGTTCAAAGTGTGAAAAAATAGAGTAACTAACATAAAAGTTACTAACATAGTGCAGAAAAAGGAAATATTTCAAAGGCAGCTACCACCTGGCACCCAGTGCTGGAATACCACTGTCCATGCAGGATTTCTGTTGTCTTTTTCAAACTTTTTTGAGAGTTTTGGGATAGAGAAGCTATGAGAACAGTTATGGTAATTGCAAGTAAGTTGRTTTGTTGTACATTTGAACTCTTAAGAGAGAGACTCATCTCACTTAGTAGCCACTAAACAGACTTGCCTATAATGACAGTTAAACAGATGTCAACGTTATAGCTCTGTCTCCTACAGTTCTTCCCCTCAGCTCTGAGCACGTGTTAGTAATTGGGGTTCTTTCACAGGTCATTGTTCAATATAGCAGAAGTTAAAAATCTCAGATAACAAAGCACGTAGTTGTCTGTCTTGTTCCTAAGGTCTTTTTCTCCTGGTGGGTTGGAGTGGGTTGGTCTTCACAGCCTGCACTGATGTCTTTGCTCCCACTTCCCCTGCGGTTCAGCAGTACCTTCCTACCCTGGCAGCTCTCCTTATATCCTTTTGAGGACGTGCTTTTTATATAGCTAGAAGAACAGGCTYATGAGGTTTGGGGCGTTTTTCTTTTTYTTCKTATTTTTTTGGATTTGCATCTTGCTTGCTCACACTAGTTTAAAAAAATATTCAGATGGAAAAACTTTTTTGTAAGAGAATTGTTTTTTAACCTATTAGTTGATTTGCATACTGATTGCATTAAGATATAAGGCACAACAATGCTGCAAGTTGTGGTGGTGATATTTAACAGGCCTGTTGATGTTAATAACCTTAAACCAAACTTGTTTTGTAAATTATTTAAAGAAAAGCTTTCTGTTTTCATGGAAAGTCACTTGCTGGTACTTGTTAACAGAGTTAGCAATAGAAACTATATATTCAAGGGCGAATCTAGGAATTGGATATTCTTTTGTCTGAAGACAATGGGTTGGAAACAAGAGAAACCTCTTGTTCAAGGTGTTTCGTAGAGAGGGGAAAAAAATCTATTCATGTTTAACTCTTTTTTTAAAAGATTAATACCCCAGGTAAACCGATTAGTACAACATAATTTGCACTATTTTGGTGTTTGTGTTTAGTAATAACTTGGACACAGTTTTTGTAACACCATTGCTGCAGGATTTTGGTGGCGATAGTTTGGATTTACAAGAGCAGGATTAGATAGTTTCCCTGTTTCTAATCAGGGTTTGGGTTTTTTCTTATATTATTTTTAATAGCAGGTAGTAATCCTCATCCCATTCACTGTCAGAGCTCTGTTAGCAGAAACCATGAGAGATGAATCTAAATGAGGACATCATGCAGGATGATAGTTACTCATGTTAGCACCAATAAGAAATACCTTCTGTTGCCTTTTTTCTCCCTTCTCCCCAAAAGCAACAGAAATTTGTCAAAAAAAAAAAAAGCGAGGCTGAGCATTTTCTCTTGGGCGCGCTCTCCCCAGGCCATGGTGTGCCCGTGTAGAACAAGCACGTTCGTGTGCTCTCCTTAAACCCAACACGAAATCCGCTTTGCAGCAGCCCCCACTCGGTTCTGTGCCTGCTGAGCCCCTGCAGARCCTGGCGGGCTGCAGAGCCTGCTCCAGGCAGCAGCATTTTCCATGAGCAAGTGCAGTAGTTGAGCAGTAGGGATTATGAAGGATGTGGCTGAGCTTTAGACCTTCAGGCCTTCTGAGTGATGCTCTCAGAATAACATAGTCCTTGCTTGCCTCTTGGAAGCCAAATGACTCCACTGGTAGATATCTCTTTCAGTGGGTTGTTAGATATGTGCTGCATCTCYTGTGTGATCACATAAGCATTCAGGAGAGAGGGAGATGCATGATGCTTCCCCTCACCCCATCAGAGTGAGTGTAGTCTGGCCCTGCCTTGTGTACATCCATTCCAGGCTCCTCCTAGGTCACTTCCTATGAATATCTATATGCAATAATGTGTCATGTATTTTTTTCCAAATGTCTTCAAATATGATTCAATCCTAATACTGTTCACATTTTATAGAGGGGGAGGAGACGCAGTGAGTTTTTGTGAACTGTCTAATTTTACAGTTAACAACTTGGTGGTGGTTTTGATAAGACTGATAAATTTATTTGCAGTCTTTTGCTGCAGCCATTGATTGATGGCCTTGTATCTATCCATGGCTTAACTGCCCTTGTAAAGTGATTTTTCTTATCCTTGGTGCTGTTCTAGCACTAACAGCAGCTAGAGAAGAAATCTTACCTGGGTGTTTTCACTGATGTCTTACTAGTGTTCCATACACTAAGCTGACTGAGATGTCCCAGAGCATACATGGGCACCAGAGGATATTCTATAGCTTTGAGTGTTGCTGGTGGTTTGGCTATATAAACTCTTAAATATGTGAAATGCAGATAGTCTCCATGTGGAGCATGGTCACATTCACTGATGTCATCTACCCGAGTGAATTGGCTTGACTGCAGTTAAGGTAAAAAGCACATGGAATGAACAGGCTTATGTGCTGATGGTTTTCTTACTAGCCAYGTTGTCAAGTACCTGCTCTGGTAAGAGTAATGGAAAGCTCTAAATAAATAGACTAGAAAGAATTATGAATAGCCAAGAGTTATTTCTCCTTTGGAACTGCCTTAAATGCATATAATGAGAAGAGCTTAATTCCCTCACAAGTTTTCTAGATGGCATTCAGTGTGATGACTGTGGAAGAGCCTCAGYTCTGATGGGAAGATGTTAAACTTTAGTAGAGACTTAGTATCTGTTTCGGGACTGTGGAGAAA
>PTEX01000160.1:915890-1029205 GCA_003342815.1 Eudromia elegans
AAAAATATGGTGATTTTATAAGAATATTAGGTTTTTATTTTGTAGACATTAGCATGATTTTTTCATAAATTGATACATTAAATTAGTCTTTAGTTTGATGCATWATTAGACTGCTTATAATCTCCTGGAGAAAGCAACCTAGTGATGGTCTCAACTGTCTTGCACTTCCTGAGAGGCATGCTAATTGAGCCTATTCCCTACTGGAAACATAGGGGAGGTCTACTGTAAAAACTTAATAGTGACATGGGTGCTGAATATTTAAGAAAAATTTGTGAAACACCTTCATTTAGTAGATTCATAGTTGAAGAGGATCTTTTACTAATTTTACTAACTAGAAACATTTTGTCAATGCGGGTGAGGGAACCTAATCTTTATAGCTTAAAACTGTTACTCGGAGCAAGCTGATGTTGTGTTACCGTGTGGGAAAAGGATCCCAGACAGCCTCAATATTGTCCCCTTCTTGTGTACAGCCTGCTGGAGAGTTAAACAGAGCTCTGGTGTTGGCGGTTGCCCCTGGAGGCTTGTTCTGCTGGTGGTCTTCTAAGTAGCCTAATTGTTGAGTTTATCCAGGTTCTTGTGTTAGATGGATTTCTGTGTTTGTAAGAAAGTTCCTTCTGAAATTGCAAATATATCTCACACAGATGGTATATTAAGTTTTGTGGTTTTATGGTGTTAAACCTGTATTTTACATAGCTCCTTATGATGTTGCAACATCTCTGTGTTATTTTTTTCTAACTAAGCGCTTTCCTGCGGACTGTTTCTCTAGACCAGATTTTCTATTCTCATCTCACAAGTAAGACCTACCTTGAAATTATTCTCCACAGTACTGATAGGTGTAAAATGGCTCTTCCTTTAAGTCAATGGGAGGATAACATGTTTATCTACTAGATTTTTGTGTCCAGGGTCAATCAGGCTGTTTTTGTCTGGTGTTTAAAACTGCTTTTTTGGCTTTCTGCCCCCCAACTTTCACCAGAAAATAATTGTATGCTGTCATCTAAAAAAACATCAGGGGGCAGAGGAAACCCACTGGGCTGTAGACCAGTATTGTGGTCTACAGCACCCTGGTCAACCCCCTGTGTTGAGTCCAATATGGATATGGCTCCTCCTTCCTGTTCAGATCCTATTGGATATGTCCCTGGCAGGGTAAATCTGTGTGAACTTTCTAGTGCTGAAGCCTCTTGAATGGATTGAAAGTCCTGAGCTGTTCTGTGGAATGTTATCTGGCACTTCCCGTCTGGAAAAATCACTGCAAAAGAAAAATAATTGTGCAAGAGGAGGAATCCCCCGAGCATCGAGTTTCTGGTATTGAATTAGCTTCATGCTTGCAGAGAATGATTTTTTCATCTACAGCTAAGGTAGGTTTATTTTCTCAGACGTATTTGTATTATGTGTGTGGAAAGTAATCAAATTTCTTCCCTTCTTGACTGTCTGAGACAGTTCAGCCAAGTTYTTTATACTCATTTAAAACGTATGTGTCAGGTTGCCTGTCATAAAATATAATAAAATTTAACATAAGTTATAGAACAGTGCATGGTGCTTAAAATTAATGTCTTGTGCTTTAAATTTTAGTATTGGATACTTAAAATCAATTTTGATGCTGCAAAAACTTAGAAATGCAAGTGTGAAGCAGGGATGAAACAGGGGTTAGGAGTATATGACTTGATACCTACAGATAGTTACAGTTTCTGAAACTTCTGTTAGTATCACAGAGTTACTGCAAGTTATTGTTTTCTTATTAACATTCATTCATGATATGATGGTAAATTTACTGTTTTAAGTGGAGTTAATATGTAGGTTAACTATTGCAACTTAAATCTAGACCGAAATGCAGCTCTATATTCTGAGACTGCTTTTTGTGGCTTGTAAACACCAAGTCTGCAAACAATTTGCTTGTTAGGGCAACCTGACTGGCTTCAGGGTGGTGGAGAGGCAGGTGGAATGAGGCAGCGGATTATTTAATTTGAGATGTCGTGTACTTGCCATCTGTTTATGGGCAGTATGTCAACCTCTCTGACTCTAGTTACTTTGGTGTATAAGGAAATAGAGTAGCTGGATGTGTATGCATTTTATACAAGTAGTGTTGGTTTATATGCATGTGAGAGACAATGAAGAGATCTGTGATTCCACTTGCGGAGTCTTTTGAGGAAATTCATTAGTGAGGCTGTGTTTATCTTGTCATAAGGCGTGCAATGTGTTTGACAGCCCACATACGTGTGACAGCCTACGTGACGACCATACTCTAGACATCCATATGCTGATTGCATTTCCCCCATGGATATGTCTCTAGGCTTTTCCTATATGCCTCATTTACTTTAATTACCCTTTTCATGTCACCTATCCATTGCTGAGATCGAGTGTCTTGGTTTCACTCCCGTTWAAGTAGGAAACGCGTGGATTTCTGCTTAGGGTAGAAGATTAAGTCATAGACTATCTGTGGGCTGCAAGGGGCAGATGGAAAATACTAAGCTAATTAAGAAATATAGTCGGRATGAAGAAAAAGAGTATCATAACACTCAGGTCTTCCCAGTTGAAGGACAAAGGGAGTTTTGGAGCAGTCTGATAAAAATTTAGGAGTTTTGACACTTTTACCATATTACTATATTTTTTGCTTAAATATTCTGATGAACATTCAGTGTTTCATGGCCTGATAGGTTTCAAACAATACTTCCTTAACTCCTTTTAACTCCTAGTCTATAATGATTTCTTCACTTTGCTTAGGACATGTTCTTGTATCACCTGGAGCAATCTATTTTGGTATTAGTAGTAAGTTTTGTCAGTGCTTTTAAGATGACTAGTTGTTCTTAAACTTGCTATAACTTATTAATGAAGAAACATCTAGTTGTAATCCTAGTTGATTTCTAAGACCTGTGTTGCATCAAACTTTACAAGCTCCAAGAATGAGTGCACTTAATGATTTTGCTTTATGAAGTGTTAAATAATATTTACAAGTAATGTGAGTATTAGGACAGCTTGTACCAAGTTGCTCTCTTTGCACTGCTAGAGCCCTTCTTGAGGATATACGTTCAGTGTTGACAGCTTAGATTGGGGAAGGGAAGGAGGAAAAAAGGCAAGAGTAAATGAAAAGGGCTGCTAGGATGATTAGACCTGTGGAAGTCTGAACTCTTTCCATAGAGAAGACTGACGGGATATCCTTTTAATCTAACAAACAGGAGGCAGAGAAGGGAAAATAGATGGATGTAATTTATGGAGGGGGGGTTAATCAAGAGAGGAGGGCACTGTAGGAGGAGATGTCTGTGGCAAGGAAGCCTGTGTGTCTCAGTCCAGGATGGAATCACTCCATGGACGAGACTCTGTGGGATGGGGAGGAGGAAGAGGGCATGGCCTTAGTAGCACAAGTTGGTGGTGTGGTGATTTGAACATTTGTCATGTATCTGAAAAGAAATTATTTAGGCAGGGTGTTGGTGGAGGAAATCTGGATCATAGTTTATGCTGTGTTAGTTTTATGGAGGGTACCTGTATTTGTCTGCCTTTTGGAGATGGAGTTGAGATGGGATGTGAGCCAGGTAGAGCATTGTGCTTCACCATGCCAAGAAAGTTATTTGGTGTTTGGTGGATATAGCATGGTCAAGTGCTCAAGGACGGACTGTTTGCCCCTCGAGTGAATTTTCTTCTATGTTRTGTGGCAGACCTTGTTACTATGAAGCTGGGATAACATTGACCCTACCCCTACAGTGTTGCGTTTGGAGTACTTGCAGAGCTCCCAGCTAGTGGCCTTCAACTGCTTTGCTGTACCCAGAGCTGTGTTAGTGCTTTTTCCTGCTCTTCTCTRAGCAGGCCTACTGCCCACTCCCTACCTGCATTCAGTCCATTTTGTGTCTGCAGCAAACAGCAGGCTAGCCAGATAATACAATATAGTTTGTCTCATGTTCCTAATCGTGTTTATGTTTTGAGAAAGTGCATTAGGAGAATAATACAGAAGTCAGATCAAATTACATAGGGTCAAATGTGAAAGTAGCAACTCGATAGCAAAATGAAGTCTTACATGGTTAAGAGTGTAAATGAGATTAGTCTGGTGGAATTGTAAGTACTAATGTAAGGCTTTGCAGTGCAGAGTCCTCAGAATTTACACTCAGAGTTGTTTATTTTATTGCCACAATAATGAAGCATTACTCCTTTTTCAAATGAATAAGATTTTTTTTATCTTACAATAAATCCGTCAGACTTTCTTTGCTTTTATGTGCTTTAGTTGGTGTTGAGTTTCGTTTTGTTGGACATACGCATAAACAATTCAAGCAACTGTCAAGATGCAAGTTTTCTCTTGCCAAAGCATAAAGTTCTTGTTAATAATGAGTAACGTGTTTATTGTAGCATTGTCTTGAGTAAATTGAGCTTCAGGTACGCTAAGTTGGAGGGTTTTTTTGGAAGCCTTATTTTTTTTGTACTAAACAAAGGTTTATGAAAATTGCTAATCTTCTTAATTTGTATTTGATTAAAGGATGTTCCTGTGTTGTTACTTAATGTTAGTATATCTTGCACAAGTTATCAGCAAACAGCAACCTTGGAAGACTCGATCAAAAAATAATTTAATTCCAATGTAAAGAATGGAGAATGTTTTTTTTGTTTTAAATAGGGTATTCATTGAACACTGGCTCAGAAAAACTGAATAACACTGTAGCATATGATAAATAACTGAATAGCAAATAGGTGCCAATAAGCTGGGCAAAAACTGCAGGCTTCCTTTGCATGCTTACCTGAATTTTTAAACTAGCTGTCAACTCCTGTATTCCTGTCCTTTTGCAAGCTTTCTGGTTAAAGTCCATCCCTGTGCAAGGCAGGGCATGAACACTGCTTCCTGTGCATCTCTGGATAAATGAGAAAAGGATATTACAAGGCTTCGAGATTTTTGATGCTAGTTTATGGAAACATTCATAATCATGGTCACTCACTCATGAGTGTGTGTGTATATGTATTTTTAAATTGACCAGTAAATCTGAGCTATAGAAATTGCAGTGAAGCAACAGTGCTGCTGTCAGCTTGTGCCAGCCTAGATTTTCCATAAAGAGGTGAAAACGTAGAATTGAATTGAAATTTTCTTCCTTTATATCCATTTTCCTTGAAGAAATATGGATGGGTCCAATTTGAAAGTAAAAGTGGGAGGCAAAACTAACTGGAAAGGATTATATCTAAGAACAGGACTTTGAACAGTGAGATACAAGACCCATTTCATCCAGTAGAACACACTGCCTTATGCATGTTGCTTAATTACTTAGATAGACAAACTATAAAATGAAGCTAATAAAGCCTAAGCACCCTTATCAAGTGTGTGGAGGTCTGCTGATGAACAAGCCCTGTGTGAAGGTCAAGGCAAGACTCTTACTTGGACGGGCAAGTAGGGAAGGTGGTTTGAGTGACTCATTTCAGAAATGCTATGACTCTCGAAGTAGTTGTTGACTAGGTAGCTGAACCCTCTTGAGTCTGAGGATTCCTGGTTGCTTTTTTTCCAATTTGATCTGCTCTGCATGCATATTTGGATAATTTAAGTGATAAACCTCTACGTCTTGGTTATGAGTGAAAGGAATGTCAGCTCCACAGCTGTGAATATAAGTTTGACCAGTTACCTGTTCCTTTGAGAATTTATACCATATCATCTCTGTTAAAGATTGGTCTAGTGCTTTCTCTTTATTTAGCTTCTCAAAAGAAAGAAGAAAACTGACTTTTAAAACTGGAGTTTCAGTTTATCAGAAAGCACTGCTTTTAAAAGCCAGTTAAAATTGCTCTTTCTCTGTAAGGACACTTCTGCATGTGTCACGTGGAACATTGGAGCATTTAAAATAAGGATATGGATAATTAGCATCTCCTTATGTTGTACATGATTTTCCCAGTAAATTGTTTTTATTAAATACCAAGTATTGAATATTATACACAGTAATGTTAACTGCAAGTTAAATGTTTTTCCTCTGGGGTCGGGTATAACATCATGCATTGAGATGATGTGTTGTTGTTTAGACTGAAAAGGTACAAATACCCAAAATAGACTGTGAAATACGAGGTAATTTCAAGTTAGTAAGTGGCTTGTAAGAAAAGGTTGATTTGGTTTCAACAAAAATTTCCTGTTCTTCGAAGTTTATTCTGCTCCTTGGGGTCTATCACAGATTGTGCACCTTATCTGTATGCATCAGGGTCCCATCCTCACTCGTTAGCCTGCTAGAAGAAGGCAGATGAGTTGCAACATAGTCCAGTAGCAGCACTGGCTGCAACTTGGCTGACCGTTGGAGCACTTGCACTCCTGGCTCAGATGTAGACACCCGTTGTATGCCCAGGACTTGGTGATGAGAACSTCAGGCTCTGTAGGATGTTACTCTTATAAAGTTTATTAGATTTATAGCCCCAGTGATGGAGAACTTGATGTTCAAACAACATGTCACAGTGTAAACTTAGACCTGTTTCTCTCATGGATGGTACAGTGAAGAAATGTGACACCAAATACGATTTTATAGAGCAAGTGGAGGATACTATCTATTTCCTTAATCCTTGGTCTCTAATTATGAAATATAATGTTATTTTAATCTTTTTTCTCAGTTTTACAGGCATTTAGAGGCATATTTTCACAGTAAGTCTGCACTATATCAATATTTTCTCCTTATTAAAAAGGATTTGGTGTTTTATCTTAAAACAGGTAAAACTGCATATAGGATTATAAACAATATGGGGCGCTTATCATTCTAATTGTCACTGAAAATGTGTCAGCATTTGCCATTTTCCTTTAGGCATGAAACACGTGCAAGTAATTGTTCTGCTTTGAGGAACACTGATAGAAGGTAAAGATTGTGCTTGACAGATATTTTGTGCTATCCACTGCTTTATGTCACAATTTTAAGTCACTGAATAAGATGATTGTAGCTACTACTGCCCTCTTTAAAGATAAACCCTTTCACGATAATTTTGCTGTAATACAGTATTGTCAGGAAATGCAGTGTGCTTTACCTTCATGAGAAAACCTCTCTAATTGGAATCAGTGGACCTTGACTGACTTGTCACAGCTATATTCAAGGTGAAGGTGAAATCTTTGAGGAGTCTGAACATGAAAATTAGACCATGGCTGCTTTGAATAAAAAAATGTTATAAGAGGACACATGCATATGCAGTATTGTTCTGATGGAATCTCTTTTTTTGTGTGTGTTTTTCTTCTAATATGTGAGGTGGACAAACATGTTGGGAAGGCTGAGGGGACCCTCAAGGTCCTCAGCTAGGCCTTATAATATGTGAGCAATTTGACTGGTTTCGTTGCAGTAATTAAAACAGGAGGGGAAAAAAAAAACCCACGCTGCTTCTCTTGCATCTTGAAGATGCGAGTACTGAAAGAGTTAATCACAATCGCAACCCTAAACTCGAGAACAGGTGGGGGAATTGCAGCTAAAGCCATTGAGCTTAATGAGAATTAGCCATGCGTTCTGATTGTTCAGATATTGGATGAGGGACCTGCAAGGCAAGTGGTTTTTCTAAGCTCTTAAAGACTGGATAATAAATAGAAACAAATCATCTTCTAGTGATTAGTAGACATGTATGGATGGAATTTGTAGCAGCAAAGCAGGACAGTCCTCATGCACACAGAAAAGGTAGTTAGTAGCACAGACAGAGTGTGTGGTATGCAGGAGATAGACAGATGATGAGGAAAAACTCCTAGAAATCAGCTGGTCAATTATTTCATGTATTACTATTCCCAGAAATATTGATCCATCCCGGACTGATACTTTAGTTATGTTCTTAGGATTATTGGTTTGAATACATCTCATCAAAGGTTTTCAAAGCATTGATATAACTCATCAGCTATGCCAGTTTGGTTAAGGCTCTTAATTAAGGTGTTTTCAATTTCCTGACAGACTTAAATCTTTTTTTTTTTTTCTCTCTCAATAGTATAAACATATCTGACTGCACGTATTTTAATATATTTAGTCAGTGGTATAAAACAAGATCATTATTTCCTTGGGATCTGTTAATAGTTTCTAGGCTGCTTAGGTCACTGGGTTGTGCAAAACTTAACAAAAACATTTGCTTGTGTGGTAACGGCTATTTTTTACAATGATTCTGTTTGGTGGGTGAGGCCAATCAGTATTTTCAGTGTCTCACTTAAACATGTCCCAGTTCAAACATTGCTTTTAGCTGAGTGAAAGTACAAGGAATCAGGCAAAAGACGTGGCTGGGGAATCATTGTGGTTTTTTTTCCCCAACTGACCCTTTTCTAATATTCTTTTATCAAACTTAGAAATGGATGTACTGAAGATTTCTTATGACTGTGGTTTATTAAACATTTAACAAATATCAAGGATAGGAAATTTGAACCAGTCTCAAGACCAACTCACAAGGAAAAAGAAAGCTAGTGTCATTAGTAAAGACGGTGTCCGCTGCTACCCATGTTACCATGCTTGTTTGGATCTCGCAAAGCTCACTGGCAAGGGAGCTATGAACAAATGATTTGCCTTTGAAAGGTCCATTTAGGTTATGAAATGGTTATGACTGAAAATAGTGGTATATGTGCAATAGTTTTCTTTTTATGCCCTCTTAAAATGTATATAGACACACACAGAGTTCAAACCAAATGCATGACTTTTTGTTGAAAGTGTACCTAAAACCTCTCCTATCGCACTATGCCACTTGGGTGCTTTTAAGCAGGGCTTGTGACAGAGCTGAAGGAAAAGGGAAAACAAAATCAAAAAGAAACTACTTGAGATGAAATAGTTTTATTGCCAAATCAGCAACGCATAGAGCTAATGGAAGATATTTTCTACAGACAGATGGGATATTCAGCTATCCCAGGAGCATTAGTATGAAGTATCTCTCAAGAATCTTTTTTTACACATTTGCATATAAATATAAACATCATTAGTAGGGGCTAATTGCCCTGTAGGAGCTAAAATGTGAACATTAGCATCTTGAGGGTGGTGTTTTTTTTTTTTTTTTTTTTAAAGTATCTCTAACACCCATCATGTTTGGTACTGCATGGCTGCAACAGATAATTACTACCATTAAGAATCTCAATCACAAAATCAAAACCATTTGCAATGGCTTCCAGGGCCACCCAGCACAGTAAGTAACCATAGAAAATGAGTATATTAGTTGTTTTCCTCATGCATATTCATAAGGGCACTTGATTTGACTTTGATAGTAGGGGGCTTGTAAAAGCTCATCTACAGATTAGCCCCTCAAGAAGTCTGAAAATGAAAGGTATAAAGATACTGTAAATCCCCCAAATCCTTCTAGAAAGCCATATTTAACGCAATGAATTATGTATTGTAACTGCCCAGCAGAAAAATACTGTGAAAAATGAGATTTCAAGTATTTGACTTTTTGTGTTGTCCTGCTGATAGAAAAGGTCAAGGATTTGTGCTGTTCAGAGGTTGGGTGTTAAGGCACAATGTTGGTCAAAGAGCAGTTGAATGATTAGTATTGTTGTGATTAGTATTTTGGATTGTATATAAAAAGTGAATATGTAAGATGTATGGCAGAGGTAATGGAGAAAAGGGTAGTGATTGCACAGAGTTATCATTTAATCTACCTATGTTGGAAGTATTGCTTTATTATTTAACACTTAAGAATTTAGGTGATCTTACACTCAGACAAGACCTTATAGACCCGATATTTTTCAGGAAAAAAGAAAACTTTCCATGACATTCAGCTTGTTTGTTGTTGTGGAACAAATGTGTTAAATTATGAATTAGAAACAGTACAAAGAAATCTTGTGGAAATGTTTCAGTTAAAAAAAAATCAAACCAACGTAATATCCTCAAATGAAGTCCTATTGAAGCACATCTGCTTTAACAGACTTTCTATGCCCTGCTACCTGCCTAGAGTGGACACCTAGCTGGGACCTCTTGTTGACTGGGATAGTTTTGCAGACAATTATGCTTTCTCGGTTTGAGGGGTGTGCTGGTGGTGTTTGTTTCCTCTGCCCTTTTGTTAACTTGTGTGTCTCCCTCTGTTTATTTCAGTTTTCAGTTCATTATTCTTGGCAGTTTCTTAGCTGTCAAGTGATGAATGCTTTCTGATATGGTTTCTAAGATAATAACATTGAGGTTGCAGAACTGGGAGCTTGCCAGAAATATCCCTCTTAACCATCTTTTTACCTGTGGTGTTACTTTCATAGTGCGAAGGCAGAGTCCTGCACCTAGAGAAGAATAACCCCGTGCACTAGTATGGACTGGGTGTTGACCATCTGGAGAGCAGCTTTGCAGAGAAGGACCTCAGCATCCTGGGGGACAAGTTGGCCATGAGCCAGGAGCATGTCCTTGTGTCCCAGAAGGTTAATGATAGCTTGGGGGTGCATTAGGAAGATTTACAGCAGCCTGAGGGAGGCTTTCCTGTGCCTCTACTCAGCCCTGGTGAGGCCGAGTATGGAGCATTGGGTCCAGTTTTGGGCTCCTCAGTGAAAGGAGGATGTGTAACTACTGGAGAATTCAGTGCAGAGCTGCAAAGACGATCAGGGAACTCAAGCATCTCTCATACAAAGAGAAGCTGAGAGAATTGGGGCTGTTCAGCCTTAAGGAGAAAAGATTGAGAGGATCTTATCARTAAATATCTTAAGGAATGAGGTCAGGAGAAGGGAGACAGACTCTTCAACAGTGACCAGCAGTAGGACAGGAGGCAACAGTCCCAACTGAAACACTGGATATTCTGCTTGAATTTCAGGAAAAACTTCTTGACTGTGAGAGTGGCACCTGCAAGATGAATGACTGGAGGCACTGTGCTCCTCTTGGATGCCCTGGTGCCCCATGCTACTGGGGAGATGAYTAATGATGGCAGAAGACTGGTTACATTTTGGGTTTTTTGGAAAATATTCAGTTCTCAAACATGTTTTTTTTTCCTGCTATGGAAATCTGTCAGCATCTTCGTATTGAGTTTGAGGAGTTCTGAAATGACCAAAGTGGCATCATCTGGCATATTTGCAATTCATAGTAAGTCACCGAGCTCTAGTTGAGAGTTTTGCAGTAAATGCACAACTATTAGAGATTCACATACTAGAGGTACAGGAGGTTTTCATGTAGCTTTTCCAGCTTCAGTCTCAGCTGCTAGGTTTGGAGAGTTACACAAATCTAAAGAGGATAAAAATGGAGTCAGTACTTGAATTTCCACCCTATYTCTTGTGTTCTGAGTGGTGTTTCTCTTTGCATTTACACATACATACATGCCATTGATTTTTAAGGTCACAGAAAAGCTTTTTTTCCCCTTTTTAAAGGTATTGTGCAGTCCTATATTGCTGAATAAAGCTATAAGGTAAAGCCTCTGTCATGTCTSTGGCTATCAAGTGATCACTGGTGAGGGTGGACAGTGGCAAAATAACCACGCACATCCAGGCTCACCCAATGATCGCCAGTGCCCTTWGGTATTGTAAGCAAAGCTATGAAGGCTTCAGGTGGTTACATGCTCTGGACCAGATAGACTTAGCATTTACCAGTCTTGGTTTGCCTTTGGACTCAATTTTTGAAGGGATCTACTTAAATCCAAGGCMAAGGCAACTACCAAAAATGCCTACAAAAGTGCTTGCTTACATAGTGAGTTCAGCATAGTCAGATGGTATTTCTCTATGGGCCTGGCCAAAGGACTGCATGATGAGTAACTACTTAGGGTAGAGAATATTGTTCTCCCAGCATGAGGAGAAGCTCCCTATAAAAATTTTCTCTAGAAATCCGCAGTTCTGACTATCTGTGGRATTAAGTAGTGGCTCTGCTCCCAGCATACGAGATGATAGTTAAGATGGAGCGCAAGATGTTTATGCAGGCATTCATTAGGGTTATTTGTCTGCRGCAGCGAGGAGCTGAATAACTGATTTGGGAGAGCACTCCTGGTCTGCAAGCATTGGGAGACTAATTCCCATAAAAACATGAAGCTTCCGGCATCAGTAGGGGGAATAAAGCTCTTCTGGTCTCCTGACAGTTTGAGGTTCAAAGAAAATTTGATGTTAACTGAATGTGCTTCACCCCTTCAGGATGGTGAGTGAAAGATGAATTATATCACATTCAGCTCGTGGCGGAGGAAATTACAGGCCGTGTTCTTGTGAAATGACTTCAAGTGCTGAGACGTTAAAATAGATTTTTTCCAGATTTATTCATGAAGTTGTGGTACGTCATGGTTAAAAACAGACTACGGTCAATAGGTAAATGTATTTCTGACTCGGAACTCACTCAGAAGTATTTCTTCACTGGGCTTCTTTATTGTGAAGTTATTGGCTTTGAGATTCTTGTTTAGTTTGGATTTTAGTTTCTTGCGTGGTCAGTGGTAATAGTTATGCTTTTAACTTCCCATATAAAAATGAGGCAAAGATGGGTATTTGTTGAAGATGGATTTATTTTATTTCCTCAACTCAAATCTTGAACCTTCTATTGAAATATGAGAGGAAGGGGTAAGGGAATCGATGGGACTGAGCTAAGGAAATAGCACCTGAGCTCCTGAATACAGTCTCGATTTGAGCCTATTGTATCTCAGCAGTGAGAACTGTGTAAGAACTAAAAGTAGGAAAAAAATCATGTTTCCTTTTAAGTGTACATTGCACGGATCATTCGCAGGAGATTGTGTTAGTATTTCCTAGGTGTTTTATATAATATGTTTAGTAAAATAAAACTATTTTTGTTTGGTCATTCAGCAGTCCTACTTGACCACTTCAACGTTACTGTAAAAATTCTAATACCACCAATTTTCAGAATATATTGAGTGCAAGTTTTGTATCTTGGCAACCAGGAAGGGATAGTTATTCTCTGTAAAAAGCCATCCTACCTGCTGAGAATTATTATCATAATTCTTGTAAAGATATGTGAGTTTATTCTGTATTTCTCTTTGGTTTTTCTTTACGGGGTGTCCTARTTCTTGGATACTGAAACTGTGCAAGTGGCAAAATTTAGCCCTTAACTTGGCGTCTTGGTGAAGCAGGTTTAATTGAATGTAGAGAGGCTTGTCTTGTACAGTACAGCTTCTTAGAGCTCTTAAATTTTCTTTTGCTCAGAGAAAAATAGCTTCAGAAAACTTATTTAATATTACTCTGAATCAGAATACGGCTGATAAGTCTGCCATTTGTATATTTTCTGAGTCAGAGAAGCACAAAGGGAATACTGTGGACATGAAATAATCCACAATAAAATAGCCAGAGATCCTATGCGGAGAACCTTCTACTGCTTTCAATAGATAACTGCTATTGCTGAAGACAGCAGTATCTTTTCTTATTCTTCTCTGACTCTTCAGTCTTATAATTTAGATTATACAAGAAAATATTAGTTCTTTGTATTATTGTTCATTTAAATGCAGGACATGGATTTGAAGCATAAAAGATAGAGGGATATGTGAAAGCGAGTCTGAACTTCTGAATTACATTAGAGAGGTTTAAATTCTTCTTTGAAGGATGAAGACTGAAACGGTCAGGTCTGTAAGATTAGCCACAGGAAATMGTCAGCTAAATTAATAGGTAATTTGAGAATGAGTGAATGGGATAGTAGAATTTTCAAGACGGGTATTAGCCAGTTAGCCTGGCTTAGACTTTCTTTAGAAATGGTAATAAAGCTTCTTTTCAGGTCGTGCCACAATGTAACCTTTTTCACGGTGCTGATGTAAATCTAAGATGAAATACGCAGGGAACATAGCCCTGGCCAAAGGCTTGCAGTGAATGCCCTGGGCTCTGGAAACATGTTTTTTCCACCCCCTGCTCTGTGTCTTTTAGTGTTTGGGTTTCAATGAGAAAGCTTGAACCTGTTCTGTTCTTCACCTTTAAGGGAGTTCCTGTTTACTCCAGCAAAGTATTTGAAAGATCTAGTGATCACAGGAGTCTTGCCGGACAGAAAACCAGGATTTTCTCAGCAGAGCGTTTCCCACCCTTAGGACCATTTTGTGGAGGAGGAAGTTCTTTGCGGAGGGGAGAAGGATGCACTGGCAGGGCTGTACACCCTGGCTGGACCTTCCCCGTGCCTGTGCTGGCCTAAAGCGAGCCCTGGCCCCGGGGACACAGGGTGGCAAACGAAGCCTGGGCAAAAGCTGAACCAGAGGAATTGCAAAATGTATTTCATATGCAAATGAATTTCAATCAATTTAAAAATTAAATTCAATCAAATTACTGCTTTCAGTATTCCATACTTGTCAGTTGCTCTCTCTGCTGACGTCTCTGACATTTTGCACTCTGAATGGGTGATTATAAACACGAACAAGGTTGAAACACGTCAGCGATGCTGCGTGTCCCTATCAAGGTGGCTCTTTTTCTGGTCCTACTTAAACCTTTGCATCATAACCTATTTTTGGTAATCTTCATTACCAAAATGTTCCGTTTACGCTAAGATGCTGGTAATTGCAAAAGATTATGTGAATTTACAGGAAAATAAAGAAAATATAATTTTGGAAAATACCAAAGTTAAGTTGTAGTTAGTATTTGATTAAAGGTTTCTTGGCATTTCTTTGTGGTCTAAGGTAAAGTCCCCTGGGACCTAGTCCCTTTATATRGTACATTTCAAAAATCATTGAAGGGAAACTTTTTCAGAATTTAGGGTTAAAGCCTTGAAGGAAATTCTGGATACTCTGATTGCTTCATTAGTAAGTCCTTGTGGCTTTTGTGCATGTAAATAGACACAGATGGGACCCCTGCTTGCTGATTTGGGGATAGTCAACTCGGMGGAACCTAAAACTTAGGACTTTAAATGCGCATAGCTTCAGTTGTCCTACAGGGGAGTCCAGAGAGTTCAGATATGAAATTGTTTTATAGTCCTCTTGTAAGGTGATAGCATCAAGGGGAATGACACTCACAGTGAATTAGTGGAGTTCAGGTGGTGCACTGCAGAACAACCAAGGGGGGCTTTTGTTTCGCTCCTGAGTCTCTGGAGAGCTCAGCTACTGTGTCAGTGTTTTCCTGGACACTTGCATAGCGTCCAGACTTCCCCTGCAATTGGCAATGCCTGTCCTTTTGAGTAGTCCTGATTAACGGCATGGGGTTTTAGATGCYGTGGTATGGGCAGTTCACCACAGAGGTGCTTATCCTGGGAATTTACCCTGTTTATTTCATGTGATGAGCTATGTACCCAATTTATAATGGGATTTCTAAATATTTCTTGAGTTCTAAGCATAAAAACATCAAGAAACTCTCCACTGGGTTTGGTGGCATGTTAGAATTCACAACAGCATTTTCTTGGTGATTTGACTTGCCTTGTGCTATGTTTCGTTTGCAGACGAGAAGTGCCCATACACCATGCAGGACTTGGCACTGCTCAGTACTGTGTCGTGTCTGCTGCTGCTGCTAGTTTCCTTGCTGTGATAGGAACCATTAGCACCTGATGTTGTTTTATCATGTACCAGCTTCTGTTTCTGTGCTTATATTCAAATTGAGTTCTTTGTGTGTGTATGACTGAAATGAAASTTCAAGCCAGTGACTCATTGTCATGGAATAGGTTACTGGATTATTAATATTTTAGCATTTCCTTTGGCAAATATGAGAGCAATTACAGCTAAGTATAGGACTTAGAAGAAATAAACTGCTGCTAGATACAGGTGAGGTAATTGTTGTCTGATCCAGTAGCATTATTTTGAGAGTTAGATATTAAAAGTGGGAATAATGTTTCCCGTATTCTAATAGGACCCTTTCCTATATGTCACATTTGATAAAAGTTGCTTTGAGAAAAAGATAAAGTTCATCTTAAATAATAATGATTTGCATATTCCTGTTATGACAGCTGCATTATCCTGAGAAGTGTTCTGTGCTAYTCCTGTGGCTGCTGAAAACAAAAAAAAAGGTGAATTTCAGGCTGTAAAAGAAACTGAACAAATGTTCTCACCATGTAATTAGCCTGTGCATATCATGAACATTGTTCTKGCAACTGCTTTTATAATTTTTACATAGTTATTTCAGAAAGGTTAAAAATTATGCATGCAGTCTTTATTATATTACACACATAATTTGGAAAAAAGCCTTTCTTTGCACTAAAAATAATAAATTAAAGAAATAGATTCATTGTGTTGAGAAAAATTTATTTCTCGRGCCTCAAATAATTTAATTCCTTTTTATTCTATGCAAAAAGTAATTTTCTCCTAGGGGGAAATTATTGCTTAACTGCTGTTATGTATTCACTGGCAGTCTTAGCCACTCAGCCAAAGATAGTTCTAAAAAGGATGTGGAGAAAGCTGATTGAAGTGAAATCCTCAAACTAAATTTGAAAAATAGAAGACTTAAGGCTTTATATGTTTCTTTCACAAAGAATCTGTAATGTTCCTGACATGAGAAAATAGTTTAAAATAAAACTCAGGTGACTTTGTCGTTGTCCCATCATSACTGCTTCAGTGCCTGAGTGTTTAGACATCCTGTGAGGGTCTTCACCCATTTCCGGCATGCGGGACGCACAATGGAAGCAGCTCTGGGCAGGAAAGGAATCCCCCATAAAGGTATTTTTGTGCTTACTGTGCTTTTCTTGCTGTAATTCTAACTCAAAATTCGAAGTCAACGGCAGGAAGGAGAGAGGATGGCTCGTAGCTGTCACTGGTGACTTGCTTGGATGCCAACGTTGCTAGTCATTATAAGCTTACGATTAAAACCCGCTCCTGTGGCCGAGGTGATAACTAACACCTCGCCGTGAGGATGGTATTTAAGCAGACCCCGAGGTGTTGTACCTGGCAGTTAGACACGCAGCTAATTGTGAATTGTAGAGGGACCTTTCAGAGTTGTTAAGCGCCAGCCTYGTGCTGTTTTGATTAGGGTCCCTGGTGTAATTGTGCTGTGTTGGCTTGTACAGGTCACACGGATTGTTGTTCACACACCGTGAGTCATACTGCGTGTTTCGCCCTTGCTTTCTCTGTCTGTGCTCCTGAGACAGGAGCCCGAGTCCCTTGTATCAGCTAGTGAGAGGTGGGGGCTACCTGGGAAACCGTCTACAAGCATTGGTACTTGATGAGGATGCTGCAGATGGTCAGTAATGCAGACATATCGTATCAATTGGATCCCTATAAGGTGCATACATGAGCTATGTATATATTTAATGAAGAATCTCTGTCTATCCAAGCTGGAAAACTAGGTGAAGTCAAACTGAAATACCAGTGTTTGTATATTAATGTGTGCCCAGGTCAGGGAAGCAGGATAACTTAGTGTAAATTTGAGTTCTCGGGATATGGCAGCAGAAGGGGGAAATACTCAGGGCTGGAACACAGGCAACGGAATACCTGACTCAGAGGAAGCAGATAAAAGGAAAGGTGAGATGGATTCATCGGCCCTACAGAATATCACAGCGGGTAGGGTTGCAGAGAGCCAAGCTATTTGTGATTTAGTCCTTTCAAACGGTACCTTTCCCAAAATGTTAGTGGAAGCAAAGAATTAAACTGCCCTGGAGCCTGATATGCTTATGATCAGGGTTGTGCATAGTGGCTTGTGCTTGGTGATCCAGGTCTGTGTCTGAGTTTGTGTGTGTATACCAATAACTTCCCTTTAGATTTTGAATTTTTTGGATTTCGTGTAAGAAAAATCTTGATTTATTTATTGCTTGACTTATAGCTTGTCAGAGCACAGGCAAAGCACAAATTATTACTGCAGGTATTCCTCTTGCTTGAGAAGGGAATGAGCGCTGGGCCTAACAAGCCAAATGTTTCACCTGTATAGTATATATGCACACATATGTATGTTTAAATTAGTAGTATACTGCTTTCTCAGGTGAACTCTTTTCTGGTCGTATTMATGGCTGAAGAAGCTACCCTAGTAAACGGGCTTCACCGTGTCATGAAATCATAATATGCGTTATGACATTATGTTTTGTTGTCATGGAAGCAGTGGCAGTGATATTCTTGATTCTGATGTGCATCTTAACAAGTCTTT
The DNA here is from genome assembly GCA_003342815.1 of Eudromia elegans. NCBI lineage: Eukaryota > Metazoa > Chordata > Aves > Tinamiformes > Tinamidae > Eudromia > Eudromia elegans. The sequence continues at coordinate 933,664 of PTEX01000160.1, forward strand.
TACCAGACATCAGATTTGCACGTGAGGGGCAGGTCCTCACCTGTGTTATGCATTGCGCTTCAGAGAGTCTGTCACTCACTGATTATGGGTTGCATGTCTGATGGAAATCTCGCTCAACTTTGCAGTTTTGCAACGATTCTGTTCTCATGACAAGACTCTAGTGACTAGGAAAGTTAAGTACTGAAGTTTCTCACTTCAACCTATAGCATTGCCAGGTGTATCGGACCWGGAGTTTTTTAGGAAACGATCCTGGGCGCTCAGTGACAGCAAAACCATGGCAAGTATTTCAGTTGGTGGCAATCAGAGGAGGCTGCTTTAAACACTCTTACTGTTGGCATATCTGAAATGGAGGTGCCACCCCCATCACAAGAACGGGATTTGTTCTCTGTTCTTTACATTACTGAACCTTTCTTCCTCTCTTCTATCAGTTTCTGTGCAAGTTAAGACTGTGCTGTAGCAATATAGTAGCTGCCAAGGCGTCCTGCTCTAWGTCCAGTGCTTGGTGCAGAAAATGCACTCTGATTCTGATTTGGTTATAAGGAGAAATTTACCTGGAAACTTGATTCTTTAAAATCTCTTTTTTTTCCAAATATTTCTCCTTAATGTGTGGTGATTGTGAATTTCCTCTGACTGTGTGACTGCCACAGGCCAACTGGGGTTGGGTGTCCTTTTCCATGGCTGTTACACTGTTCTGTTGAGAAGAAGAGCGTGAATGCAGTCTTGTTCGCACGGGTTATTAGTGCGACTTGGCTGCGTGTGAATAAGAAGCCTTGGCCGTGCCATGCTGAGGCCCCTGGTTAACCCCGTGCTGTCAATCTGTGGCAGCTCCTCTGCACGAGGGCTCTTGGCAGGCGACACGAGGAGCACGGCTGCGTGAAGCAGCCGCCCGCGTATCCCTGCGCCGACCTCGCGCACGAGTGAGAATTCTGCTTAAATAATTCATGGGGCCCTAACAGGGATTTCTCTCCCAATTTATTTCATTGTTTAGTCTAGAAAGCTATTGAAGTATCAAGGTGTTTCAGTTTTCAAATGTGCAGCCAGAGAAGCCATTACAATATTGGGTCCAAGTATCGCTTCAGTGGAGCATTGTAAATTGGTTTAGATGGCTAGATAAATTGGGTTTTCAAGCCCATGTTTTACTGGTCAGGATCCTACTCAAGTCCTGAAAACCTTTGGCTGCCRAAGGGCAACCTGAGGCCCAGGAAGGTCAGTAGACATCGGGCCAGCTGACCATGTGGTTAGGTAGGAAGGGGGTGCTGCTGTATTGTSATTTTGGTGGGGACCTGGTTGTATGTTTTAGTGTGTGATCAGATGAAAGCTGGTGCTAGAAATGTATAACTTTTTTCTTGATTTATTTTCATCATTAAAATGTGGTGGCAGTAAAGAATGAGCTATTGCTTATTTTTAAACGAATGTAAACATTCTGTATGTTGAAGGAATTGCATAAATGGAAAAAAATGATTTCCGATAAGAGCAATTATAATGGTTTGAAAAAACAAACTTCCACCACAACCAAGAATGCAGTGTAGCTCTTAAGCATCTGAAGCATCTGTGTCTCTCTTCAAAGACAGCAGGCCTTGCGTGTACGTGTTCTGTTTCTGTTTGATTTTGTGAATGAATGTGTGTGAGAGCAGAGTCCTAGGCCAGGTTACGACTACAATTTGATGCTGATGTAGAAAGGCAAATCAGCAGAGGGTTGATACCGGTTTGGAAAAAGCTCCCCTGATTAGGTGGGTTTGCCAGGGCTCGTGGGCTTTCCCTGCACAAATGGCTTCCACTGCAGGGGGGAGTTAGGTTCTGATCCTGAGCCTGTCTTGTAGAAGGATGATTTTTCCACGCTGGGAATATCTTCCCAGGATGGCAGACTCTTATYGCTGTGCTACCGAACACTTGAGCTGTAGTCTCTCCGCTTTTGTAGTCCCAGCGAAGGCCTCCGAAATTGGATTCGCTGATGYTTAGGCCTTCTGGTGCTCTGCGAGGAGGGAACGTTATCTACCTGTGCAATGATCTTTTCAAAAGCCAATGCACTGCTTGTTCTTGACATTCATGTTATGGGCACTGATGTACAATCTCTTTACTACCGATGAATTTTCTCCTTCCAAGAACACGCACTGAAGCTTTAGCTTCTATAGAAAATATTTTCTGAGCTGCAAGCGTCTGAAACTTTGAGTCACTGCATGTGTTGTCATTTTCATTCCCGAAAGRTGTCATGGTTCAAATTCTTGATAACACTTCAGCGGTGATGTTGGAAATAGCCGTTACAGCTAATTGTAAGGATGTAGCCTTGATCACAGAAATAACTTGCTGATACAAAAGCTTCTGCTTTTGCCCTTAAGTAACACATGTTGGCACTGTCATTCCTCTTGACTCCGAAGGTGTGGATGGGTAATTATAATGAGTGTTTCTGACCAGTACGTAGCTTCCCTCATACAATTTTTTCTTATCTTTAGTACTTGAAGAATGGGTTTGGTGCGTAAGTGTGTGTCTTATTCTTTCTCTCTYGCTCTCTCTCCAGAGAAATGATTTTTTTCTAATAAAAGATGTTATTTCTTTCTCCAAATCTATCTGCACTTAACCCATYGCAGTGACAAGAGTGCAACAACTGYGATTGCTTCAGTGCAAGGATGCGGTCACCATGTTGTGTTCAAGTCCTGCCTCGGACATCTAAGCTGCTCAATCCTTTTCGGTTTCAGAGCAGAAATTCGAGGTATTAATACTGCTCACAAAAAGAATTTAAACCTGAACGGTTAAGGATTTAACTGAAATTTAACTTCTTTTTTGTGCACACAAAGCCAAGTKAGGGTCTGTTAGAAATGCCACAATAATGAGATGAGAGATGGGTGACTATGTATTAAACTCACAAAGTATATTGAATTATTTCTCACGGGCACTGCCATTGCCGTGGGGTGCAACGTGTATCTGTATGTTTGACAATTGCAAAGTCATATCAAAAGTCACTTGAAGAGCACGCGGTTATCTCGCAGTGTTATGTGAAGTGGAGAAATTGTTTGAATGTGCTGTCATGAAAGCATTTCAGTCACAAAAATAAACCTTAAGTGAAAGCATTGTGCGATCAACATGACCAGTACAAATGATAGTGCACTAAAAATGTGAGCATGCTGTTTCTAAGGATAGATTCTTTTCTTCTCACCATTTTTTTAGACCTYTATAAAATACAGTGATAATTCATGTTCTCTGTAGGCAAAAAAAARGGCTTATCAAGGAATGTGGTATATTAAAGGAATGTAGAGCTGCAGACCCGAATCTTTAAGACAACTTGTTAGAACATTTTAGCTTAATTCATGATGAATCTAAAATCAGAATTTGAACATTTTGAATCCGTGCTTTACTCAAAATATTAGCAGTGGCACTGATGCGGTAGGAGACGGTCAGGGAATATAAAGGGACTGCATATACTTGGAAGAACAAAGGCATATAAATTGCTCCCTAGAGAGGCAATGAAACCTGCTAGGGCAGAATAAATATGCTTTGGAAAGAGTACCATGCACATTTTTCACCCTCTTGCAACTCTTGTCCATCTTTTTTAAAAAAAAAAAAAAAAAATCCCTTTACAGTGGAATGGTTTGTGGGGAAACGGAAAAACAGAGCAAGATAAAACTGTTGTATATGTGATTAGTGTCGTGTTGCAGAGGCAGTCGGGGATGTTCAAATTATGTGAGTTATTGGCATGGGGTGCTGCCCCCAGCCCTGTGTTCCCACGCTCCAGGTGCCTGGTGTGTTGGTGGCACTGCCAAGCCGTGCTCGTCTGCATGGATGCCGGGCTCTGCTTGCTCACAGTTCCTAGCTCTGATGCAACAATGTGGTGATGACTCGTGCCACCCGCTGGAGCCAGGCAACAGTGAGAGGGAYGACCAGTGTTGTGGTGCCCTCTGAGCAGCGTCTGGTTGGGGAAGGCTCCATCTTCATCCTCCCCTTCCCATGGGCTTCCTAGGCTTTCCCTAATCTTCATTAACCTGCTAAGGCTTTTTCTTGGCTAAGCAGAGCTCTCTGGGAAGTACCTTATGGTTCTAGTAGACTGCCTGGACCCAGATGGAGCCCCTGAGGAGCAGAGAGTTGTGGTCAGAAGAGGCTGAGGACAAGGCCCACCATATGGTGAGGAACTTAGAAAGTGGCAGCCGGCAGGGATACAAGGTACCCGGAAGGACGTTTTCATTTTATGAAAGTGTTTTYTCCACTGTTTATTGCTCTTTCTTTCTGGTGATAGCAAAGAGTGGGACCATGTGCTTGATGGATGGTTACTGTGGGTGTTGGCAGCCCCTCACTCGTATGTTTGCACCACCCTGGTCTGCACACTTGCTTCTTCTCACATGCTGCCTCTCCTTTGCTGGGGACACAGGGGCAGTGTTTGCGTCACGGATGTTTTAGTCAAATGTAATTATGACCTACAGAAATTATAARTGYGAGCAGCTCTTATGGAAATTGTCTTGATTAGGGCATCCATTTGGAACTCTTTGGACTCATCATTTGCTTATTGATACATAATCATGCAAATAATATATTGCTAGCAATTGATAGTCAGGGCTTTTATCACAATAGTACCTTTAGCTCTTGCAAAAAATCCTATTATGATTAAAACTGTGTGGAATAATAAAAGTCAAACAGGCTAAAATTATATTGGAGTTCCTTAAATCATAAACCCATTTGCTCAGACTKGCCCAGAGAACTCTGACCTTAATAGCATCCATGGCTTTAACTCGGATGTTTGGGCTAGATGAGGTACCTAGCAGAGTTGAACTTGGACGTAATTCACATACAGAAATATGATAGTAATTAACAGAAGGYATGAAGGTTGATTTTCAGTTAAAGAGACCTCAGTAACTTTAATCTCAGTGACTGCAGAAATTTTAAGACAATCTGTAGCTTGCTTGAGATTTAGAAATCTTTAGATATAGAAWCTGCCCTTTATTAGACTGTTTTAGTGTCTTAGTGACCTATGTGTTTATATAGGACATATATAAATAGATATGTATACATTAAAAAAGTTTGAATTCAAACAGGATTCTTGCAAACACTGAAGATGTTTTCTTCCTCTTATATTTGAGCTTATGTGTGTGAAAAACTTGTCTGTGTGTTTGTGTGCAGTATTGGACTGTCAGTGACTGTGCAGTTGAAACAACTGATTCTATTACAAGCAATAGCTAAATAGAGAAAAGAAAATGGTAATTTTTTTAAAAAATTTTAGAGAAAGTTTTCAAAGCAAAAAGGTAGAGAAGATCTAATTGATGGAGTTGGATTTATCAATACTTGAAATTAAAATGATTTAATACATAGATGATATAGCAAGCAAAAAAGGTAGAGACAGAATCTCTTAGCTTATAGCAAAGGGTGCCTTGGTCAGTATCAGCATCATAAGTGGAAATAGTGATTAACAGCAGAGTTGGTTATTGGTTTATTGATATTTTTCATTAAATGATTGAAAAAGTGTTTTTGCCAAAAATATAACAACTCTGATAATACTGTGGCTTTCACTTTCTTGGAGTGTTTTTGAAAATCTTCTTATTTCTAATGAACACAATTATAAAATATATCAAAATTAACTAGTGTTATGAAAAGGTGGACATAAAGTGAGAATAATGGCTCAATATCATGRGATGAAAGTTGATATTTAGTTTGTGAAAACAGGATTTGATTTTTCTTTCTAACGTGACTGGTCAGTGTCTTAGGAACAGCAGCAAAGAAAAAACAAGGGAATAGCAAAAATTGTGTAAGAAGTTAAAGCAAAAAGTGATTCCTGGTATTTGTATCTCCGTGGACTGATTCAGCCAAGCTGAAAGATGGATACTTTTGTCCAAAAATATCAACAACTTATATTTTCACTGATACTTTGTTTGGAAAAAAAATTATTTCCTTCCCCTTTCTTAACTCAAATGCCTGATTTTCATRTATGTGTATGTGCGCACGTAAAGCCAAATGAGGTGACATCCTAAATTTTGTGTTATTTTGAAAGTTTATATACTGAAAAGCCTCTGATATTTTTGTTCATCTCTCTRCACTGTTTGAATTTCATTACCAAGGAAAGTATCAACCCTAGAACTTGATATAAATAATCAAAATAAAGCTTGAGGAAAAATAAATCCAAAAGGAATTTGGAGGGTARTCATAAGATGCTTCAAATAGGATCTGAAATTTGCACAGTCCCAAAAGCTTGAGAGGATATTCAGGTAGACTAAAATATTTTATGTTTGATGAGTGCATTGTAATATTTAAAGACTGTGGTGATACTTTCTTGATCCTTTTGCCAAGTTGAAAGTTGGTAGTTTTGAATGTTGTTGGACTTAGTTATACTGAATTTGGAAAAAAAAAAAAAAAAAAGTGGATTTAAACATGTTTTGTAACCTACGTTGATATCCTTGGTATCAGACTTCAAAATAATTTGTAGAGATGTGCTAAAATGAGCATTAAAAGGATAAAGAGAGCCCTTGGCAGGGGGAATTGTAAGAAATGTCTCCAGGGGGTGCAAGATCCCTGTGCTGCCGTTGCCTTGATCCCAACTGGCTGTTGGGAAGCAGGTGGCTGTCATGGACTGGAGATAAATCCTGAGTGTGATGGGTCATGTGATACTCTGTCCCCTCTTTCCTTGTTGTTTTGGGAAAAAGCACACCTTATCTGCATATAACTGTAGTTTTCATTTGCTGCTTGGATCACCTTTTCAAAAGTGAAGGTGATCATATTTTCMAAAAAAAGGTGGAGATATTATTGTCCTCCCTAAAAGCAGAAATAGATTTTATGGAACTTGTTTCTATTAAAGGGGTAGGGGAAGAGAGTTACCGCCAAGAAGAAAATGTTCTCAGCTTGTTGTACTTTTAAACTTCACTACTGCTGCTGTCTCCTCATCTATATCCTCACAAAGAGGCTGAATGCACTTGGAATGCAAACCTTTTGTCACAGAACTAATTAAGGTGAGATTTGTGAATTCAATATCCAAAACTTTGTTGAAATATTCATATAATGCAATGAGGAGGGTCGTATTAATGCATCCAATGAATCTATTCCACCCCAGCCAGTGCAGCGCAAGCCTGTGCAGGCAAATGGAAATGACAAAACCAAGTTGCTGATGGACAACTAGACACTTGCTTTTCCATTCTTAAACAGGAAGCACAGATTTGGTGGATGGCTTGGTAAAATGGCTGCAGAGAGGGGRTGGCTTGGAGCCCTGCTTGAGTGGGGACCCTGTGTCACCATGTCCTCTCTGCACTGTGCGCTGCAGGTGATGTGAGGGCCACAGCGAGCTGGGGAAGGAGTGCACCGGGAGCCTCCTGTACAGAGAGTTCCTTCCCCATTTGGGAACTGTGTGTACAACCTCACAGGGGACCTTGGTGCTTCGTAGAGTCTCACTGGGAATTTGAAGTACTTAAAAGGCTGGGTGATTATGCAGTGATATATGCTATGTTGTAAAGGCAATAGAGGATGTGAAATTAGGCTAATTTAAAAAAAAAAAAAAGTGGGGATATAGAGGTGAGAAACAGGATAYGTTTTTGATGTGTATTTTCATAGTGAAAAGTTCTGGGGTTTTGTTTGTGTAGCTTGTTCTTAAACTAAGCATCAGTTACTTCCTAATGGTATTCCTTGGCAGGAAATCTTTATTGTTTTTCATGCACTCTAAGTTAAACAAACAAACAAAAGGAACAGAAAACAAAGCACAAATTGTAACGTCTTGTCCAAGAAGCAGAGAAGATAACTAGCCAGCTGGCATTAATTATTTGCTAAACTCCATTGCCTCGAACAGTATTTCTGTAGGGTTTTGGGTGAACATGAGTGAAGTCCTTCATGTGAAGTCGTGTGGCAGCTGTCACGGCAGTGCCGTCCTGCACCGTCCTTACCGCGTGTGCTGCCCTCRCCATGGCCAGTGGGGTAGGCAAGTGCTGCCCTTGAATCTGTCTCCAAAGCTACCCAGTCATCTCTTACCCTTTGTGCCTAATGTAATCTCAGAAATGAGRGTTTCATGTTGGGTCAGAACATGCCCTGAGTTAGAACTTTCACTAACCAATTATACAAGAAMCAGTTCATGTTTTAAGAATAAACAACGCCTGTAACTTTAGGAAGCTTTTAGTGAGGACAATATGTAAGTAGCCATATTTGTTGTAGATTCTTAAGTTTGCCTGTACCGAAGCAGAACTTGGTGATGTGCACAGGAGGTCAGGTGGGGAAAGGAAGGTTTTCTTCATTACATTCCCTACTACGGAGTGAAATTATTTGTCATCTTATTTGGAAAAAAAAATGTTAGGAATGTATGAAAACTTCAGGATGGTTGATGGAGCAGATACTGAAAGCATAAAACTCATGTAATCTGCCTTGGGTACGTGTACGTACTTGGGTATGGTGAAAATGAAATATTTGGGTTTTTTACCCAAGAGTAAAGCCAAGCAAAGAAACCACAAGAGAAAACCGTTTTGAATGGATCTTTAGCATGATTATGCCTTARACCAGGCACCTCAACTTAATGGCTTTGCTTTTCAATTAGCGTTTTGGGTAGTGCTGCCGGACCATGCCGGTGCCAATGGATGGGCTTCCTTGTGGGCCCCGAGCTCTAGCCCTGCTCCTGGCATGGCCCTATGTCAGACATAGGACGTACCTGCATAGGTGCATGCTCACTTAGTGTCGAAGGCAAGGAAAGGCTTTAAGTTGGCTTTAAATCTTCTTACTGGCATAGCCTGAAAAGGGTCATTGACAGTCAGTSCTGACTGCTTTAACATAAGTGGGGTTTTTTTAATCTTTATGATGAATGTAACTAGCTACTGGTAAATTTGCATTCTGTACTGACTATTTTCATATTTTTTTTCTCTTCTGAAATGTATTTGTCTTTGAAGATACAATAAGACCTTCAACTCAGTGTAAGGCAAACGGCATGAAGTAAGGACTGTCACCTCAGCTGAAATGCAGGTGGTAAACAAATAAAAATAAAAACAGGGAAATAGAAATGTGTACTTTTTAAAAGTTTACTTYTGTTATTTCAGTTGACATTTTACTGAATGTCACGGAGAAGGAATAAACAAGCTAATGAGGTTTTAGCTAAATCTCTGCAAATACAATGTGAATTGAGGGAGGGGTGGAATGCTTGTTCTGTAATCCCAGCTTTCCTATTTTGGGACTGCTTGAATGTCCCCAGGTTGGGCAGTGATGCATTTGTTGAACATGTGATSGGCATCAAAGGCATGAAATTCTGATTAACCATTTTTTTGGCACTTCACCTCTTTCCAGTTTGAACTTGGAATCTCCTCCGTGCACAGACCACTAATGAGGAAATTCTTGCTTATGAATTCAATGCGGAATGAGAGTGTTTTTCCTTTGCATAATGCCTGCTTTGAAGTCAGGCAGTCCAAGAAAGTGATTGATCTCACCCAAGTTCATAACTTTTTCAAAGTACCGCTGATATCATTAAATTTTAATTAACCCTTTGAGCTCCTTCTGTGATGTAAAGATGAGGGAACATCAAAGGCTTGTGTGTTACAGCAGCAGTGAAATCTTTTGAGTTGGCTTAGCCTTAGTGAGGAGATCTAAGCTGCACAATATTCCGGTTCCGTAGTCAGCTCCGTTATTGTTCCTGGCTCTGCTCGGGGAGGGGCAGCGCTGCCGTTCCGACGGCAGCCGGGGCTGTTCGAGCGCTGTTGTGGGGAGCCTGACSTTGTCTACGTTGGTCTTCCTCGTACTCAAACGAGTCGTCCATCTTCAGGCAAATGAATATCACTTAAAATTTTGCTGATTTTGTGCTCATTTATACTCACTTWAGCTATTATGATCCTGGTTAGCTTTCTTAGAAAAATATGCTGTAGGACTTAATAGGGATTAAACAAATAATCTTCTGTGAAAATATGTTTAGGCTTCGCGTTTTTTTAAACCTGTTTGATCCAATTCTTTTTCTTGAAAGGGCAATATGAGTCAAAACCAAATTTCGTAGGCATCCCAGCCGCTTAATGCAGGTGGATGGGGGCTGGCAGAAGGCTTTGAGGAGGGCTGTTATAAGGGCRAACCTCAGTTTTGTTCTTGTACTGTGTGAATTATACTGCTGTCAAGTAGGTTGGTGTGGTTGGTGTGTATCCTGTTAAAGGAATCTGCAAAACCTGGAAGAGCAAAGCAGCATCTTTTGGTTTTTTGGAACTGAAGGGAAGAGCTGGGTGGAGATGAGCTCTGTCAGTACTGGAAAAGCCTGGATGTGATGGGATGGTGTGTGGAGGATGAGGTGGGCAGGAGGGAAAAGAGAGGAAATTCTCCTGAAATGCTTCAAATTAGGAGAAAGGAAGCGTTACGATATAAACATGTGCCGAWGAGTACAGCAGCCTTTGATCTCATTAGTCTGAAGCATGTTGGTGGGGAGAGGATGATCAAAAGGTCTGTCCTGCTTTAGTCGCTCTGCTTGTGATAGAGTTGTATTTGCAATAGACTGGTAGCACAGGAAAAATAAAATACTGGTCAAGATAAGGGCCTTGAGAAAGAGAAAAAGCGCCTTGTTTGATRAGTCACAGAGAGGCGAATGTGTTGGCCCGAGGGTATGTTGGCACTCAAGTTGATTCTCAAAGATGACCGCTTGCCACTGGAATGAGGTGGGTTGCTTGGCAATATTGTGTGTTATGTGTTTGTTTTGCCTTTAATGTAAAACATAGATAAAATGTGAAATGTTGCATTCACAGTTCATCTCACATATACTTGGGTGAGAAATGCTGGATGAACCCAGCACAGTTTTCTCGTCTCTTCCTGGCGTATCCCTCATGAGTTGGGTTCAGAGAGCAAATTCCAAGTGGTGGAAGGTTCTGTTCTTGTTTCAGCATTGTCTGGCCTTGCACTCCTAGTGCTGCCTTGTAGAGGGGCTACGTGGGCCTTGCTGGAGCTTTCGCACAGCAGAAGTAAAACACAACAGTTGCAATGTTCCTTTGGATCTACTTCAAGGGCAGAAGCATTAATTTAGTTTCATAGGAATTGAGCTGATGAAACAAATATATCGGGAGAGGGGATGAAAGTTTTTCAAAGGATTGTTTGGCTGGGACGAAACTTGAAAAAATTCTCTGTCAGGCTCTAAAATGACAAGGATGTAGGTAATGAATGGATTACTAAAATTACTTTTTCCACCTGTCAGCCTTAAATCTGTTTTAGGATTATAGAAGAGARCAGCATAGAATATATTGTGTGATGCGTGAATGAAAATGAAGTTGTGACATCTGGTAAATACAGAGTGAAAACAGACATATGGAAATGAAGGTTTTAAAAAGAACTGTGTCTTTCAAAAGTCAAAAATTTCCGAGTCAATGTAGCAGCCTATATATGTCTATCTATGTGTGTGTGTAGGGGGTGAAACAGCTGTGTCATTTACTGCTTAGCACGATTTTAAATTGCATGCATAGGAGAAATTATATTTCCATGTGTTCTTTTCGGGTGGCTAATCATATTACATCAGCATATAAACAAATGTAAAATACTGTTATTACTTATTAAAATAAGAGACCTATAGGAAGTAAAATGGGGGCGGGGGGAGGTAATTTCAAAAGCCAAATTGAGAGTTGAGACATCTGTTTGGGGGATTTCTTTCCTAGGCTTGGATGGAAAATCTTTCACAGTATTTAAAAAAAAAAAGTGATTGTTAGTATATGCATAAATATGTAGGATATAGCAAATATAAGTATTTGTTTGAATCTGCATGATTCAGATGCTGATTTCTACATTTTTTATGAATGATGACTTGTATCRTACTTCTGTAGAGCAGAGGAAAAGGGAATTGATGGGGTAGCATTTGGCTGTATGCTTGTAAAGTACCAGTCATAATTGTAGATCTTTGGGGATAAATCTCATAGTTCTCAATGTTTTTTATCATAGCTGATGATTATATGTAATACAAAATGTAGTAAGGAAAGAGGCATCTGCCATAAAAATGTAGAAACTTKGTTTTGCCTTTGGGTTCATTTGGCRTGTAAAGGTTCATATCAATATCTGATTGRACAAGTTTGCAGGTTTAGTGGGACAAATCTATGGAATATATTTTGAAATCATACCTTATGATGACTTTAAGACAATAAGAGATGAGCGGGGTTTTTTCGTCTATTAAAAATGTGTAGTCCCTCAGATATATGTGCAATGCTTGCTCCAAATTTTGGTATGTATGTAATAGTGTTAGATGTAATATTAGTTAAATGTAAGATGTAAAATAGTGTTAAATTTTGCCTCCCATAATGCTTTATGGCCACCTCGAGGTACCATTGGTGGATTTTAGGCTGCAGTGAAGTGATTTCAATATTGAACAGGGCCTTTGTATCTCAAAACAGAGCTATAAAAAGGAAGAACCACTTCACAGTGTTAAGGTGGCAAGATGTGTGATCAAGAAATGCAGAAGTTAATTTTGTCTGAGGTGATCTGACCCCAGTCCAGAGTGAGATGAGGGCAGTTTGGGCAAGGGAAGGAGTTTTTTTCCACAGACCATCCTGGTCTCTAACTTACTTTGTGACAAAAGCAAGAGGATAAATCTCAGAGCTGAATGCGGTGAGACTTTCACTCGTATTAAGCAGGATAGTTGCCTTTTCAATATTAATGGATGCTGTATCTACCTTTCTAACCACTTTTCTTAAAAGATATACCTGAGTGTCAATAACTTGCAACAAAAGAGCTGAAGTGACACTTTTTGCCAGTAAAAGCATTATTAGATTGAAAGGCAAGTCGGAGATATTCCTAGTGATATAAGAATTTTTTTTTTTCCTTTGCTTTTATTACATAAAAGGATTTTAGCCCTCAAAGATGGTGCAGGTGGCTCAGTGCCAGCTGGCTGTGTGCCCATGGGCTGTGCTGGGGCAGCCGAGAGGACAGTGTAGCCTCCGTGTTGAGGGACCAGGCCACGYGCCCTGTGTCCCTTGGTGCCCATGGGAGGCTGGATGGAGGGTTTGATGAAACCTCTGTTGCAGGAGGGAGGCAGCAGGGAAGAAACGGAGAGTGTTTGTGGTGCCTCTCTGTGCCCTGATGCTGCCAGGGCTGGCTGGAGCTCTCCGTGGGTGAGCAGCATGGGTTACTGCAGCAACGCGGGCACTGGGTCATCCTGTGGATCCCAAATCCTTCGGGCTAACAGGAATACAGTTTGTGTGTTTTCTTTAAAAGTCAGATTTCATTATTCAGAAAAATATTGTACTCTTCTCTGCTATTTTATTGGAATATGTAGTATATTCAATAATGTTGCTAATTAAGTCATGATTTTTGAGAATTAAGTGCACTATTAAATAATAAGTTAATTTTGCTAATTATGAAAAGCAAAGTTTATCTGTCAAATAATGAGTGAAGAGCAGCAAACTCAATTTTTTTTATCTGCTGTTTGCAAGGGTAAACTTTATCCTTGATATAATTCACTAAGCAGAGATTTGTTCTCTTAGGGAGTTCTTGGGACCCCAGAGAGAGATTATGTATCCTTGTATGTATATATTTAATGACTGACCTTAAGGTTGTTTTTAAAGTCAATAGATCTTGTAACTTCTTAGAATATTCGTTACAATCTAAACAAGTAGGTAGAATATATGCATCTATTTATTCATGGTTTGTTATTATGTTTTATATTTTTCTGACTTTAAGCAATTTCCTGACCCTTAAGAAATGAGCGCGTGACTTGGTGAGATGTTTTGGGATTTAGAAGGCTGTAATCTTTTAGATAACATGAAGATATTATGAGAATGTGTAAATAAGTTCTATTTTAATTCAATCTTAAGAAGTGCTTTAGTAGAAAAGACTGGATGCAGCTAGACACTGTTCAGAAAACCATTTTGCCCTTGAGAAAATGTAGAGATACCAAAAGGACAGGACGTAAGCAGCCCTGATTGCAGTAATATGAGTTACGCTTAAATCAGATTGGCTGGGGAAGAAATGGCTATGGTTACATTTTGCTGCTGCTGTGCATTTCAGTGATCATTGGTTGCATTAATATTGCCCCTAAATTGCTACAGAGCAATTTGTGTATAGTCCCAAATAACCAGGAATCCTTTATCTGGCTAATGGCAGTATTAGTCACGTAAATCCAAGCCTGAGATACTAAGAAGCTTTATTGGATACAGAAGAGTATTTATACTGTTAAAACTATTAAATGACGTTTCAGGCACTGTAGCGCTATGTGTTCAGCAAATGTTCTGTTTTGTTCCATATTTACCTCTATTTTTCCAAAAGGGGGGTTACCTTTGATTTGGCTGGCTGTGAGATGTTGAGTCATTACAGGAAGGCTTCATGGGACCCATCAGTGGGACCATCTCCCCTTCCTGCTAACCAATGAATCAAAGCTGCCTTGTTGACCATTGCGAGTCCCCTTCCTCCAGTGTGTCCCTTCTAGCAGCCAGAGCTGGCTCCCAGGGTCACCAGGTGCCTCACACGGGCGGGCAGATTTGGTTATGATCCTGCCTTAATCTGTGCACATGGTTTATGTTTTAGTCTAGGCCGTGCTCTTCCTTTACTCTTGCACGTGCTGCCGAGGGTTGTTTTTTGATGGCAGACTTAAAATCCTTTGATGTGGAAAGAGCAGGGTTTTGCAAAAGAGGTTGTTTAAATCTGTTTGAAATGTTATAATATTGACTGCACATTCCATTGTAATATGGCAAGAGAAACCTAGGATAGCTTTTTAAGGTAATTGTTGTTTTAAATGAATTAGTGATGAGGTGTAACTATTGGCCTAATATTCTGAACATATCTGGAAAGTTTATGGGCTTTTTGGCTTAAGTAAAATTCTGAGGTAAAAAGTAGTGGAACCTGAGCATGACTCATGAGCATATCAATAAAAATATGCTTATTTTTCATCAWATATAACTTAGAAATACTCTCTGTGTATCGTTGCATCACTTGCTGCTGTGTGATGTGTCAGAGAGGCGGTGCTCAGGGGTCAGATGCCTGGGTAGCTTTGTTGTTCTGGCTCTCCATGCCTTAGGGCTGCATGGTCAACATGTGGCTGGAGTTTTGCCTCTTTATGAACTGGTGAATCTCTAATGCAGGGCATGGGCTTGAGGGTTTTTGCTGTAGACAGAAGCCGTCTCCAGTGTTGGTTCTTGCTGCATASAGTCATGAAATCATTTGATGGTGTTTTTCTTTTCATCTAAGTCTGCCTTTGTGTTTTAACATGTTTTAAATTTATTAAAACTCCACAAGGAGAAGGTTGTTGAGCAGGAGATGCCTATAGCTGTGGAGCACACACTCATTGGATGTGTGGRCAGGCCCCCTGTGGAAAGGACAGCTCATATGGGAAGGGATGAATAAATCAGCTTTACATTGCATGCTCTGAGCTGATACCCAGCTCAGGGATGGAAATTAATTCCAGGTGCATTTGGGGAATATTTAAATGTTCTGAAGTGCTAGTGAGGACAGTGCATTATGACAGAAGAGCCAGTGTTGTTTCATGCAGTGTGCAAGATCTTCACAAGCAAAAGGTTGGTTTTTTTTTCCTTAGAGCTGAATAAAATTTTAAAGAGTTGATGATTTAGAGTTGGTCAAGGGAAAAAAAGGCAGTTAGCTTAAATGCATTCCTAAAAAGACAGCTTCTCTTCTGGCAGTAGTAGCTTCAAATGATGTGCCCACTGAGAGCAGCTTAGTTTGATGTAGCCAGTTTCATAAAAGCTGATTCAGGATTTAGACTTTAAGTCAGTCTTCAAAAACTGGATATAAAATAAAAAAAATACCGAGCAATTCTGAAGATCTACTACAAAGAGGGGTTTTTTTTCTTTTTTTTTTTTTTTTTCTGACATGGTTCACTTTTTCTTTCCCATACAAAAGCATCTATGTTTTTTGGGGGAATTATTGTTTAACGAATACAAAAATAGTTGAGCATATGAGCATAAATTTTGCAGTTCCAATAGCTGTGCGTGTTCCTTAGGCTGTCAAAAGCTCAATCTCTGACCTTTTTTGCTTTTTCACTTCTTCAGAGAGATGTACATATTTAGCGAGGATTGCCTAGATGAGCTTTCAGCTTCTGCATCTTGTCAAGCTGTGTGACACAGAGCTGAGGAGAAGCCAGGCAAACCTGGGTTCGCATGGAGGGTTCCTCCTGCACACRTGGGTACTCTCCTGTTTATAGCCATTCTATCTGAAGGGAACATTGCTCGAGTCTCACAAGATAACATGCATTGATTATATTGTAAAAGAGAATGGARTACCACCTTTTTTTGCTGAATTCCTGAAGTTTATCCCATATTTATGTTATATTTCATCTTTGCCATGAGTACATATCATTTAAGGTAACATGCAATACAGAAGAGAAATATTGTTATGTAGATAAAAAGCAAGGCATGTAAAACTCTACAATCCAGGAGTCTTGACTGTGAAAAGCCTCCTTTTACTACAGACTGTGCTGCGACATCATATATCTGTGATAGGCCTGGGAAGGTGAGGAGCAGCATGARGGGGTGTGTGCACGTAATCTCTTTTGTTCCCACACAAGTGCCACTGACAAAAATAAGATGACAAATGCCTTAAAATATTTTTCAAAAGCAAGTGCAATGGTTGAACCTGATACGCACTATTTGSTGTCAGTCGTCAAAATGATGTTTACTTGGTAACTCAACTTTTTTCCATCCGGTTTTAGGGCCAAACACAGTCAGCTAATGGTCACGTTTGGTCCATAAACACATAACAAGGTTCAAATGTGGAAAAAGGAAAGAATGCGTAAAGCGCTCTCCGGTTTTTCATAATTAAAGTAACTGTGTATCCAAAGGGCAAACTGTCCACGTAAGATCCAGATCAAATACTGTCTCTTGCAGTTGACATTTACCTTTATATTTCAGCAATTATGGTCTTTCCRTGATACCTTCTTTTATGAGACACACACAAGAAGACACTGTTTGTGCTTAGCGATAAAGGTCTGTTGTGTGAGACGTACACAGTCTGCTCCTTTAGAGGCACATGATGGAACAGAGAAAGAGTGGATGGAAATGGGCACCTCCTTTCAAACAGACGCCCTACACCGCTTGCATCCACAGATAATCTTTAGTCAATTACTTTTTGCATAGGATAAAATGGTTTGTGTGCATGCCTGTGCATCTTGATATGGTTGCTGGAGTGCCAGCAAATAGGAAACCATTTCATGTACCTTAAGGGAAAAAAATTAATAGACAGCCCATCTAAAATGATAGAAATAAATGAACAAGTCATAAATAGTTCTAACAAACATGTGACAGGTCTCAAATGAATAAATGCTTTCACCTATGCCTGCCTGTAATTACAAAATATTTCCAAGAAACCTTCAGATTTATTGTGTAGCTTAGGTTTTMGTATACTATATAAAATAGCTTTTACTGGGTCTTGCAGCTTTTAATGTGTCTTGTCTTTGGGTTTGGTTAAACTCTATGGCTCCTGTTAATATGGTTTCCATTTTTTCATATAGTGTTTTGTCTAATAGGAACCGTAGTGTGAAAACCAACTCCTTGGGGGGATGCTGGTGACTGCTTGATTTSTGCATGCCTATATACAGATGCATGCGAGGACTAAAACAAGCTGAATTCTTAGCTCCACTGAGTTAGTTCCTAATGCCTGTTATTCTGTGCTTTAGGCATCCAAATAGATTCCTATTGCCTCCATTCTGAACCAGGTCAGGAGAACCCTTTTTTTCAATGAATTAGATGAGATGGTAAGGGACTGCCTTTGCTAATGTGTACTGTCAGGCCCAAAGAATAGACAAATTCACAGTATTTGCAGTTTATAGTAAATATCTGTATGAGTGGATTTGCGGATTGGGAGAGATGAGAAAACAGAAAGAGGCAAATAATGTGATTAGAGAACATAGAACCCTCCTCATAGYCGTCGGCCTTGCATTGGTATCTGCTCTTATACTTCATCATTGTTAAGAACTTTCCCACTTTTGAGTATATTCTTTGGGAAAATATAGTGATAAGCTTTCTATTGCATCCACATTTTGACATGTGTCCCCAGGAGAGGAGTAGGTATTGTTAGATCAATAAGATCATTTCTCTAAATCACGGTCCCTTGTTCTTTTTCTGCTTAAGCTAGGAACTTTGTAGCAAGGAATGATCTTTTTGCTATCTGTTTTGCACAGCAGAGGAGGAATTTACTGGGGGGATTAAAGAAGTCCCTTTCTCGCCATTAGTGCTGCAGAACGTGGTACATGTTTACAGTCAAATAAGTTATTTTTCAGCATCTCAGTTACTATCACAGCAAGGTTCTAGTTTGTGGCTGGAAACCCTAGATGCTCTAGTTGTATAAATCATAATTGTATATAAAGATTGAATTTTTTTATTATATGTCAGCCTAAATAGGCACTTGAATTAAATAAGGAATAAGAAAGGACATCTTTTATCTTCTTCCTTACTCTTGTAGTAAAATACAAACCAGAGTTTAAAGAGCAGAACTGAATATGTCAATCTTTGATATCAACCCCCTGCTCAAGTGATTCTAGAAGTGACTGTTTGAATTAAGGAAATAGGTTTTACCTGTCACCCACCTCTAGACCTTCTTGCTGCCTATGAATTTTTTTTCTTTTTCTTTTTCTGYATACACTTGATGGGAAAAATAACTGTGCTTCTGCCTTTTCATATTCCAGGATTCTTTGACTCTTTACAAATGCCAGCAGTCACACAGCCGTGAAAGAATCTTTTGATATTCACATTTATTGTAATATAGAATTCAAATTTATTTTCATTCCATCTTTCATGCTTCTCAAGCTTTAAATCCTGTAGAGAAAAAAATATAGATGTGAACACAGAAGAAGAGGAAATCAGTGATTTGAGCTCAAGTCTGTAACCAAAGAAACTCAAGCAGTGAGAATTATTTCATTTGGGCTGAGGTGTGTGTGCATCTGGTGAGAGATGGAAGAAAGGAAGGAAAGTTGAGGGAGAAATAAAACCTCTGTATGCATATGTGTCAGAAACCCTGTATATTTATGTATCTATATATTAAGAAYGGATGTATATTCATGGGTTATGAGAAACAGTAGCATATATCAGGTGGATAACATGTCAGATGAGATGTGCTAGGCCAAATTATGCCAAATCTGTCTTTTGRTTTCAAGTCAGCTGTACCTGTCGTGTAAATAATAAATATCCAATATTTTATAACGACAACAGTTTGTATTTCTTGTTTATGCACATAGAAGTTCCTAAAAGTTCACTCCATGTGAAAGTTTTGGGTTTTTTTGTGTTCTCCACCAGGATTTTGAAGAATTAACTCTCAGGGTCACAACTCCCGCATGACGGTTATTTTGGAATAGGAGCTGTGTGTTTAATCAATTTTCTGTCTGTGCAGACATATSGTAAAGTCTCATTTCCAGTTATGATGAGGTGATGCATTCTAAAAAACAGGTTTGTACTGGACTGTAGTAAAGGGTGGTTAGAGAAGTTTTCTATGACTGACTTTTCAAATGCRGTGTAAGCCGAGTTGATCAATATAGAACCAAGTGCACCATATTACACAAAAGAGCCACCAGCTGTACTATCTATCAGACAGCTTGCYAGGCTATTCAAACCTTTAAACCCATAGAATTTTGTAATTTAAAGAGAAGAAAACAGTCATGTTTCATAGCACTGTATTTCAGGGTTGTACTTGTTCAGAACRTTTCCTAAACGAGTATTGCAGGTGACAGATGCCTTGGTCGTGTCTCTTGTAAACAGCATCAGTATGTGCTGCAGAGAATTATTTGATGAAGACAGCGCAGGGCTCACAGGCTATGAACTGTAAATGTACTGCAATTATGACTGAGGTACAAATCATGTTCTTTTCAATACCAATTAGTGAAGCCTTTATTAAGCAAGGGATCAGGTTTATATCTTGCTTTTAAATCATAGTTGGGGGGAGATGCAACCTAGGATAGTTTCAGGAAAATACAACAAAAAAAGACAAGAGTCAAAGTGAGGCGGTGAAGGGGAGAAGACCAATAAAATAACAGTAAGAATGTTTTTATAGTGATTTCTAGGGATACATAATATGATCTAAGTGTAAACATCAGGGCTGTGCTAGTAAGGTCTCTTGAAAGTGTTCCAATTGGGAGCAGTTACTTTCTGTTGCCATGATATTTTTGTCTGTTTAATTGTACTGTTCTTACTTGTGTAGAGGGGTAGATATAAGATATTAGGAGATATTGATAGTCTTTCATAGCACAGAAGTTTGCATGGAGTAAGTGTTACTCCAGCTTTGACAGCAGAATATGCATTGTAAAAACCAGGAATTGTTCTAGGGCCTCAGCTCTAAAAAGGTTTTTCAGGCGGGTGCAGTGCAGCACTGCAATTCTTTAAGAGCACTTTAAGGAGGGTTATTAAATTAATGGGTCAGGGAAATGGAAGTTTTTGTCTCGGGCGGGAGGAATCCTGATATCCTAAGGGAAATTCTTCACTGTTTTCAGCAGCCCTAACACAGTTTGGCACTTACTGCAGATAAAAATAATTAAAGTTAGACTATGCAGAGCTTATTGGATCTTTTCAGTTTTTTTGGACACCAAAACAAATTTTGTTTTCCATGATACCTGGTTGTAGGGCATAGAAAATGTTGGGTAGCAGGCAAAGCATGACTGAATGCAATGTACTTGACCTGTGGAATGAGCTGAAGGAAACATTTCCTGCTGACTGCTTATCTGCACTGTGATGAGACCGAGTTTCAGTARTGGAGGTAGCTCCTTCTAGTTTTCTCCTTATATGTTCCTAATTACACACTATTTAAGTCATACTGAGATGATCTTTACCTCTGTACTCTTTTTAGAGTGGTGATTTTGTTATCTTTATGTACTTTAAAATCTTTTCATTTAGATATCTTGTTTCTTTTGCAAAGTGCACTTCATTAGGATTTTGCCTATTTTACTTTTTTTGCAATGCTTTATTATACCTGACCTATTTCTCTTTTTTTAATTTATTCTTTTTTCTGTGCTTTAGATTCGGTGCTTATTTTTAACATTCTGTTTGCAAAGCATCCTGTAGACCTTTGGTGGTTCAGTTTATTTTGAATGCAAACTCCAGGTAGCGTTTTGGCTTTGGTCTTGCAGGAATTCTGCATTTGTTCATACTGAAATCAGCTAGGACTTGTTTTTGTGCTTAGTCTTTGGCTCCTAGTTTAGCTAACTTGAATAATTAATTCCCATAATTCAACTTCAATGATAACCTTTAGATACTAGTTTGTCTGAGTTTTAACTGAACATGAGTTGCCTTCTACATAGAAATTATAGTTTGCTCATAAAATAAAATTCAGATATTTTGAAAGGCTAAGAAAATGATGTTTTTGCAAAATGAGTATTTGGATAAATAATGCTATTTTTTACATTTTGAATTGTAAGAGTTCTAATTACTGTTTCAAAGTCCAGAAGTAGATCAAGTCTAAATTGACACTGATTTCAGTTGTCACCTGTAGGGTGTCCCCYCATATCAGATGGTTGTGAAAGGAACATAAATTTCATAGCAGCAGGGTGATCTTGGAGAAAAGACTGTTTTGGTGCTGTATGAAACTTCAAAAAACTGCTTAGATGATTATTTTAGAACTCATGTTCTGTGGATAATGATTTCAGGTAGGAAATGTTTGACACCTGGTGATACAATTGGGAATCTTTCTAGATGTTTCAGTGGACTTKGGATTAGGCGGTGTATCTGCAGCTTAGAAAGGCATATACTAAGAGGATTTCAAGGAAGCAGGAACCCGTGAGTAGAAAACATGCAGGTTAAGAGAAATAAAAGTTATCAAAATGTGCAGAATCTTATGAGATGTATTGTTTTCTATATGCTACATAAGTTTTTCAGGTAGTGTTCCTTGAGGACCACATAAATGCTAATTAATTGTGACATYAGAAAAGGTGGCCCAGCACCTGCTCTATAGAGGAACTTGAAAATTTAATAAACCTCAAAGGTACAAGAATGGCAATAGAAGATGATTGTATTATCCTTTAGATCTTCCATGCACCTGTACACTCTGTGTGCGTTGTACCTGGTTAAGCACAACATGACTAAGGAGTATCTTTCTTGTCTGAAATATTTGTCTGGTCCAGCCTTTCCAGCAGTCTGCTGTCTAATCTTTGGACTCTTCAGTCATGCTGCTAATAGAATTTTTATAAACCAGCAAAGCAGCAGACTTCATAACTCTAGGGATTAGTGTACATAGACTTTCATCTCTGGAATCCAGTTTCAATTCACTACGGGCCAAATCCTCCTTTGACCATTCCAACTGGGCGGGAAAAAAAAGGTGCATGGTCTATACTATGCTCTATAACTTGTCTGGAAGCTGCCCTCCTTAAACCTGCATATGTACCAGCTTTCGGGCCTGTTTTGGCCCAGTAGGACAGAGTGTCCTGGTCAGTGTGTGCCCWGGAAAGCTCTAGACGAGCAGAGAGCCCCTTGTGCTGGTGCCCCTGCACAGGTAGGGCCGAGGGGGATTGCGGTTGCAGTCTTAGTAATCCAGACATCACATCTCCCATTCAGAGTAAAGTGTTATTATCTAGTGTAGATTTAAGCAGTACTACATAGTAAATCACTAGAAACTAGACTGATTAATTGGTGTTACGTGTTTAAGCTATAATGAAGTAAGCTAGGCTTCTCTATTGTAGAAAAATAACTTCATAAAAAGCTAAAGTATATTGTYGTTAATGAGATTCTGTGCAGCATATTATTATGCTAGATCTCTCTTGATGATATCCTGGAAGCTGTATGGGGAAGATGGGTTTTTCTCTTATGTGGTTTGTGTAATCAAGGGGTATCTCTGAAAAGCTCTATGCTGTCAAGTTGTATCCTTCTCTGTTTCTCCAGATGCTCTTTAGCTGGTTCTTCTCTATTGCCTACAGTGTTGTGGTACCTCTGCTCTGATCTGTAGTGATCCAAACAGCTGACTTGGTGGAGGATGCTAATACAGAATAGACTGCCAAAATCCATGATCCACATTAGAGATGGAAAGAAGATGTGGTTCCTGGTATGCTTAAAAAAAATCATAAATGTAGCATTTCTTACTCCAGCCTTATTTTATTCCCTCTATTTTTCCAATTAACCTGCAGAAAATGTTGTCAATCAAATATTTATTTAATAGTGTCACTGATTAGATGAATCGTGTTTTATCCAGTCAATCATATTGATAGTATTTCACTATCTGAATTCATCTYGACTAGCTGAATTAATTCAGTTCAGTGAAAATAGCAATATAGCTTTTGCTGAAGATAGTACCTTGATAAATAGACATTAAACCTGWGATTCAGCTCTACTATTTTGTTCTTATTGTTCCTTTCATTCTTATAATATTAAGTAGCTCAAAGAAGATGTAGATCTTTGCCTAGAAATTATGCATACCTAATAGAAATGCTCMTTCATGCATACGCTTATATATGTGTGTATAAATATCAGTTCACATATTGATATTCRTTCCCCCTGCCAGACCGACTCTTTGCTACTTATTACTTTTGTGGAGATCAGACTATATTGAGACAAACACACGCTTTATCATCTGAAACCAGTGATGTCGAAGAGAAGGCGTAGCTGAACCTGAGTTCAGGGTCCCCAYGCACGTCATGCAAATGATGAAATCCAGGCCCAATACAGATTTTTACCTGTCTCGATACCAGGACTTTTGGTGGAAGCATGCCATGGGTGTAGGGGTGCGGTAGGAGGCGGCAGTTGCTCTTGAGCCTGGCTGACAGGATCTGGGAGGATGGAAAGCGTGTGTCGTGAACTCTTGCCCCYCATCTCGTGTTCTGTAGAGAGAAAGGCATGTTGTGTTTGGACAGGATGCTCTATTTACAGCACAATATCTTGTGAGATTTTGGAATGGTCTGGTGGTTATTCAGGAGAAATAGCAAAAGGGAAAAGGCTTGAATGAATAAAGGATCTGTGCTGCTTTTATTGGATGGTATGAATAAAACAGTGTTTGTATAGCTTGGTACATTTCATGGACATAATGATGTTTATAAAACTCCCTTTCCATTTTATTTCTTACGAATGTRCTTTGCTGGATTGTATCATTGGTACATTTTGCTCTACTATTTAGCATAATATATAGTACTACTATTACTAAATACAGAGAACCACTTGTAACATGTAGCAAGGGTTTATGGTGCGGTGACCTTGCACGTGCATATCCTGTGGGGAAATAAGAGTTAAATTAATCCACTGTTTCAATGTAAAATGGGTATGTTGTTAGGATGGATGAGCAACAAGCRACTTAGGATAGGCATCAATGTTGTGGTCTTAGTGGAGAGAAGTGTTTTCTGAGGTAGGTACCTGTAACCAAAGGGATGGACTTTACTACTGTCCTGAAATATGAAGGAAGCTGAACTTCTCATATTCTTCATGATTTTTAGGAAAAACGATTTCCTGTTTTTTCTCTCAGACTTTTTCCTACTTCCTCTTGCCTAAACTGGAGAGTTGGAATATAAATACCCTGTAGCCGCTTGGATCTAATGTAGAATATGTGACTTGGGTCCTTTACTCCCCTATTTTCATGACAGTGCTGGTAGCACATGTTGTGTTTTCAGTGAAGGAGAAAACAAGACTAAAATACAATTTAATGTTATTCCATTCTCTATACGATGGCTAAGGTGAAGGCAAAAGCTATCTCTCTTCTAGTTTCAAATGTTAATATTAATTTGGTCTTTTGGCTCTGCAAGCTGTTTAATAGGACAATTCTACATCTGTTGGTACAGCCAACGATCTGTGCGGAGGTAGGAGCTTACATATATGGATACCTTTGCAGAACTGAGGTTGTGAAGCTTGCCAAGGTTACTCCTGCCAAATGTTCTTGTATTTACTGTGACACTCTCTTTGTTGAACTCATCGAATGCAACTCCTCCTCCACCATCCATTTAATTTGGAAATGAATTCTCTTCAACTCTGTTCACACCCCTTCTGTATTTGCCTTCCAACAGTATTTGAGCAAATTACTGGCAGGAATATTTAGCAAAACAGCCAATTTTAAGAAAGTATCAAAAGAATCTTCAAAAAAAAGCAAGTTTCTCATTCATAACCACAAGTATTCATTTACTCAGTTACAAGCTAAACCTTATCTTAAGAAGTTAACCAGTTAGTGAGCCTGAGCATGTTTTATAAACTATATTTTGGGTCAAAACAATGTACCTTTGATGTATTTTATTTATAAAATTTGTATGTTATTTTTATTAAGTAATCAAATTACTTGTATGAATTGCCTGTAAACACTGCGGATTGGGAATGATTGGCAAAAATKAGGATAATAAAATTGGTATCTATTTGAAGATAACCTCTAATGAGAGGGAGAATGTATGGAATTGTTTTAAATCTGCTTGACCCTAATGTTAATGTAGGGCTGTTTAAGAAAGCAGTAGAATGCGAGAGAACAGTTGCAACTGTTTTTTGAATCGTCATTTTTCAGTGGAAAAAAAACCAAAAACATAATGGCTAGGATATTTTGGATAATGTATCCATGTGAAGACGAAGACTTGGATATAAAATAATCACATATTGATTTAAATAGTTAAATTTGCTCTCCGTGGTCACTAATGTGTCTCAAAATTAACAAACACTGTTATTTCTGCTTTCCTGAATACTGTGGTTTTATTATCTGTAAGATTGCTGAACATAAAATAGTGCACCCTGAACTAAATAACTAATAGCCAATTAAGGAGTCCAGATTTATTTTTTGAATGTGCGGAGGTGAAAACTCTTTTCTATCATTCATTTCAGAGTTTTTTGGGAAGGAAAAGGTATCTGGACATATGCGTCTAGTTTTTCTTCTGAACATTTTCTGGTTCCTGTCCAACTTTTCTCTTTTATCTCCTGCATACCAGCTTCCAGGTATCTGTCTCCTGACGGTAGAGATGTGTGGAGGATTAGTGTCTAGATTGGTAGGTTGGCTAGCATCGCTGTTCTGTTCATATGGAGCTCTCCTGCATGGTCTAAAAAAAAAAAAAAAAAAAAAAAACACAGACAAGGTTAGGGAAAAAAAAAAATCTGCCTCCTTTGTTGCAAAGCAGCACCTACAACCTTAAATTCAAAATGTAATCTGAACTGGGATATCTTCATATATTTCCCATAGCAATAGAGATAGAATTATAGATGAAATAATCATTTTTTTGTCTTCTTGCTCAATAACTTAGAGGGAAGGCAAGCTGTGTAGCTCACAGAGGGAACGGCAGAAAGCTTGGGATCATTGATTGTATCGTACTGCTAAACGAATAGATCAGAGACCTTCTTCAATAAATAGAAGCAGGAACATTGTTTCTCACAACCCCATCTATTCCATTACACTCTGTTCATGTGTGGCTATAGCTATATAAAATACAAAGGCACAAACCTTTTATTGCTATATTTACTAATCCATCAATACAGACTGAGAAATACAGAAAATATTCCATGTATGAAGAAAATTTTAATATCCCAGATAAGCTTCATGAGTACAAGTTCTGTAAGAATTGGTTCTCGTAAAATCATTTTCTCCTTTCCTGAAAAGGAGACCTTGCAAAAAGTCAGACTGAAACCATCGGTTTCAATGCTTTAATGATCTGCTCTTTTTTTATTTGAGATGGTGGATGACAGTTAGGTGATGATGTCTCTAAACTTAAATAATAAATATTGTTTCAATTTGGCTTTAGTATTTATCCAACAATGCAAACAAGAAGATAGTATCCATATAATACAGGATACTGATTTAGTGAAGTGTCCTGAAAGCAAAGCTCTTTAGAAGGCAGAGTTATGCTGTTTGGTTACAAACTAATGGGAGGTGAATGTCCAGTAGTTTGATTTGCTGTAGCGGAAAGTAAACTTCATGGTTTGTCTTTGGTCTGTAGATAAATCTGTGTGTTGCTCGCTTGTGTGCAAAACAAATCCATTTTACTTGCAAATAAAAGGAATGGTTTTAACTAAGGTATACAGGTTGATATTGATAATGAGAGCTGGGAAGATTAAAAAATTTTAAAGTGAACTCCTTGTGTTTTGTTATTGGAATCAGAAATAGAAAGAGACTATTTGTTGCAAAAAAGGTTTTAGTTGGAGCTCACAAGTCTAAATTCACTCCTTTAGAATGCTGTTCCCTTTCCTACTATGTAACTTCCACAAAGTTGTTCATAACTTCCCTGAAGCTACAACATAGTGTATTTTTTATTTTAAGCCTAAAAATTAACACATGCCTTTTCTCTTCAGCATTCTCTTACAGTGAACATCATATTTGGAGTTTTCCATACAGGAATTCTTTTTTGGCAAACTTTTTGCTGAGTGTACTGTTTATTTTTCCCTTCARAAATGATTCTGTGATCTTCTGCGATGGTTCTGTAATGATGAAAATACTCCAAAGTTAGTTCATATCTATTCTATGGGCATCTGAGTGGCCTGGGCTGTGCATTTGCAAGTCTCTCTAATTTGTCCTCTRCCTTCATGTTAGTTTCTGACAATGCCACTTATCTTTTGAGTTGCCACAGTAGCTTTTGCTTTTACATACGCTGAATTTTTTGCTCTGCTGTTTATCCTTCTGTTAACATTCCTTCCTTCTCAGGTGAAGATCTCAAGCTGAATAAAATGGGGAAGTCGATAGAGCTTCTGTCCTGCCTTCAATACAAACTGTTAGTTCGTTGCCATTTACGTTTAGAAAGTCTCTTTGTGAGAAGTAGCTCTGCTCTTGGGATGATGATCTTTTAAGATGTTTCACTTGAATCTCTCTACTGATTGATTTTTAAGAGTTCAAGAAAGGCTGCTTATATTTTACACACTATAGTGTCAGGAGTATGTCTAAATATGTYGGACTAATAACTGAAATAAACTGAAATATAGAGTGGTAAGTTGTTCCTTAAACAGAGAATCCCTTAGGAGTTGGTTTTAGGAAAATTCCATTAACCTTTTCTTTACAATGTCTTTCCCAAATGCCTTTTCTGGAGGCAGCAATTGCAGCCRAGCTCTCTGCGAATGGGAGGTGCTAAGAGCAATTTGGTCGTGTTAGCTCTGCGCCGCTGTTGTGACTTCAGAGCCGGGCACCTTGTATCAGTGACTCATGGTTGCTGTTTCCATCAGGTCCTGCTGCTCCTTAGGAATCCGTGTTAAAGGTTGGTTTTGGAAGACGGGTAGTAACTTGAGAAATGTAAGTGCCTCATTCTGCAAAATCTTTGCCGAGTCTCAAGTCTGTTTGCATGACTGCTTGACGTGCGCCTCTGGGCAGATACCCTACAGAGTGACCATGCGATATCTCAGTCGTGTTCCTGTTTAGGTTGCAAAATGGCTAGGTAATAACAAAAGAACAACAACAACTCGGTTACAGCTTCAGGTGCAGTGACCGTATACAGCTCCTCCCATCTTGTTCAATGACTTATTAATATTTAATTAATTTGAATGACCTCAYGTACTGAAAGTGCATCTGTGCTTTTTAGATTTTAAAATGACTACAAATCTACCAAGGTCCCTTAGGGAATGATCTGTTGTTCTTCTCAATAACTTKATCTGATCTAGTTTTCAGGACTAGCAGCAGGGGCACTTCTTGTAAGAGCAAGATAGCAAAGAGCAAGATATTCAGTAGTACACAATATTCCCCTGGTAATTTTGCTAATTAAATTGTTGTGCAAAAATTGCCAAGTGATGTCAGGCCCAAGGGAAGGCTGGTTGTTTTTTCGGAGGTATTCTTACCAATAGCCCCTCTTTACAGCCCTCATAGAACATCATGTTGCATGAGGTGCAAATTAACTTTTTTTTGAAGTTGCATCAAATAATTGATCAGAAATGATTACTGTGATTATAGAATAAAATTAGAAATGAATTATAGAAAATAATTGCAAATATAATTATGCAGTTACAAATCCTGAGAACTCYTAAACAATTCCTTTTAATGCCTACRGAGATGRGACTTGTGCTTTTGAGGGGGATTAGCACCAGGTGATRAGGTGAATGAAAGAGCAGAAGGAGCTTTAGATTGGATTAAAGTTATGACATAACCTATCCTTAAAAAAGAAAAGAAAACAAAACTTTTCAGGCCTCTGTAAGAGTAAAATTTAAGATTAATGAAGAAGTTATTTCCATTTCAAAGAATGCAATTTGTTAGAAATCCTTTGATCATTTAGGAACAGGCAGCTAATAAAAACCCTGCGTGTCATTTCTTGTAGATATTTCAGATTCATATTTTGTCTGCTGCTTGGTGTAATACCATAGTGACTCTATTGTTAATTCATCAGTTAAGATAACGTATAAGCGGACTGAATTTATAGTTGGGGATGTAAAGAAAGTGATTTTTTTATTGTTAATATTTATTTAGTATCAAGCTGGTCTCAACTTTTCATTCATTTTGATAAATGCTACAGATGTCAAAGATGTTTTTTTTTTTTCTCTGCAAATTAAGATTCTTTGGATTCTGTTAGCAGAGATCTAATCCTGCCTATACTGAAAAAAACAAAGCTCTCACCATTGAATATGAATGAATGCTCATCTAGAATTACTATTATGGATCTCTGAAACACAAACATTGTGTCAGTCTGTTCTGTATTGGCATGGTTGGTTGGGATTTAATTTGAATAGTGTGAAGGGAACTCATCCTGTATGTTAATCAATTGTTTAATGTTTGCAGACTTGCATATGCAACCCTAACCTGTAAAGCAAAAAAATAAAGGGGGCACAGGAAGGCAGATATTGTGCAGAGCTTTTTCATTTATGTGTTTCATTTTATCTTCTCTCTCAAGCCATTTTCTATAGAAGTGGTATAGACTGGATTAAATTCTGGTCTTATTAATTTCAGCAGCAAAATTACAAATGGATTTTATTGATGTTGTGGAGAAGGTGGCCTCAAGTTTAATGATGTTCTGTCTTTACCAAAAAAAAAAAAAAAAAAAAAGCCCAGCAGTGCACCACCTTTGCTCAGCACTGTTTCAGTTCCTTGCTACTGCTCTGTCACAGATTTTGATTGTTTTAAAGTAGTTTTCAAGTATGTTCATTTGACTTGAAGTGAAAATTGCTAAAAACTTTTTAACTACTTACTTTAGAGAATTTTACTGCAATCCAAGTAAGAAAATCAAATCMAATATTTGTACTTTGCCCCACCAGTGTTACTTATCCTAGACATTCACAGGTTAAAGAAAAATTTGCCTATTCCTGTAAAATATTCCATTTCGATAAAGTTGCATTTTCAGCAAGAAAACTCTTCTTTCATAACATGAAACAGCTCTGTTTCCACAAATGCTTATTTAACTGCATCGGCTTCCATGTAGTTCGSAGCTGGAATCGGCCCCGGCGGGCGCGCTGCGTGCCGGGGTTTCTGCATGGCCAGCGCTGTGCAGCTAACGAGGGCAGGCAGCTCCGTGTATAATTAATGGCTACTCGGAGGGTATTCAGGGTCATGCAGCACAACTTGTTTTCCTTAAATGCAGACCAAGGCCTGGTGTGAGATGCGCAGCACCCAGTTGCCTCCTGGGCTWCTGTGACGGAGCAGGTAGCTAATGGGATAGGTAAAGGATTTTAACTAAACCTGCTGGTTTGGGCAGTCCTTGCCCCGAGGGGGGATCCTTGTTGTCGTCGTGTGGCTGTCAGAGGGCATTATGCTTAATAACACTTATTGCAAAAGAAAAACCTCGTGGCAAAGAAACTGTGAAACAAATAAGATGTGTCAGCATTACGTGTTATATGGCATTGAGTCTGGTCCGTGTAATTTTCTCTGTGTTTATGGAGAATCCAATTAACCTTTCAGATGCTGAATCTTGGCCATCAGCTCTCCTGCATGAGAAAACATCAGATGTGGGCACCAAAACATCTGTTCTCTCTTTCATTCACCCTTTTGGGGTGTGTGCGTGGTGGGGGAGCCTAGTTTTGCTTCACAGCTGCTGTATTTTTCTTGCTGTCTGTTTGCAAAGTGTAATTAAGCACTAGTAGTTAATGACTCAGTGTTACCTCCCACTTGTCCTTTGAGGCAGTGCTACCACTGGGCCTTCCTTTTGCTGAGATTTCAGCACAGCRTTTGGATTTTCAGAAGAGCCTGTGACTTTTATCTTCAAGCTAACCTGGGTTTCCCATTTCTGAGGGGATCCAGCAGTTTTAGAAAATTTTATTTTCCGATTTTAGAAAAAATGCCTGTTTTGCTGCTCCTTGGCTTTAGGAGTACAGTCCTGTGGGCACCTGGCTAACATGCCTTGCTTGTCACCTGTTCCTTGGGCAGGTTTACTCAATAGCATTTTGGGTTTCTCTTATTTAGTTGGTTTATCAGATTTGTTTTAGTTTGGGCACAATTAGAGCAAGCTCATGGGAGCAGCCAGGACGGTGTCTCATCCCCACTGGCATTGTTGCCTTTCGCCACAGGGACTGCCCGACTTCCCGCAGCCTCCTCTCTGAAGGGGCCCCTGCTGATGGCCCAGACCCTGGCAAGTCCATATATCCGTGGCTTTCCCGTTGGGTTCCATCCCAAGTGAGCGGGTGAGCACCGCACCTGCGTGGCCAGGATGCAGAGACTTCCCAAGGAGGGTGATGTGGTGGCTGGAGACCTCTGGAAGGGGAATGTGGTGACCACTGGGCTGGTGGACCCTTCTCTGTGTTTAAATCCAAATAATGATTGTTTCGATTTTGATGTCAGTGTGACTTGTAATGCTAATCATGAGACTGTCTGGCTGCATGTATTGTGGCAGAGGATACTTGATCAAGTCTACAACAGTGAGGCAAATGCTCACATCTAAGGGAAGAAAATGACAGCATTTCCCGTGGTTTCCTGTGCTGCATCTGACCCTAGCCTGTGCTCGGAAGACAAAAGCTAGGCCTGAGCTTCCCCAGTGCTTACGGGGTTAAATCATCCCTCTTGGGTCTTGTACAACGCTATCAGTCATCTTATGTTAAGGGGGGTGTCTAATCTTTGACAGAAACGAATTATTTCATATGGGACAGCTACATTTTGTCTGATACTTGTTGTCAGCTTTTGCTGGAAGATGAGGAACTGAGAAATAGATTTCATCAAGTTTTGAGATGGGAGGAAATGAAATCTTAGCAAAAAAAAACAAGTTATGCCTCAAAAATGAATTGTATGAGCAAGAAGATTTATCAGGTGAGAAGTGAATGTTAAAATCATTTGCTAAAAGATGGCTTAGGCAGTGCTGGGGAGACGGAAAAGGAGTACTGTCCTGGGATTCCTGCTTAATCAAATGTTTTTTWAAAAAARTCCCTTATAGGTATTTTCTGATGTTACATTTCTGTGAAACTTAGGTGAGTTGCCTTTTGATTTGCATCTGTAATGCAGTGCAAATGATGGAAAACCTGGGTCAGTAAGAATTGGAATCTGCAGATCTGTCTCATGACAATCTGGTGGTCTGGGCTATCAGTTTGAGATTGCAGAAGCTGCTGACTTTGTTCACTGGTTCAAATTAGGCCGAAGGGAAAGGCAGGAGAATGGCCGAGGCTGGGCTGCTTTGCTCTGAAACACGTCCAAGGTTGGTGGTTCCCAGAGGCTTTTTCAATGGCTGCGTATCGTGGCACATTTCCTCAGAGGAATACTTACCCTTTCCCCAGCCTGAGTTACAAAGCCAGTCAAATATTAAAAAAAAAAAAAAAAAAAGTTGTCTAAGTTAAGAAAAAGTTTTAAGCTGTATGTTATGAGGTTAGTTTTGATCTGTCTGCTTTGCTTTTTCCCTTCCTGTTGAAGTAGTTCTGGCTGCTCTCTGACCTATGGTAGCCGAAGCAAATTGGAGCTAAGGACTTGTTTTGGATAGGGGGTGATAATGCACTATGCTTCTTCAGCACATACCAAACTGAGCTATCATGTACTTAATTCAGTTTCCAAGAYGAGTTAGCCAGGCAATAGGTGACGCAGGAAAATAGTATTAGTRTGACTTTTTAGGCTTTCTTTTCTGTAGAGAAAGGTGTTAAGGATTTTCAAAAAGGYAAAAATGGAGATTAAAAAAGCAAGAATGAGGTTAGGATTTGGAAAGTGCTTTATTCAAAGACAGTGCGTGGTTTTCTTTTACCCAGTAAGCATAATATTTCTCTGTAAAAATGACTTTTTCTCTCAAATTTTGACAACTTTACCTGGTTTTTAATTCTGCAAATACCTCTTTTGAAAATTCAGAGACCTTCAAGCTATCTGCGGTGCAGCTTATGTTGTGATATTTTTGGGAAAGGGGATTGGCCCTGGTACCTTTCCAGTTTGTAGGGAACACTCTGTGCAGCCCAAGGGTGCTCCTGGACTGATGTGTTTTGCTGTCAGGCTTCAAAATAGCACATCCACTGTCACTCCTAGTGCAAGAGGAGAAAAAAACTTGGGAAGATTTCTACTTAGGGATCCACCGACTGTTATTCCTAAGGCAAGAACTGCACCTGACTGTGCATTGGTGTAAAAAGGGTTCTTGGATGAAAGAGTCATTACTAATATGCACCCTTGTCGCTGGTGCTTTACTAAGAACATACTTGGCAACATATTGGTTATTTTGTGCTCAAACACTATTGTGTATATAGGAAATGGACTTAGTCAGGAAATTCATTTTTCTTTCCCCTGAAAACAGATTCCGATTCTTTTAGTGACTGCTGTATTTCCAGTCAGCTGCTCACMGAGGGATAAAAGCACAGATAGCATTAGCTGCTGTCCTGCTTTACTGATGTTTTCTTCCCTGAAGAGAACGGGTGCTTCTGGCTGAAATGTCAGAGTGGAACTGGGTGGTTAAAACTGCTATTTTTAGCTTTTTAGTTGTAAACARTTTCCCATTTTTATTGCTCAGCAAGACAGAAGTAACTTTGTTTGATTTATTTATGGGCTAAGTAAAGCAAATAAACTTGCTTGTGCTAGGATTGTGCTAAGATTCCACGTACTAGAATAAGGTAGCAGCACATACTCTGTTTCTTAATAAAAAATTAGTAGAGTAGAGAATATATTATTGTACATTTGAGTTGGACTCACGTAAATAGAAGCTGGGAATTGATTTWGAAATTTGACTGTCTATTCGGTTTCATGCCTGTGTGTTGGAGGGAGGTCTGTCATATAGGGAGCTGGAGCAGGAGTTGGRCTGTCAGCACTGGCAGAGATGGGGTGCAAGCATGAAATAAAGGCTGGACTCTGTTTATATGCAGTGCTTGGGAGGGGAAAAAAAAGTCTCATCAAAAACCTGGCTATGGTAATGAAAATGTGCTGAGGATTTCTTCGTTTTCACAAGTTTTGCCTAAACGCATCATCCTTTTATGACAAACTAATTAATTTATGCCTTTTGTTTTGGGCTAGAGTTCAAACTGGGTGATCTTGAAATTCCCTTTTAACTTAGAGGACGTGAAACTATGTCTAGCTATGCAAAACATATTAGGTTTGTTAGATTGTTTACCTGTTATTGTAGTTTTATAAATGAACTTMATGTTCTGTGCCCACAGTGTTGTTGGAGACTGAGCATTTATGCTATTTTCCTTGATGACTTCTTGTTGCATCTATTTCCTTCCTTCTCTTMAGCCATAAATTGGGTTGGAAAGATCAGAGAGGCTTTTGCACCTCTACAGCTTTGTAGCTTTTCTTCCCCCGTAAATGCACCAAGTACTACTCCTGTGGAAGTTCTCCAAAGGGGTAGGGACAGGAGAAAATACTCAGGAGATAACAGGTGGCAGAGACAGCAGTGCTGAAGGATGTGGACTGACCTTTTTGGTTGTGCTTCTCCTTTAAGCTACATGCGAGGGGAATCTTTACCCCTTAGAGTGCTACCCGGAGGCGGCACAAACATTGAATACCACAAGTGGTAGGGAGAAACGTAGGTGCTTACTGCAGAAACTGAGAGAAACCTCAGGAGACTGCAGAAGGGTTTCTTCTAGCGTGTCCAGAAGCATTTGAGAAAAGTTGGTAGTGATAGAGCAAAAGTATCTTGTTTTTGAAACTGCTACTTAGGTCCTTCATAAATGTTGGCATTAGCAACTGACATACCTGAAGGCTGCCAAACAGCCGAGATGACCAACAGAAGGGAAGGGAGTCCAATCCAGGGAGAAGGAAGCTATAGGAAATAGTCAGAGCTGAGTGAATTCCATATAGGAAAACAAAATGTTGAGTGGATCAAGTGTTTGAGATGATCAGAAGACTTGCTATTTGGATAACAGTGATGTAAGATGTCTCAATGTAGTTCTACTGAGCATTGCTTATGACACACACAAATGTATTGTCTGTAGATTCTGTTCTGTGTAACATATCTATTACTTATCCATATTCCCTGTACAACATTTCTCAATGAGAATTTGAGTATCTTGCTTGACTAAGGAATGAGGTCCTTGCATTTAAAGGAATTACTATTTTAAGCCACTCTGTGAAAGATTGAAAGCCATAACCCATTAGACTGATTATAGCTCTGTAACACTGTCAAAAATGGTTTTAATTGGTAAGCATAAGACAGCCTTTACTAACAGCTTTTCTCTTTAATTGCATTTTTGCCAAATCAGTGTCACTGAGGTTCTAAAATGTGTGTTTTTTCTCTAAGGGTGTTTTTTCAGATCTCATGTGATGCTAGAGAGTCAGGATATTATTTCTAGAAAGCCAGAAAGTTGGTCAGATGTAACTTTCCCTTTAATAAATCCAGGTTATGTGCTCCCAATCAACTTGCTCTTGTTACTATGTCTGGAAATGGCTTCCAGGATTAATTGTTTCATCCCCTTCCCAGGGTCTGAGGCTGGCCGCTAGTTTCTCAGATGCTTCTCYTGGTCAACCTGGAAGATGGGAATGACAACTATTGGCTTCCAAAGCTTAGGAACTTCTGCTGACTGCCACAGCCTTTCAAAGACAGAGCACAGCCCTGGAGCAATGTGAGCTGCAGGGACGGTTCATGCACGCATCCCACAGGCCCTGTGGCCTTCTCCGTGACCAAGCTGTCGGTGCTGCTCCTTCCTCCTTGTGACCAGCCACTGGGTAGAATCACCAGTGTGTAACTTCTTGAGAAAAGTGGCTGATTTGGCCACTTGCAGGGAAGGTCAGGGAGCTGCATACGAAAGACAGGCTGCAGATGGGCCGATGAAGGGTCCCTGCGGTACCAAAGACCTTGAGGGTGCCTCATGGGACAACGATCCCATTCTTCAGACTTGTAKGGGTGTAGTTTCAAATAGTAGATTTTTAGGCCTTTTTTGTTAATATCAAGATTCAAAGATAATAGCCTCTTCCTAGATGAGTCCCTGAAGGATGTGCCTGCATGGTCTTTTACAGCAGGCCGTGCTTTGTCTCAACTCGTGGGTGACTAGATTCTGTACTAGAATGAGCTGAAAGCCACAGTTGGTTTCTCGTTTGAAATAGATGGAATTTTTCAATCTGCCTACAGAGCATCGTTTAGCAAGAGGCAGCCATCCCATAGCTTGGGGCTCCACACCACTTTAGCTGTAAGGTGCTGGAGCTCGCRGGCCAAAGGAGTATTTGTGGGAAGGTTTTCTTCATCCCTCCTGGTTAAGCTGGGCTACTGCCAAGTCAAGAACTGTGAGGSAGAGACTCAGAGAACAAAGGACAGCAAAACTTTGATCTACTGATCTAGTCATTACAGTATTCCTGGGGCACTATGAATAAATGATCTGATAATAAGTGAGTGTAGAACTTGCTTGGAAAAGAGACTCCAGCAACCTTTGTTACAGACGGGGCTCCTTGTCTGATGTTTTAAAACTGGAGGCCACTAGTTTCACAGGTGGGTGTTTTAGCTGTTGCTGATGTGCATGTTKCTTTAAAACTGCTTTAAATGCATAACTAGGAGCATTATTTGAAAGCTAACGTATAAAGAAGGACTCAAGTCAATGTTGAGAAGAGCAGGGACCAAACACATATCAAGAACTGTGAAGGGAAGAAAGGCCATTTCCTAGGGGCCCTGGAGCATGTGCATAGTGTKTGCAGAAATGTAGCAAGTCACTCAACCAGTCAAAGAGAAATTTGATGGGGAGAAAAGGATTTGTCAGTAAGTATTATTACTACTATTTCAGATKTGCACCTTTTTTACTTAATTGAACAGAGAACTTAAAAATGAAATCACTCAGATTTGAAGATTCTTTGTACTGTCTGTTGTGGCTATTTTTGAGACAAGGTCCAGGCAAATTCATCTCTTAAATGCTGGCGGACTCAGAGTCCTGTCAGGCACTCTGGCCTCTTGTGGAAACTATTGGTGTCTTAATGTTATTTTACTGTTAGCAGTTCGTTTGTGTTGGTGATCAGCATCTTACTGCCTTTTCTAAGGTCAGAAAAACAAAACCAAAGAAAGTCTTAGCAGCCAGGATAAGATACCTAATAGTTACTGTCCAGTCCATGGAGATTTGATTTTGCTAGTTTGTCTGAAAAAATATTGAGACTGTTAGAAAGATAACTTTTTCTTTCTGAGCTTTTCTTTACATCCTTTAAATATTTTAAGGATGTTTCTGAGAGCAGGTAAATTCACTTTTTGGTGGGAAGA
Organism: Eudromia elegans; assembly: GCA_003342815.1. Taxonomy (NCBI): domain Eukaryota; kingdom Metazoa; phylum Chordata; class Aves; order Tinamiformes; family Tinamidae; genus Eudromia; species Eudromia elegans. The sequence continues at coordinate 970,859 of PTEX01000160.1, forward strand.
TCTGGCTGTAGAGGATCCTCTCTCTTTGCAGATTTGTTCTAGTGATGAATCACCAGGGTGAAAATGCAGGTGTTAAATAAAACTTCTTGCTTCCGATGCAAACAAGATTTCTGTGGAATACCACTCTTTATTTTCTTTAGTTCCAGGTAGGTTTTCATAATAGTCTCTGGAAATTAGTCACTCTGTTAAATAGTTTTAATATATAGATCAATCAGAATGTCCCATTGGATACAGGAGGTGTTTGTGTGTTTACTTGACAAACAGCACTTGATGTTTTGTTTGTTTGTTCATTTGAATTCTGGGGGTGTAAACAGATTACCTCTCGTGGGCAGCTTGTATGTGAATACTGAGTTGCACCTAATGGAGGTAATTGTGAAGTCTGCTTTAACCTTCAAAAAATCATCTTGACAAAAGCTTACTTCTGAGCATAGCAATGAAGACTAGATTGTGAATACCTACCCAGAAACACGGAAATAGTTTCTATCCTTTTTTAGTTGAGTTAATGAGTCACTTGTGTGGTCTTGCATGACCTGATGGGGAAAACGAATGTAGTATATCATGCAGATTCAAGGACTGCCTAATTTTGATGTAATTACACCATCAGGCAATGATTGCAAGCGTCATAAAAGATAAATATTAAAATTAGCATTGACTGTTCTTCATGTATAAGTGTGGTGCGTATTCAAGATGAAATTAGCTTTTTGGATACTTGATAAAATGTGTATAAGGCAAGTTTAATGGGTTTATGCAAGGCTCTGTGTTAAGGGCTGCTGCTTTTCTGATCTTTTGAGTAGCTGTAGGTGCTGTGTAGAACTGACAGACACAGTTTTCTCAAGTTAAGTAACTTTTTTTAGGCAATATTAGGAATGTAGTAGAAAGATGTGCTTGAGGTAGGATAAAGCAGTAGCAATGCCAATATACCTGAAGTTATATAAAATGGAGGCTGCCTCAAAAATAACTGGGATACTAAACAGGAGCTCCTTGTTTGCAGATGAGTGACCTTGTGAGAGAATTCCTGTGTCACCTGTGCTGCTTGTGCTTGTTTGGGAGTTCCCGGTGAATACAAAGATGCTACGGAACAGCCACCAAAGCCTGCTTGGCAGTACAGCTCTGTGTGGTTTCTAATATGTAGCTAGAAGTCCTTTACTCTTTTTTGTTGTGCTGTTGCTGTTTTGTTTCTTGTTATGAAGAGGAAAAGTGCAGCACAAAGCTTACAGCTTGCTCCTGGCTGTGGCAATACCAGATTCAGGGTCTCCATGGGTGCAATCTGTGTCACTTAAAGGACTAAATATCTGTTAGAAAATGTTTGGCCATTAGGAGGTCGTAAGATATGAGAATATTTATATACTTGATTAGAATATGTTAAGATGGACCTAATGCATGGTAAAGCATATGYGTCATCTAATTTTAATAACAATGAAGGATGACATTCTAATCTTGGAAAATATTTGACTCAGTTCCRGTTACCTGCCTTTCCCCAAGAGCTAATAATACTTTAGACATATTACTCTCAGCTGCATTTATTGGATGCTGCTTGCAAGCAGTTCTGTAGCAGACCAGTTGCACGCCCACTGGGCCCTGAAGAGGGTCATTCTTCCAAGTATCCAAATGCAGAGGGGATCCACTTGGGGATCTTCCTTTTTGGGAAGAAATCWTGTCTTGTCCTAAGCTTTCAACCTGTTCTTGAGGTGTGTTTGCTATCTGCAGATTGGAGCAGAAGGTTCTTCTGTCTATCCAATGTGGTAAAGGGATTTCTCTTACTGGAGGCTGGTCTCTCTTTGCTTGAGTACTTCCAATTTATACTAAATCTTCCAATTTATGTTAAAAAARTAGAAGTGAGGTTTAAGATAATTCGTGTGAACTAGATACATGGGGAACGCTTCAACGCTAGGTATAGATATCCAAGTATTTAGTAGAGATGAAGGAAAAGGTATGTTCAGCAGTAATTATATTACCAGTCATACAGGAGAGATGCTTGTCCGTGTTATAGTTGTGTCAATGAGGCTCTTTGACCACTGCAACCACAATACAGCAAATATTCTATTTAAAAATCTGTACCCCAGGCTTTTTYCCTGAGCATTTCCTCCTAGTTCTAGATAGCCCTCAACCTTTCCCARCACAAAAGGCTTGCAGAGCTGTTGGCAATTTTGGATTTTTCTCTGAATGCACCTACCATGGGAAGACTGTTYTGCAGAATGAGGGCCTTTGTGAATCTCCCCATGACCCTTTTATTAAGCATCTAGCTGTGCTCAATAGCAAAATTGATTTTAATTGTTTCAGAGCAGGTGGAGTGATTTAACCTCAAGCAGAGCAATTGTTTTTATTCAAAAGGGCTCGCACCTTCCTACAGACTTCTTTTCCAAATATAATTATGACCATGAAATGGTGAATGTGATGCTTTTTTTTCCTATAATGCTACTGTTTCTGCAGTGTTGTGCATAATGGATGGAGAGATTTTCTTCGGCAAAATAACAATCCAACCCACCATGTATGTGTGCCATGGAGTAAATAGTATTAGCAAATAGTATTTGACCAAAATACAAATCTGAATGTGAATAATTGCAGTATTTTATTTTTATTTTCCAGTAAACTTTATACTGTCAGGCATCTGGTTAAAGGTTACTGATTGACCTARAAAGAACTCCTATTAAATTCCTCTKTGTGTAACAGTCATGTTTTACTCTTAAAATCCTTTCATCTACCAATAAGAAAGGCTATGATGTGAATCATGTGGGTGTACTTGAGGTTTTCTTTTTGTCCAAAAAAAAAAAAACCAAACCCAGAAGTAGCTCTGAAGCCCCTTAGCGTTTATGGAAATATTTCTCAACAGAGGTAGGGGGGAATAACAACAACAACAACAACAAAAAAAACCCACTTTGGATGGGGAGACAACCTCCAAATGCATCCTGCTGGGAAATGATGCAGGCCGGGCAAAACCCGACTTGGCCGGGATTTCAACAAAGGTTGGAACAAACATTGTAAACAAGGAGTTCTGGACTATGTTTTCTTGTGACTGAGTTGAGCTAAAAGCTTTTATTTCTCCTGAAATTAGTTTCTCCCAAATTGAATTTCTCCCTTAGCTTTCTCTGACTGTTTTTTACTGCTGCTTAATGTCTGCACCAGATCTCAAAACATTGTGCAGAGTCGTCAGAGAGTGTTATTGTGAACCTGAACCGGTATAATGTGCAAACCAGTAGGGGAAAGGTGAGTCGCATAAGAGAAAAAGGGTCTAGACGGGAAAGAATCCACCAAGTTGAACAGTGTCTGCTTAACCATAATGTATTCATGGCCATTGCCTTTCCTTCCACAGCCCTTGAACGAGTAAATGTCACGGGCATTGCATGACTTGAATGCGAAAGAATAACAAAACTTGTTCTTTTATATGTAGTTCTGAGTCTACTAGAGCGATGGTGTGTGTCTCAGACTAGGTAATACAAGTCCTAGCAAGTTTTTCAGTTGGTATAGAAAAATGAAATATCTCATGTATTTTTGAAGTGACAATGTCTCTGATTTTCTTCCCTCTAATCAGGTGGTGCAACAGAGAATCTTGATGAGAAGCATCTTTAGTTTGCATGAGTTAAAAAGAATCGAATTGTTAGTCATTTTTATTTTAAATAATATCCTTGTTAAAATATCGTAATTTCTGCAAAAACTAAATGCCTTGTTAAATGGAAACATTGGACATCCACCTGAGCATATGCAGTCCAATTATTTTTATCTGTTCAAACGAAGCTATTGCAACATCTGGTCTTTCAAAATCCAAGTCGATAAYGCATCTGAAATCAGATTTTCCAGCTGCATGCCTTGAGTATTTTAGTGGCAATAAAAGAAAAGTTTTTATCCAACTGAGAATGAGCAGTTTTCAGACACTGATACCTGCTTTCCAAGTCCTAGTGCATTACAGCCTTAAAGGTTAGTGTAAAAGCCTGACACGTCTTGATGGAATTTGTGAAACTTAAAACTTTCTTCTTACTGAGCACTTGGCAGAAACTTAAGCTTTAGATGTCTCTTTCAGATGTATAGGATATATATCTGATGACTTTCAAACTATTCAAAAATGATAACAAGAGTTTTCAATGAAATAGTGATAAGCAAGTAGGAGCAGCAAATCCTAAATGTATTCTAAAAATCTTTGSCATCTCACTATATCTAGCATATAGTTCAGGGAAAAATAATACTTTCAAAAAGTGTGGCTGTAGTTCATGAGTTATATTCATGAACACATCAAAATACTTATCTTCTCAGTCCTTGGTTGTTTTGAATGCAGTCTCTGCAGAAGTGCTATATGTGCTTTTTCCATCTCAAAATATTTAACAAACATAGATATGGTGTGGGGGGGAAGTACTCATAGTTGTGCAGTGATTGTTTTTCTCAGAGCGACATCAAAGCTAAAATGCAGTAAAAAATTTTCTTGCTGTTGATAAAACAAGAATTGATCCAGCGGTTCCCGCAGCCTGATGGAGGCTCTCGGGAAGGAGCACGCTCCATTTGAGTCACTCGGTTGAGGTGGGTTTTGCAGTGGGCAGAGRCTCCAGGAGGAGGATGCACAGGTGTACTGAACGCTTAGTCTCTCACAGGCAAAATAAATAGCTGGGAACACCTGCTAGTAGACTAAGCATTTATGTGGCCACATGTGGAAGCATCTCTGCTGTTCCTTAAAACTGGTCAAATTTCAGTTTTACTGGGTTGCTTTTTCCAGTTCTCTTCCTTGCTTCCATATACTTTTTCTGGTGAGCAGTTTTCTTAATTCCTTAAGCAATGATGCTTTTGAATGTGCTTTTCTGTTGCAGTGTTTCTGTCTTGTGTTCTTGGGATCCTGTATGYTCTCACACCTTAGCAACAGTTTTCTTAGCAAGGTCAGGTCCCTGTGCCCCACACCAAAGTGGGCCTTGGTATGCAGATAGTGGAAGCCCTGGGCTGAGGATTGCTTAAGTGCTTTATGTATCAAATGTAAGAAGGACAATATTTTTGCTATATTGTTTYAGGTCCAGTCTTTTCTCTGGACTTCATTTATAATCTGCAGTCACTCTTTAGACTCCTCTCTTGTGAAGATGAAACTCGGTGAAAAATATTTCAACCGCTCTCTTGTGCTCTGAAAGAACATACAAGTATGGGAGGAGAAGGGTGGTTTCCTAGTAGTTCATAATTATGCATTTTGCATAACTGAAAGAAACAAAATATTGGAAAGACAGGTCTGGGTTTTACCGATTGGCCCCTAAGTTTGACTSTTCCCTTTGAAATAAGTTACAGGGCTTGTTGGCTGTGTATTAGTGGTGGTTGTTGTGACCAGCATGAAAATCTCTTTGGTGGATGATCACAGTAGATCTCCATATATTGAAGCCTTTCCCAAATACATGTCYCTGGACTGGCATCAAGAGATGAATTTCAAAAGCACTTATTAAAAGCTGCATTGTAATTTTGTAGTTTCAATTTGTTCATAGCTCGTAAAAATCATTTTSTGGGCACTGGGTTGTGCACATAAAACTGCAGCTGTCTAAGTTAGAAAGCTTGGGTATAAGTGAGTTCAACTAAGTCAGCTGGAAAAAGGACTTAGTGTCAAACTTATGGATCCCCRTCTTCTAAGCATTTAGTGTTAGTGCAGAAGCTGTAGTCAGTTGTTGTTCATAGAAATGCCTCTTTGTGGAACTGAAGGAGGATTGCTGRTGGTTTTGTCTTGCTTGGAGTTTCTAATTGACTGTCATACTTGGAAGGGCCAGGAGTCGTGTTAGGGATGACACTTATCCTGAGATCTAAGTTGTGTCTTAGTTGTGTCTTAGGACACATGGAATGAGGTCAGCATAGATGAGATTTGCGTTTTCCTGTTAGTGTTTAATATGTAAACAGAAGAGGAAATTATCAGCTCAAGAGCTATCTAGTTTACTGAACCTGATATTTTGCGTCACTTTTGTAGAGTTAAGGAAACTTTGGGATTATTCAGCCCTGTGGGATACATCCAAGTGCCCTTGGGCATTCTTCCCTCCTTTAGTGTTCTGCTAAATATATGAGTATTTCTCAATTGCATCTATTTGCAACACCTTCAGATTCTCTCACTGAGATACTATAACTGTCCTTGAAGTAGACACAATTGTTCAATCTTTTTGGCATTTTATTCATACAGAGTTCTACCTTTTTAGAACTCATTCCAAAAATGTGGCTTCTTAAAGCCAGTTGTCATCCTGACCAGTTATCAAAGTAATTATTTTTCTAGCACTTAACTGATAATGGAAAAACAATAAAGATAGTATCTCACTTGAAATAACTTCCTAAATATTGTCCGAATCTTGAATCACAAGCAGGGATCTCATTTAGAAGTTTTGGGGGCTTTATTTTCACGTACAAAGAACAAAATGATGTTATGGAATCTTTGATGAAAACCTTATTTTTTTCACTGAAGAGATATTTCTAACTAGTTAGATCTATTTCCAAGTCTCATTTTTATCTTTGCATCTTCATATCTTGGGCTTCATGAAGATGATTTTTTTGATAATTGCTTTGTTTTTAGTCTTCTGACACTGAGTGACAGAACTTTTCAGGGCTTGACAGCCAAATCTGTTGGCACGCAACAGTCCTCATAGACTCTGAGGCGTTTTCTTTCTGCCTAGTGACAGTAAGAGCTTCCAAGTTGACAGAGCGGGGGCTAAGACATCCTTGCAAGTGAGAAGAAAGCTGAGAGAGGATGAGGAGGTTCTCTGTCAAAATAAAAGCATTCATTTAGTGTATGCTTCCTGCATAATGAAATAGACAGGAGATCTGATAGCTACATATTATACTGTGTTGTTTTATTTATGCATTGCTTATAGACGACTTAGTCACTCTAGCRCACTATCAGGGTCCTCATAACTCGAGCATTTCTGCAGTAAATGGCTTTGTAAGCAAGTTTAGCTCCTAGTAAGGAAGTGGGTGGTATGATGCAGAAAGTACTTTGTGGAGATAAGTACATTTTGGAAAATTGCATTTTTTTCTGATAAATCAGGAATTCATATGCTCTAATTAATATACACTGTATGAATTTAGGACCTTTCTGTATTCACTTAATTAAAAGAGGACTCTTAGTAAGCTGATCTTAAGAAATAGCTTTAATGTTCTACAGTGTGTGGAGTGAGTTGCTTCCATTTTATGGTTTGACACTAAGTAGAAATTAATGGGTTGGTCAGTCAGAAGTGCTATGATCAATTCATCTTTCTTACAGATCTGGTGAGTAGATGGCAAGGAGATGCCTATACTTGTACAGTGCTTGCTGTGACCACACGCAAGGAAATATTAACTTGCTGTCTTCCAGCCTTGCCTCAGAAAAGCTTACTTAGCTTATTCACTTTGTTGGGACTAACCTCAATGATTCTGAAGATGAGTGGGTTATATGATCAAAAGGAAGTAGATGGTTAGGGATGTGTTTGGCTGATTATTGTTTATTGGTGCTGTTCCTGGATAGTCTGCTCATATATTCAGAACAAGATGTTTCTACTGATTCATCTTTGCAGCTCCATTTCACTTTATCAAGACTTAGTTTGTATTTGTTTGTTCCATTCGTTTTTGGGGTGTTGTCCCTTTCTGCCTAAATGCGGGGGGGAAAAAAAAAAAAGACATATTTTGGAGACTGTAAATAACATCAGTTACTGTTGTCCTCTAAGACCTAAGGATGCTTCCCAAATATTGTCCCTCTTATGCTAATCTACATTACAAGAGTGCAGTGTAGTCCTGTCGTGTGATTCTGATGCCCCTAGTATTAGTCTCCGTGTGTGATAGTGATACTCTGTATTCTAGCGCTTAAATATGGAAATACCATTTGGAGAGGAGWTGAGGGAAAAGAGAAGTGCAGATTCACCTACAGTGGTAAATTATCCATCACTGTGTGTTATACAGCATTTTGCTTTCAGTAAAGGTACTCGAGGAAAAAAGTTTATATGTTTTTAGCCTATGTAATACAGCAGTTTTATAATATTACCCTATGATTTGAGTGATGATCTGAAATGACTTCTGCAATAAATTGGTTTGTGTGCCAACAGTAGGGCCTGATAATGTTGGCTTTTTCCTGACGAACTCAGGTACTGCTCAAAAAAAATTCAGTGTTTTTGCTTTATTTTATAACTACGGTCTCCATAATGTCGGTTTTTAGTCGCTTGTATAAAATATTCAGCAGAAGGTTTAATGTTGAAGGAGAATTTTAAGTCATCCTTAAAAGCATGACTTGAGGATCCTTTGTATCCTCAAAAGCGTGATACTATTGACAGTATTTTCTAAAGCCTGTTTGGGATGAGTCTTTAATGAAAATCAAAGTGATATTTACCGTATTTCAGCTGGGTATTTATACTGGTGTCCTTCTCAACCTGAGACTTTCACTCTTTAGTATTTTGGCTTTTATTTTCTATTTATCTCAATATTAATTAGGAATCACAGATTGGCTTACCAATTGTATACTATTTCCAGTAACAACATAGTGGAAGTCTTAATTACTATAACCTTACAGAGTATGGCCTGGTATCTTAAACTGATTAGTCAGACTGCGGAGAACTCAAAATAGATTATATTGATCCAAAGGCAGAGATAATACAATGTTTTGGAGATTATCACAGTTTTAGAGTCTTCAAATGTGCAATTCTACCCTGCTGTTAACAAATAATTGTCTCTATATGCTAGAAGCATGAAAGTTTAAAACCAGCCCAATTTTTTGTCTATTTTTTTTGTCATTTTTGTTATGAAGTAACATTGCCTTGAAGTATAACATTACATATGAGTGAGTAAGGCTGCTTTAGAAGGTTAACAAAGTTGTATGATGCAAGTTGGTTGTTCTTAATGGTTTTCCACTGACTTAGATTACATATAAACTTATAGGATTAGTGTGGTTTTTTTGGTTTTTTTTTTTTTTTTTTTTTAAGTAATTTTATCCAGCCCATTTAAAATAGATTGGGTTATCTTCTGTCTCTTTTGTTTTCATTAATCATGTAACACTGACATAAAGATTTTGAGCCTTGAATGTCCAACATATTCCATCTTTGACAGTGTGGTTTGATTTTAATTGCATTTTAGAAAAGAAGTGGCCCTAAAGGATCTTGCATTATGCATTATATCAATTATCTTGGTGGAAGAAACACACAACATACATTAATTAAAGGTCATAACCCAGCAAATCATAAAAATCCTGTTCTGAAGTAAATTGTTGCYGCTAATGAGCTTTCTTATTTGCCAGTACTAGAATAAATTCAGTTGATGTCTTGTTAATATTGGTTATTTTCAGTGATATCACTGATCTTACAAGAAGTTGCATCCAAGAGACGCAGAATACATGTGTTTGCAATCACTGAGTARCTTTTATAACATTAAAAATACCTACATGGAAATCTTGTTTTCMGTAGCATTACATGTAGTGTGCTGTGGATACTGTGTTTTACTTGAATTTGAAAAATGCTTAACCTCACTCAAAGAAATGATACCATTTGAAACATTTCTGTTACATGTTTCCAAGGAGTTTCCCTGTTATTGTGGAAATTTAGGAACAGCAAAATTACTRAGTCATATTTAATGAAGGTCAAAAGTAATGAGATGATTTTCATAATTGGACATGAGACCAGATAGCTCTGATGTTTTAACATGTTCCAGATCAACTTCATAATGGGATATCAGTAACGCAAAGGAAACAGGTTGCACTAGTCAGAGGGAGGTTCTGTGCTCAGTTCCAGTCGTGACAGAGAAGGGTCCAAAGCACTAATTATTTTAATTGGACTAATTAAAGTGTACATTGCATGTCAGAAGGGTTTGGTAAATCCGTGATGTGCTACTAACYTGATACGAGCTGGGCTGCTGGAGTTTGGTTTGCAGTAGAGCAATTTTCAGAAGTGCTGAACTGTCTGACTTCTTTGGTCTGATTCTGCAGCTAGTTATCTAAGTGCAATTGAGAATTGCTGTTATAAAGCTAGTATGAGTGAAAGAGGTGAACCAAGCCTGTAAATKACTTCACATATTATATTCAATTTAGTGTCCTTAAAAGAACGGCATTTAAAATGGATAACATTGAAAACTGCCCATTATTCATGGTATTGATTTATATAATTTAATCTGTGTTTTAGTGATACATTTGGGAAATAGTATAGTTGCATTTGCAAAATGAAATTCATGCCTGTTAGAAAACAAAATGATAAAATGTGTACTGATAAAAAGCTTGCAGGGGCTAGCTTAACTTCAGAGGAACCAAAAACTGAAATTSAACTGCTGTAGCAGTGGAATTGACCTATCTAAACTAGACCAGAACTTGGTGTGACTATTTCATCTAATATTATTGGGKTTTTTTATTTTATTTCTTAATTAAACTGGCAATTAGCTTAGTATTTAGATTTCATTTTGTGCTGGAGGTGGATAAAATATAACTACATACACAAGCAAGAAGATAGTACTGCAGATGGTGTTCAGGGTATTCATATCGGAGAGCATGAATGCTTGACCAAAAGGTAGGGCTAGAATATTCATTAGACTTGTGACCAAAAGATGATCATAGTCAATCCCCCCCTCCCAGAGGGAGGGAAGGAAAATTAGCACCTACTGAGCTGCTTCTGCACCCTTGTTACCCTCTGATATGTTGTAATTTCTTGACCTCTTTGAGCATTTCTTAAGAGCAGGCACCAGTATTTTCACTGACTTTAGAGATAACCTTGATACTTCAATTAGCGAGGATGGTGAAGATCTTCTGATGGCATGGTTTGATAGGGAAGCTGCTACAGTGATAGAATAAATCTCTCTCTCTTTTTTTTTTCTTTTTTTTTTTTTTTTTTTTTTGCTCTCCTTTAGATGATAGCACTGAATGCCAAGCTGCTTCAAAGAAAGAAGAGCAGAATGACAAAGAGAAGAAAGATGAAGAAGAGACTCCGCTGCCCACTTACCGGGCTAAATCCGACCTTTTAAAAGATCTGAAATATAAACACGCCTTTCCTTTCCTCTCTTTTTTTTTTTTTTTTTTTTTTTTTTTCCCCCTGCTCTCCTCTCTAAAAAATAAATTCTGAATCCCGTCTCCTGTGCTGCAGCCATGCTGTGCTTTGGACACAAGCAGTCTCCTTGCTCAAGGGTTTTTGCTGACCAAGAAACAGAGTTTTTCCTGTCCTAGGGAAGGGAAGCAGAGCCACAGAACAGCGTAGATAGTTGTCTAGAAAGTTCTGTCAGATCTGTGGAGCCATGGAGTAGCCTTTTCAAATTAACATATGTCTTTTAAAGTGCATTGCTGTATATCCTGTAAGTACACTTGCGATCCCTTTTATTTTCCAAGGGCTGTTTGAGCTGTAAGCTCAACGAATCTACTTGTATAACAGAAACGAAATAACTGCCTAATTCAGTACATAATAAAATCAACTACACTGTAGCCTGAGGCACAGTGATAACGTATTATCAGGTGCACTTCACAGATATGAGAAAAATATCTTTAGCCTAATAAAACATGTAGTCATACCTAATCCCCTCCAATATCTGAGTGACAGTAAATACTTCAYGTCGGTTTCTCATCATGTACTTTTTAGTTTGCATTTGTGTTGCTGCAGGTTCATGGGGTTTTATTACAGATTCTTCAGTTTTGGAGGCCTGCTCTGCAAATGCACTATGATGGGTGGATGCTGTCTTCCCTATCGAAGCCCCTTTTCTAGTTAGATGATGGCATGAGAGGAGGCAGGACATCCATTAGCCTTCCTGAACAAAGGCACGAGAGAGGAAAACCCTCCTCCCTCCACCCATCCCAAAATCTTTCCAGAGACACGGTCCTGCATCAAGTGCCTGTAGCAGGAATGTAATGCAAGTGCAGGTTTGTTTCCGTAACTTCCTGTCCTGTTTGCTTGTCAGTGCTCTTAGCTCTGTGTGGCCTGCACAAGGCCACAGTTAAGTAAGTTTTGAAATACTTGAGGGTAGGACTTCAAAAATTATATCAGCCCAGTTGGAGCTGGTGGAAGTTTTCTATAAGATGTAGAGCAGCTCGGTATGGCAGTGCTCAGAGTTTCTCCAAGTCATGTATATAGCGGGTATTGCTGTGTCATCTGCGCTTCCAGGTGATCCAGGTTTGGCTCCTGAGGGTGGCTGCAGGCCTTGCCAGGCAGCATGYACACAAAAGACTCAGCTGTCCTGAGAAGCCGGACTCTACAAACATACAGTGACCAAATCCCACATTTGTGTGTGGYCTGTATTGTGCATTTTTAAGATTTGGCCCAAATATGTGGTACTTAAGGCTCTTACCTTGCCTAAGAGCAATGACAGATAGCATAGTGATAGTGACTGTTCTGCATTGCAGAGAGTTTTGGAAAGAGAAAGCATAGGTGGGTACTGCTTGGCAAAGGACTAAGAAGCATTTGAAATATCCTGCTTGAGTTTATGCTCAAGGAAATTCTTGTATAAAGACAGTTTGTGTTTGCATGGTTAATACTACTGTGTTGATTAATTGTGGTGAATCTAGAAATAATGTTTCCATTGTTGTCCTGGTTAGGACCACATGAAGCATCCAGATTTTTCAGTGATGAAGACATTTATAARTACCTGCATTAGGGAAGCTGATAACAGAACAAAATAGAATCTAGACAAGAATCTTGAGAAATAATCTATTGCTTAGAAACAAGAGATGAGTTGAGTATTTCTCTTATTCCAGAGGAATAAAAGCGAAGATGGGAAAGTTCAAGATGAGAAATTACAGGGCAGCAAACATGAAGTAATACCTCATCCATTACAGGATTAGAGTTACTTCCTTAAGAAAGAAATCAATGTTAACCTACATATAGAATCCAATACAGAGGGATTTGAAGCATTAGATATAGGTCAGAGCTGTATCATATTTAATATGGGTAAAAATCAGAGATGTGACCCTTGTTGTTCTGAAAGTAGATATTGGACTTTTATGTCCGGAGAGGTATTATCACCTTGAAGTTATACATCCAAAATCTAAATTCATAGGTAAAAAGCTGGTCAAGCAGTTATTGAACACAAATTTCCTCGGATTTCTAAAATAACATGAAAGACTATTTTAAATTATATTGCCATAACTGTGTTCTGTCATAACTGATCCACAGTGCCTGCCTTGGCACTTTAGTCTGCAGACCAGAGGCTTTCTTTGTGAAGTGGGGTAAAGAGAAGCTTTTGCACAACTCATCTGCTCGTGCCAGGGCCCTTCTATATCAACAGGTAGAGGTACAAATGAGTTTTGATTTTGTGCATTTCCGAAGTCTTTGTCATGCAGGATGCATCTCTGAAGCCTTCAGGGATGAAAGTACAGTGTAAAATATATTRAATACTCTTAGGAAGTTTTTCAAAATCATGTTAAACTAGGATTTTCCTGGCCGAGAAGAATGTAGAGGGCAAACAGCCAAACTGAGAGCAATGACCAAGCAGGACTTGAAAAGGAAAAACATGAATGTCCTAAGGAAGTTTTCAAATGATAACTTAAATGCAGATCATCCAGTTAATTCCCAGGTCATAATCCCACTTAGATTAAGTCATGGAGATGGAGGGTGCTCGTGGAGCAGATTGTGGGTTAKGGCTGTTTATCCTTCAGTCCCACACATTGTATGGACTGCAGAGAGCCAGTGAGCCAGTGCGGGCAGGCGGGTACATGTCTCCAGGATTAAGGTGCTTGGAGATCTCTTTGGTCATCACGCCCATGGGTATGGAAAGGTACATGCCAAGATGTGCTGTTACCTGGTTACCATGGACTGTGACTCAGAAGCTTCTGATGTTTTTTATCACAATGCAGAAGTTTTGACTCTGAAAATACCAGTACCATTCATTTTAACTCGTTATTGGTTTTTTTTCTYATAAGAATTTTTGTATGGTTGTTTTTTTTAATTTTCTCTCTCATGTAAATGTAAAATGTGGAATAGAAAATAATTAATTGAAGGGCAATATTTTTTTTTTTTTTTTGGTGGAAAGTACCTGGAAATATGATAGCGGAGGTCCATGCTGTCTTAGGTCTGCAATTAAAGAACTTATCTGGCTCCTTTAAAAGAAGTCATCTATCCTGCTATGTCTTTCTGATATTGTTTTGAAATATTAATGTCAGGCTTGACACATCTTGCATAGAAAGCAACTTTCTTGGACTTGGTCTTTTTTCCCTCAAATTTATGATCATATCAAGGCATTTTTCATATACTAACGTGAAATAGAGAAGCATGACTGGGGTGTGTGTGTAAATATATATATATATATATAAAATATACATGTATAAAAAAAACCCAAGACGGCTGTGGTTGTTGTTTAGTCAAACACAGCTTTCATTCCTGAGCTAGTTTGTACCCTGTTTTGAGTGTGAACATAGTAGAAATACTTAGACCCACTCAGTGACCCAATGAGTGTTTTCAGTGTAGCTGTGGAGTGATTGACAATTGTATATCCTAACGGTCCCTCTTGGATTTTTATGGAATGTCTCCTTCTCTAATTGTTCTGTTAATGTGCTTTGCACTGCTGGTTATGGCCATGACCCTGGGAGGWGGCTGTCAGTAACAGTTCAGTCACTGACAGTGGGAATTGTCTCCATCAGCATGAAAACTTTTTCTCAGTTGCCAACCAAGAGGCATTTCTTCTACTGTTAATAGTGCTGTTCTGTATCAATGTTAGCTCCTCCAGGACAAAATAAAACAAAAAGTGAAGGAAAAGCAAGTCATGACAGTATAATAAAGCTGACTTATGTGGTAGAAAAAAAAATGTGGGAAAAAAAAAAAAAAGACTGACTTAAAAATAACATGAGGAAATGAAATGGAGAATCTTTTGAAATGATTCTTCCAGCTTCCCCCAAAAGTTTACGGGACTTTGTTGGCAAATCTTGTGGATTGACATATTATTTGCAGTTGCAGCTGTCTGCAGTTGGTTCTGGAGCTCCATGAGATCTGAAAGTCACTAGCAATTCAACAGAATTCTTTAGATTTGTTGGTTGAATATCTTAATACTTAAGTTGAATGGATGGTGGGATGTGTGGTGCAGCTCCTGATGAAAACCCTRTAGAGTAGGGCAGGTGCCAGAGGACCTGTGCACTCCTGGGCGGCTTGATCTTCACACCTAGGTTTAGTGGGTAGTGTTCAGTCTTAGAACRATGCTAGTTTGAGGATTTCATATTTAGGGGTGAGTTTGCCCTGAGAACTTTGATATCAGGTTTCAACCTCATACAAATGAAGARAAGGCTGAATTTATAAACCCCTCAAAGATCCTGATTTTAATAGGAATCTCTAAAAGATTCCTCCAAGGCAGTTTAGGAATCTGTTTTTATGTAGCACTGATCAAGATCAGACAGTGGAAACCAATGWTTTACCTCTTAACTGTGGGATATTTGTGTTAAACTGTGCTTGACTTCTCSACCTTTTATTTCTTTTGGCATTTTTGGCTTTGTGGTTTGACATCAGTGGGTTGTTCTTGTTTTTTTCACCTCTTCTGCCTAGTGTGTATTCATTAATATCTGATGACCGTGTTAGTCCTGCTGTTGATTTAAGCTCTACAAGCTATTTTTTTATACTGTGTAGTATCTKGCAGTCATTACTGAAATATGCTGCTAATTTGTTTCAAAAGTGAAGTATTTCTAGAAATGCATGTCTAAATATTCTGATTTCTAGAGGTCTGTAACCCTTGGGCTACTACTTGACTTTCAAGCTTGTATTTGCTTAAAAACTGAAAAGGTGTGGCTATCTGTACAAGGAGCAGTGGATGGAAAATGGGATTGCAAGTATTAGTTGTCTGTGTTTTTCARATTAGACATAGCTAGGCTTCTATGCTAAGTTTTTTTGTACGCCCTGTTGGTGAGTTTTGCCTGTGTTATCAGTAAAGGATCTCTCCTGTAAGGAATATGCTGGAAAATGTCTGGAGGGGTTGTTAATTTCATATCATTTGTTGCAAATCCAGAAATACTCTGTAAAGATGGGCAGGTGCCCTAGAGTTGAACACTGAAATTGCCTCCGTAACTGTAGATATGTGTATGCATTTTGATTTGAACMTCAGTTCACACCAAATGTGTGTCTCCAGTCATCGCATAATTATATATAAAGAGACTTTACAAGACACCTATTATTTTCTCAGGATCCATTACCATCTATCAGACAAAATATGTATTCAGTTTTTTCTTTTGAACTATGTATTATAATGTAGGGATTTTCAAAATAAGGGGTATTTACCCAATAGACTGTGAAGATTTCTTCACAATCACTGTAAATAGATACTCATCTCCCATTTAGGGAAATGGGAGGTAGCGTATCGCGGGCTTTGCTGACTGTCTTCCTGCACGAGAAAGATTCCTGTTAGCACAGGGTTTGGTTTGACTTASCTGTCATACCCGAGGCAGAGAGCATGTGGCTGGTGAGGTCACAGTTCTCCCAAAGAAGAAACCCACTAAATAAAGTGTAATGAATTGTGCTGAAAGCCAAGCAAAGTGAGTAAGGTTCAGGAGATCTGGGAGCCCCATTGGAGTGCATGAGAGGCTAACTCCACATATTATTAGGCAGGGGTCATCTGTAGTCCTTGGAGTTCTCATGTTTGCTCCCTGGGAGGCAATTCCCAACACCTGTGCTAGCCAGCCTTGTGTTCTGRCATCTTGGAAAAAACTATTTTCTCCCTTTGCCTGTTACAAAAATCTTAAGAGATTAATGTCTCTATACAAAATTTAGTACAACAGTATTTATCTTTGTCCTCTTATTAAATATATGGCATATTTACTTAAATGAAAATAAAATGATATCTTTGTAGCTCATTTTTAAACTTTTCATTTCAAAAACTCCACATATTTTCAGAAGACTGTTTCTCTTGGTGACATAATATAAATATTGTCTATCTGGATTTCGTAAGACTTTTTTACTGAGTTTCAGTCATCCTCTTACTAGTTTTAGATAGATATAAGGAATTGTCAGGAATTGTACTGTGACATATGAGAAATGAATATTTTTCAGATGTAATGTGTTAAGTCTACTGTGAATTTTGACAGTAAATGTTTCTGCTCTGGTTAAACTATAACGAATGTGTCCTTAGGCTCTCGATTTGGTTATCTTAAAGTTCAGTGCTGCTTTCTCTGCAGATATTAATAAATGGCTGTAGAGAACACAGGATGAGGTTCCCAGCATCACAGAAAACTTAGTTAATGCTTCATTTTTTTTTCCTTTCTCCGAAGAAATCTGTGCATTGCCACTGATATCAGTAGGTCGTGTTGTTTCTTGTTTGCGTTGGTGCTACAGTGGGATGGAAGCACTTGTCAGTATTTTGCAAATACAGAAGGACAGGAAGTGATGTTCAGTCAGGATGCTGCCCATGTTGGTTTATGGCTGGAATATGCTAGACCCTTGGGAACAGCTATTAAGGACTTTGTGCCCTGGGTCATCTTGGCCTCTCCCAGGATGCTGCAGTTGTGTGACTGAAACGTGGTGCTTTGATCTGCCTCTTGGAGAGGTTTTAGAAAGAATTCTACACAAGTTGAAGCAGCCTGAGAGCTGGTGGAGTGTTGCTGTCCTGAGGCAAATAGTCTTTGTTTGCAGGAACCTGAAGAAAGAGTATGTCCCCTGTTGATCAATAGTTTGTGTACTGATAATGACAGAAACACAAGTCAATGGAAACAGATTTTTGATTTTCTTAGCTGACYTAACAATAACTGACAAAATATTGATTTTAAAGTCTTGTGGAACATGATATTTTAAGTTATGACATCCTCTTTTATATGYAGTGATTGATTCCTAGAATGATCTAAGAAAAGGCAATATTTTAAATTATTTGGCTGAACCAACATAAAGTTGACATGATGCGTGGATGTGTTGGCTATAGTTGTAACTCCTCTTTAAAATGCGTCTTACACAAGGGCAGATTGCAAATAGTAAATGTTAAGGATTCACTCAGGGCAATACGGTTTCAGAAGCGTGAAGCCAATTCATATTTGTCTCATTTCTGCCACAAGATTCAAGTTAGTCCATGGATGGCAAGAGCCCTCAACTCAGAGGAGATACAGCTACAAATGCCCGGTGCGTGGTTGCTGATACCACAACCTCCTGTATTATTTGATTAAATTTTATTATAAGAGTGCAAAAATAAGAAAGTAGGAGGGAAAATAAAATGTTCCTAGTCCTTCAAAAAGCTGGTTTTGATTGAAAAACATGTGGAAGATTTTGCACTTCCAAGTCTCAACTGGACACATCTTGGTCAGTAATAGTATAGRGGAGCAGGAAGGCAGTCCAGCCTTTCCAGGTACTAACCTGACTCATTAGTATTATCATGCTATATTCATACACTTTGTCATTTTACTGTGTCACTTGTCTGTTCATAGCTGCTGCTTCAATATTTCTACCACACTGATGGGACCAATTTTAAATGCAGTTTATGTGTCAGGGTTTCTATTCTTGATTTCTTTTGGCATCTAAAACATGGGACTAGTTGTAGTAATTCACACACAGGATCCATCTCAGCAAGTGTAATGGATGTGTGTTTCTGTTGTGTTAACTTAATCAAGTTAGCACAGAGGGATTTGCATCCTTCAGATGTAAACTCCTGGGTCTGAAATGAACTGGGAGTAGTTTTTGATGGAATTTATCCAAATTTTCACATAGCCATTAAATGCTATTAAACGCTTTGTCTTTTATAGTAGTCAATTAAGATGTAGAATAATAGAACTGAGCTGCGTTTGCTCCTAAATGCATTGTAGGTTTTGTTCTCTGGACAGGAGTAATGTGCTATGGTTATGTCTACTTTTAAAAGGTGTTTAGAAGTTGCCCACCTGGTGAATGATAATAGCTACTGGTAATGTGCTAAATAATTTTACAAATGTGTTGTCTGTCTGTTGAAATTTTGGGCGCAGTTTAAGATGTCAGCTTTGATATGCAAGACACACATGGTGATTTGCAGGTACAAAGTGACTTTTAGAAARGCTCAAGAAAGCACCGGTTGTACACATCAGGTACTCCCTATATCCTGACACCTTTTCAGGGAGTAAAGCTGTGCAAACATGTTAGTTCCTTTAGGCTAAAATGTCTTTTTTGGGACTCTGTAAGATAGCTTATTATTATACATGTTGAGAGCAGAATCTGTCAAAACTGTGAGCTTTTTAATGCACAAAATACAGGCCCCTTGCAAATAYGCTTGATCGTGCTGAACATGTATTAGTGGGTCTGTGAAAACAATATTCAAGGTATGACAAACGTAGCTGATTCACACACTGCAGTTCATGAGAAGTATTTGTACTAAAATAGGTRTGTTGTCCGACAATTTGGTCCTTTTGTTTTAGCTGTATGAAATTTTTTTTATGAAYTTCTACACCCTGTATCTCCAAGGCAATTATCTTTTTGTAAGTATATAGAGCTGATGAATATCTCTGTGGTTAAAATACTATATTACTTAGTGTTTTGTATGTTAAGTAGTCACAACACCACCTCAAAGTGTTAGAAAATGCATTTATACAGAGAGAAGTGGAGGCATGTGTGACTAAATGGCCACAGTTTAAGAAGTGGAGGCARAGCGATGGGTGAGGATGAGGTGGGGAGATGTCTCCCCCACTTTGAAGTGCAGCGTGACTGAGAGTCCATCTCAGGTGTTTTAGATTTCTATCCACRTCAGCTTGGATCCAGCTGAAGAATCGCAGTATTAGAAGCAAACCTTAATAATAATCATTCTAAGTATTATAGACRTTTTGTTTAATTTGGGATCAGAAGAGCCTGTGAGGTATTTGTAATCTTAACTGTAAATGCTTCARGTCCTGAGATGGAATGTTTTGGTAGATTTAGATGCAAAACTAGCAAGGAGCTAGTCTATATAAGGGGGAAAAAAAAATCTTTCATTTTGATATCAAATTTTCATAGCCAATATCCCGGAGTAATACTCGAKGTTTCTGTGATCTACATAATCTCTCTCTTGGATATTCTGGCAGAGGAGTCAAAGGCTATTACAAGGTTGGAGTCTGTAAAATTCCTAGTATTACAGAACTGAACTAAGCCAGGGATTTTAAGATGAAAAGAAAAATATGAGTACTTCCCCCAACTTTGATTTTTATATAAATGCAGATAAGAACTTTGATGGACTTATTCCTAGCAGTTCCCTGCATTTAGGTTACTAAATGCTATATCAAATATATTTGTGGAGAAGCTAAAATGCATCTGGACCTGTTGTGATTCCACAGCAGTTTGTATCTGACTTGAGTTTTTCTCTGAAAACTTAGAGAGGTTTGTAAATACCTTCAGTTCCACTCGAATCATACTTGCTCTTAATTTTCCCAATGTACTGGTAAAGAGTAACTTGGTAAGGAATACTACAATACTACAGCAAATAAATTTTTGAAATCTCAAATCTTCTTCCCTCTCTCATTAACTTGATTCAGGCCTGCGGCAGTTGTGAAGGGCACTGAATTCCACCAGCAGCCCCTCACAAATGCATTCATTACTCAGAGCTTATAGACAAAGAAAGGTTATAGTTATCTTGTCTGTTAGATGTTTTGAGGAGGTGATGATGGCATGATTCTGTAGTCCTCCCTCACAATCCTGTCAGCAGGAATGCTACTTTGGAAGGATGGTTTCATGATCAGATAGGCCTYCAGCGTATCCTGATCATTGCTTTGAGACTGAACTCATGAAAAACATCTTGCCAGCCTATATTAAAGTGCCAGTGTGTCTTCTGTGACAAGAYACGCTCTTCTGGAGATGGGTGACCTTCTCTATTCTTGGAGATTTTGTAAGATCGTGGAAATAAATGAAAAAATACAAGGATCAGTAGCCTAAGATGTGATGAAAAAAAAAAAAGGTGACGAAGGTAAAACAAGGAAGTTGAATGTCATCCTTGTTTTCTAAAAAGAATCTTTTTCTTAGTCTATGGTGTGGCTTGTTATTAAAAGCTTGGGTAGAGGATCCATCACTATTCCTTTTTCAGGAGACAATATAATAGCTATGGGGTGAGGAGAAGGTGTGAAAAGTTGTAGTAAGGAAATAMGGTTCTTGGCAGAAAATTAGTCTTGCTTTTTCACCCAACTGTTCCTGTTTCATCCCTGTCATGTGAGAGGAGTCAATAGAGATAGTGATGAATTTCCTGCTTGGAATGTACAGTTAAAACTGCCTGGTCATTGGCAGTTCCTTGCTTGAAAATTTCTGTGAGTTAAATGTAGTGTTCTACAAATATCACTAGCTTTTATCTTCCCTTCGTTGGTGATTTACAATGGTATCGYTGTGCCACCTTTGAGGAAATAGTGATTTTTCTGCCTGACAGACAATTCTTGTCTAAGATTTGTAAGACACACAAATCCTACTAGTTTTYCTAGTTTTACATTTAACTTAAATACACCTCTTTGAGTGTTTTTATTGCTGAGGAGAGGCAGCATTGGCCAATCCATAACTTATTGACTTTTCATGTTATGTGAGTAGTCTCAGATTGATGAGCTACTTTTAATTTTCGTGTAAAGCTTTTCATGGATATATTTTTTTTTTCATGACCCTGTTATCTAGCACCTAAAGATAACTTGCTTGCAAAAATGCCAAAACAAATTTTACAAATAAATAATAAAATCTACTGCTGTGAATATGTCACTTCAGGCAAAAGCAATTGCTTGTGCTGGCAGGAATGTTTCTTCTGTGTTTTTAAACAACTTCTTTATTCAATGAGATAAGATTTAATTATTTAAGAGATTAAAAAATGAGCTTTTAGTATTTACATTGACCAGCTCTTTACTCTTTTGAGAGTATTTGTTTATATTAGAGCTGCAAGTACTTGSAGAAGCCCATGTGGCTGGCAAACTATCTTTTTGTTTACCAAAACAGCAGCTTTTCAGTGCTGCGAGCTCGTGCGTGTTTCCTGCTGGGATCCCGCGCTAACGTTTTGTGCCAGCAGGCACCGCTTTCAGCTCAGGGGGCCCTGCTGTCACCAAAAGATTTTTCTCTCGCGTATCTTTTCTTTCTTGAWACAGCATTTGAGGGGACCGATGCTTACAGAAAAGCGCTTTTTGAGGGTCCTTCTGCAGCAGTCTGGTGTGTCTTCTGCCCATCGTCTGCTCGGACCGGTGTCTTCGAGACCACTCRTGTCAGTTGCTCTCCTCTGCAACAAGCGCCTCTGTTGCAAGTGGAATTTCACCCTTGGATCGTGGAGCTCAAATAACTCTTGTACTGCGTCTGTCCATGATATCAACGCAGTAAACTTGCTGTTTACGTGTGGGGTAAGCTCCATATATCRGCGGTACCCATGGGCAGGGGACAGAGGTCATGAGGGCTTGTTGGCTGGAGTTACCCTCCCTGCCTGCTCTGTAAATCAACCGGTTGAGTTACTGCATAACGGTGCTTACACCTCCCCATCAGGCAAAACCTTGAGCAAGTAGAGAGTGTGAGCGGTAGGAGGAGGACAAGGGAATGGCAAATTGAGTGTGGACAAAACAAATTTACTGTTTTTCTTAGGATTTTTAGTTATCCTAAAAACTGTCAAAGGCTGAATTCTTTTTCTGCTACTTAAATGGTTCTTAGTTATTGGGACTTTTCCCCTTTRTTTTTAAAAAGTAAAGGTTTACTGAGATGGAAGATGCAGATTTGGAAAATAATACTGTATTGCTCTGTTGTACTGAGGGAACAGAAGCAACATTACAGGAAGGTATTATTTCATGTCTTGACTGCAGTCTCTATCCTACATCTCCTAATTTAGTTTTTATTGCATTAGGAAGGTAAGTACCAATGTGGTTTTGCTCAGGACAGTTTTTCAAGGATAGTGGTGAAAGCGCCATTGCTTAAATGATTTAAGAGAAGTAGATGAAGACCTCAAATACTTAGGGCAGACTAACTTGATCAGTTGCTTTTGCCAGAATAACTTGTTGAGCCTCACAAATGGAATATTCCACGGTCTTTTTCAGACCTAAGTTGGCTTTCATTAAAAGGTGTCCTTTGACTTGTATAAAAACTGTTAAAAAAATATTGTGTTCTTCAGAATATCCTAGTATTTGTGGAAGTGGCAGGAATTCCATGATCTCTAGAGTGTTACCATCTGCAGGAGGCCTCATGTGACACACATTAATTTACTTGCTCAGATTTCCTCACAGCACTGAGACACTTAYAGTGCTGCACAACGTCGCTTCCTCTGCTAGAGACGTGTAAACAGTGTGTGATCTGAGGCTATTTTAGGACAGTGAAATGCATCTTCCCCAGCGTGTACCAGTTAGAGTAGAATCACAGAAAAATATCTCAAGAGCTTGAACTGATAGCACCATGTGTGAATAACATTCTCTCAGGGGCAATATACAGAGCTATCATTTTACTGTGGAGCCCATGTGTGTGTTGGGCTGTGTGGGTGTAACCTCCTGCTTTCATAACTCCGGCATTTCAAGTGAGAGCAGCACGTTTTTGCTCATGCTCAGCTGCAGGATCAGCTTGTTTGGAGTAGAAGCAGAAGGAGCTTTTCTATGGGTGTTTTTTGTTGTTGTTGGGTGGTGTTTTTTTTTTTTTTTTTTTGCCTTTTACTGTAAAAGCAGTAAAAGGATCCTGTATGTTCTAATTTCAGTACTTTAAGGACGATATACTTTAATGTTGGACTGGGATATAGGTAGCTCTACATCTTGCAGATTTAAGAAAAAGCAAGAAAAAAAAAGGGGGTTTCTATTCCAAATACATATTTGGAGTTGCCAAGATTCTGTTAGGCCAAAGTGCTTATTCAAATCATTTAGCAAAAAAATAACCAATTGAATGAATTTTTAACTATCCTTTGTCAGGAACCTCTCCAAATGTTCTGTAGATGAAATAGGAAAGTAGCTTCTCCTTGGAGATTCAGACTTCCTGAAGAGAAAATGGTGTTGGGAAACATGCTCAGCTATTCCGTGTTCCTTTCCCGGGAAGATGCTGCTCTTTTCAAGTGCAGGGTCACCTCTGGTTTCAAAAGCCATAGCAGGTTAAGTTTCTTTATCTGAGTGAAGAGAGAATTTTGCAAGAAGGATTTAGTCAATCAAAAGCATTGTCTAGCCTAGGCTTGGGAAGGCGAAGCATCTTCGCTTGCAGGTGGGCCAGCAGAAGCTATGATGATTCCAGTACTTGAGAACATGAAGTAGTTCATACATTCCTGCCTCTGCAAGTGTCTGTGCCAGGTCCACCTGTAACGATTCAAAGTGATTCAAGAGCCAGATTTGAGGGATATGTTCTGGAAATGCTCTATGTTAATGAAGTACTGCTAAAAATCTTTGGATTTGTAAAAGAATGTCTTTGCTAGCTGTCCAGAAATCTAGGTATTTGAATCTGTTGGCATCTGCAAAATTGATTTCTTAGTCAAAGTGAAAGAACTATTGCTCCATATAACGACCATTTTTTCACTCCTTTGACTTGCTTGACAATTTYTGGCCATGGACCTGTGACAGCCTTTGTTTTATTGCTCTGGCAATTTGTACCTGGACTTCCCATTCCCTTTTGTTTCATTGATGATTAATCTGCAGCTCAAGATTCTTTCATATCGCAGCAGTGAAGTCTCTACTGCATGGAGTGTATCTGCATGGACAGCGTTCCAAATGTCCACTCTTTCCAAGTTAGTTGTAAGAGGTGCTGTGCTCTTAGGACAATAGGTGTTCTAGGAAAAAGGAGAGCAAAACATCTTTTTCTTTATTTTTCTTTTTCTTCTTTAATGAAGAGAATATGTTAATTAAAATGCTGGCATTCAGAAGAGTTGAAAATTGATACCTGGAGCTTTTCCTTAAAAACTGAGGGTTTTGGTGTCCTGAGTCTGTGCCAGTGCTGTCTGTTGTTTGATGCAAGTTTTGGTTCCATTTTTGGGAGATGCTGAGTCCTGGTCAGCATTGGTCGTGTGCATTGCAGGGTGCATTGGATAAGTTTAAGGACACCAGATAGTTGGGATCGCAAGGGGGGGCGTTCAGAGCAATGTTCTCAGCAGTCCATAAAGCAGTCCATTGCCTTTAGTATTAAAAAAAAAAAAAAAAAAAAAAAAACCACAAACACTAAATCTGGATGTTTTGATATTACCAGAGGAGACTATGGTTCTATTAGCAGCGCTGCTGTCATAGCATTCTCTGAATTACTTCTCTTCAAATGTGAAAATTTGGAGTGAATCACAGAAATCAGTGCTCTCTTTCTGTCTTAATGAGTACAGCTGTGAAACGTTGTAGTGGTTTCCACCAKGATCTGATCACCTCCTTTTCCAAAACCTCAAGTTTCCAAAACGCAGTTGCTGATGAATCCATTATGTTGAAACGATTTCCTAGTGACTTGGAGCAGGAACTGCATTTCTCTAATTCCCATCCTGGAGCGAGCACGAGTGTGTAGCAGTGTTAGTGTAGGAATATTGTTCCCTTAAACACCCTGGAAGAGGTAGGATAAAGAGTTGGCTGATTTGTCTGTTCTTGCTTTGTGGCCAATGCAGACTCAGGGATTGTTTAAATAACCTCATTTCTGGAATGAGTTGCTGACTGAAAAATATTCAACTAAAACTTAAATTACATTTTAGGGGAAAGCAATTGATGCCCTCTTATCCATACAGTGCACTTGGARTTCATTGGCTCCAACTAATTAAAATCTTGGAAACAGCCTGGTTAAACACATGGATAATTCAGTGATTTTCCCCATCTTTGAAAAATGATCCTCTTTTCCTATTACCAAAGGGAAATTCCTTTCTACTATATTCTTCTAGGTAGGTCCTGTAGAGAAACAAATTATCTGCACCTAGCACTACGGTTGAGAAACTTATTTTTCTTCATTTAAGTGATGGGATTTAAGTAACTTTTGGAGGTCTGGCTGTTCTAGCTAATCAAATGTGTGGCACTGCTAGTGGCCTGGACTAMTTGTCTTTTCCTAATAGGAAAAAAAGAGTCTGATGTCTTTAGATTGA
This sequence comes from Eudromia elegans, assembly GCA_003342815.1. Taxonomy (NCBI): domain Eukaryota; kingdom Metazoa; phylum Chordata; class Aves; order Tinamiformes; family Tinamidae; genus Eudromia; species Eudromia elegans. The sequence continues at coordinate 996,593 of PTEX01000160.1, forward strand.
TTGGGTGTCTTAKGTCATATATCTTGAAAAGCAGAAATTTGCCTAGTTCTTGAAGTTTTACGATCTTACTGCATTCCTATCTTGAGTCTCTTTGAGCTAGGGGATTGTTACAGCTCTAATTCTGCCTCTTCAGAACCTGAGCAAATTCCTTGTACTTCTCTAGATTGCTCTTTCTGCACAGATGTGGAGGAAGATTTGTGATTTCATCTTGTGATTATCTGTGGTCATCCCTGTGAGACTGCAAGGATGTTGCATGATCWAGTAAATGCAATAGGGCTGATTCTCTTTATTCAGCTTCTGCTTTGAATAAACTGGCACTTCAAAGGATACACAGTTTGCCTCATTTCAGAGATAGTTGCTTCAAAGCTAGGCACATTTCACAAAAAGGCAACTAGTGAAGACCTTCCAAAATCGCTTGTGATTCTGAAAGGTGGAGAAAACCCCTCAACAACAATTTCTGGCCGATAAGTTACATGCTSTATGTTCTTCAGTAGAATCATCAAATATGTGGTGCAGTGACTTTTTAATAATATATCAGAAAAAGAGAAATGCAGTTTCATCTTCTTGTCCAACAGATCGTGCCTTTGATCACTTCTCTAGGCAAATTCTTTGTCCAGAAACAAAGCATTATCAGGGAAAAAAAGTTCTTCATGAAATTACACAAGGCATTCTAATATATTTAGCTACAGACTTTTTTCCCAGAGCTGTGGGCTACTGTTAACAGAACTGTATGTGTTTTTAAGACTAAATCAGAGTTGAAACTCATGATTTCTATTTMATTTTTTTCATAAAATTGAGTCCTCAGTCCTAGTTCTGTGTGTCACTTYACAATTACCACAGTGTTGTCTTTGAGCCAGGAGACTTTCTTCCTCTAGCTGAGTCTTGGTGAATTCTCTAACCCAAAGCAGTGACAAATTACCTACAGAGCAAATTGTATATGAGAGATGCAGCGAATTTCCATGTAGGTGTCAGTACCTCTGAACCAAGTGCACTTAATGTATCTGCCAGGTGAACAATGAGTGATGGTGTAGCGTAGTTGCAAAGTTAGGAAGATCTTGTACCAGAATAGTGCAATGCTRAGAATAGCATTTATTTATTTATTTTCCTCTGGCAAGTATGATGTGATGTTTTTCATCTAGTGCTTCTGGTAGTAGCAGTAGGTTTATTCTAGCCTGGCTTTTTTATTGTTTGAAAAGAGTCTTCCAGTATTTTTTACATTTGCTAAGGAGAGTTTTCTATTCCCTATGTGTCCAAATGCTGATGTTGAGACTAAATTGTCTTTCTTGCCATGTTCTGATGCAATATAAGCATTCGCAGCATGTTTCCTTGTTTGCTGAGATTTCTGTAGCTTCTGGGATTCAGGATGAATGGCAGCATTTAATTCAGGAGTGCTGTCATTTAATTAATATACCTTGCAAGMGGCAAATGCTCTTTATTTCTCAGTGGGTAAAATGCTTTTAGAAAAGGGTGCTTTATACATATTTTCATCTCATCACGAAGTTCACATTCATAACTTTGTGAAGTGCCAGCAATTTGTAGTCATTTGTGGAATTCAACTTGGACTATATATTTTTTTTTCAAAAATCCCTTTGATTTCTTCCACAGATATGAAAAAGGAGTAAGAAAGTGGATGGAACAAGTTGGGCTAGGCAAACAATAAGATGAGAATCATGGAAAGAAAATATATGGAATGAGTGTTGGTAGAAAAAAGTCCAGTCATGGAATTTGTGCATGTGAAATTTCTGTAGAGCGAATATCAATTCATGAAGCATGTTTACTGCTTTTCTAGGATTGGCAGTTTTGGCAATCATGTCTTAGAAGGATGGAAAACAGTAGTCCTCCAGATGCTTGTCTGTCCATTCTCATGTTGCATGATAATGATGTTTCAATGATTATGCTAAGCAATTACAAAGGATTTCATTGTCCTTTCTGCTTTGGACATTTATTCTGTCAAACCTGGATCATGCTTACTGTGATATAATCCAGGTCATATATATGAAGGCGTGAGTAAATGTGTCTCATGGTTATTCTGCAGCTTTCTACCTCTTAGAGTTCTCTCATGTAGCCTGTGTTTTGCTAGTTTGTTCAAGACCATCATGCTAGACGGTGTCAAGAGATGGGCTAAAGTTAACATATGCCATCTCCCACTTCTCCTTCATCTGCTAGGCTCGTGGAGAAAGATATTAGATTGATTTGACAAAGTCTGTTCTTGGCAAACCCATGCTGGCTATTACTCATCTCACGGTTATCTTCCAAGTGTTTACAAGCTGTCATTTTGATATATTTGTTCCACAAATTAGCCTAGGGTGGAAGCTAGGCTGACTGGTCTGTAAGTCTCTGACTCATCTTTGCTCTTCCAGCCTCCTCTCTTTTCGTCTTAAAGACAGGCACTTGGTCTTAAGAAATGTCCATCACAGAAGTTCCCTAAGAACATGCTAACCACGTTATTTCTGTCAGAAATAAAAATGGAGAGGATGTTCTTCTGACAAATGTGAAGGTGTCCGGCAGTACTAGCTTCTCGATAGGAGTGACGAAGATGTCAGCGATGAGGRTGCTCCATACCTGTTCCTAGGTTTGAAAGGGATTTCAGGTCAACAAGATGATAGTAAAAATGCACAATCGTCATGTCGTCTTTCATGTCATGTCTCTATCACTTACTACACGGTCCAGGTCATTTACCATTTGTTTTATATATACCTTTTTTCCTTTTTTTTTTCCCCACGAAATGAAGGAGTTGAAGAATTATGAGCAGTTGACTGAACTTATTGTGGTTATTGAAATTTAGGAGAGCACTGGCAGTCTTTATAAATATTTCTGAAACATCACAGGGGAATTAGGCCAAGTGGAGCAATTCCAGAAGATGCAGGAAGGTAAGAGTCTATGCCTTTCCTCAGATTTTGGTTCCCTACAATCAGATACCTAGTTGCAGGTTAATTTCCGGGTCCTGTGAAGTCAGTGTAGAGTTAGGGGCGTGTTTTCATTCACTCCGTCTCAGTATGATCTAAGTAATTTTTCAGCAGGCTCAACAACGTGAATGGAGGATTTCTAGGAGAACTGGAATTTGGAAATATGTGAAAACTATCTTGTATTATTAGGGCATAATAAAGGAATGTTTTGAGAAGTGCAAGCGTACAATTCTGTCCTCATTTGTAATCTGTTGGATTTCTGCCATCACATGCATTGGATCTAGTATTTTATGTCTCAGTCTTACAAAACTCATTTTCTGATTTTTGAGAGAAAGTACTCCACCCTGGGGTTTTTAGAGAGATTATGTTACACAAAAGTCTGTTGCAGAATTTAAGGAAAATTCCAGCTGTGCTTTTTCTTAAAGATGTTTTCTATCTTAGTCTGGCATTTTTTTTCCTTCAAAAAAAAAAGTGCATCTATTAATATAAGATACAAGRTTTTCTCAGTTGCCGATGGTTGTGTGTTAGACTTCTCTTGTATTAAATTTACATTTCTCCTCTGTAGAATAGATGATCTCAGGTTCCACTGAGGAGACACACTCATTCTTTAAATTAAATGGCATGTATTGCTGAATTAAATAAACCTGAACCAAAGAGACTAAAATTCATAGAGAAAAAAGGCCATGAAGAGGGTAAACGTGGCAAAAATCTAGAAAATGAGTACCTTATCTCTTGTTTGAAAAGCTGCAATTATGCAGTAAGATAAAAGCTACTGAATTTTTTTAGCGGTAGAAATATTATGACAAATTAAATATGAAGGTTATCTTCGCGCTGATATCCATATTTTATACTAAACATCTCTTCTTTGTATTTCATCTGAGAAATACTTCCCTGCTTTATCAGTGGGAGCACAGCTTTTTAAAGCCTTTTTCCCCAATCATCCTTTGATCAGAACATGCAGTGTGACATATATTGATTACTGAAACCCTGTTTTTCTAATTCACAAAAAAAATGTACAAACACTTGATTTAGAGTCTCAGAAATGTTCTCTGGTACAAAACTCAGCTGTATTTAGAAGGGAATTCATGGCATGGATAAAAGAACACAGATAAATTAGTTAAGGGAGAAGGCATAGTATTCCAGCTCTGTATGGAAAGAGATTAGGAACAAGAGGCAAATAGAGATATTCTTAGTTCTGTTCTTATCTGGAGACACTGGGATGTCTGCAGAAGTATACTTCCTTCTTTTTAGCAATAAATGATTTTTGTCTTTGAAAATTGGTACGCAATCTTTTTATATATAAATATTGATAATGAAAATGGTATAAGGGATTATTCCCTGTTAATTGCAGAGAACATCACTGCAGGCTATTACTATGAGCAGATATGTGTTAGAGAAATTTAGCTTATTCCTCTTACATGTTTTCATATGGCTYGGAAATCTTATTTTAATAGAGAAATTCAGAGTAGAAAATCTTGTCTTAAGCAGGAAAGGGGCTCTCTCCTAGTTCAACTATATCACTGACTGAAGGAATGTTTGAGTTCAGAGTACCTGGCATTGAGATTAGACTTCCTGCCTRGAAGTCTCTGGGTAAGTCAGGTGGTTTCTGTAGGGTGATACCATATACAAAGCCAGGAGCACAACTACTTAGTACCTGCAAGTCTTTTATGCTGCAGACCTTGGTTTGAGTCTGCTAGACACGCTGAAGTACTTGTTGGAATGCTCTAATTGCAAGTAGTATGGACTGTTTAATTTCATCCTGTGTGTATCTCTATGAAATTTTTGAGATTTTTTGGAACATGGAAGGTATTTTGAGGCATAGGAGACAGGGTAAATGGGGATATCCTCATCTTTCCCCCACCCCCCTCACATTAAGAATAGATATTCTGAKAATATTTTTTTTGCTTTTGATATTTTGAGTGGCTTTCAGGGCAAAGATGCACTTAAGTTACATTGCTATAAACAAGTAAAGCACAGAAGTTTGCTTTTTCTTCTCTTRATTATTGGCTTTTAAGTACAGGAGTGAGGAAAAGATATGCTTACAGGTGACTGTGAAAAATGTCATATCTATATTACAACAGCATCAGGATTTTGATGGCAATCATGGGCTTTCTTGCAGTGATTAGTWCTAATATCCTAAAAAATTTTAGATGGTTGTAGCTCTCTGGAGTATTCACGTGTGGCTGTTGACTGTGTAATTGCTCAAGAGATGGAATCTTTGAAATAGTGTTTTCCCCAAAGCTCTGGGGTTTTCTTTCTTGTTAGGTTGGTGTGTGTTGTTTTGTTTTTACCAGAGTCACGATGCCAACAGCAGTCTGACTTGCCAGGGTTAAGTTTTACTTAGTTTTCTGTAAAGTRTATGAATGTGCAGAACATAGCGATACAAGATGGAGGGAACCATAACCTTTTCAACTTGAAGACCTAAGAAACAATAAGCCAAAGCAGTATACTTTGTATTATTGCATGTAGAGATGCATTTTTGAGCAGGACAAAACCCGCTTCTTGCAAAATCGTGAAAAAGCGAGGGAGAATTGATCAGCTGTCCACCTAATAAGGCTGGTGTTCGTGTTCTGGGCAATTGAAGCTAATTCTGTTATTTATAGTAATACATATGGCCATTGTACTGCAGCAGTGCACAAGGCCAAGCTGTAGGCAGGAGGTTCCCTCCCAGGTAGGGTGTCGGGGAGAGGTGGCGCAGTGCCCTGCGAGCGCTTGCCAAGTGTTCCCTGCAGAACCCCGGTGTGACAGGGTGTCAGTTTTGACAGATCAGTCGTGAAGATTGCGTGGACTGGAATTAATAAAGGTCAGAATTGTCAACAGGAAGAAGTACCTGTTGGCATGTCAGTAAGCACTCTTACTTAGTACCTGAATGAAACTGCTCATGCAGACTAGAAAATATAGCATTGGGGTGAAATCTATGTCTTGTGAAATATTTAAATTTGTTTTATGAGTGAGTTTTATTAGTTTAAGGAAAGTAAAACCATGGCATTTTTTTGACACTTGAGAAATCTAGCGTTTGGAGGRATTGGTTTGATTTTTAAATTAAAATAGGGTGTTTTCTTCTTTGTGTGCAATGGAAGGGCATGCCTCTGTGATGGGGTGGTATTGATGTGCAACTTCCCTTGTACTTTGGTTTTAAATGGATAAGCAATTGACCTTGCAACGTAAAATAACCGTCATAAAGTGACTGAAGAGTTTAATCTCTAGTGATCATGCAGAATCTAACTTTCATGAATGGGTGAGTTGAAAGGGGTTGTCATAAAAAAGGGTTTGTTAAAGTAGCTGACATGAAAGGCCTGTGAGTGCCGCACAGGTGAAAGTGCCGTCTTTGCAAGTTGAACTGAAGTTGGTTTCATGCCTGTTTCCACATCCTGCAGTAATGAAAAGGTAAGATTTTGCGGGATACATTCATACAGCCATTTCTTTATCCTCCCTCTTAATGGCCATTCTATCTATTCTTATATTTCTCTTGTTCTCTAATTCTCCTGCTTACAACTTGAGTTCTATTGTGCCCTTTCTCTTTTTAAGGTTGTCCTTTCTACCTTATGTCCCAGTCCTTCTGTGTGAGAGCAGTTACCTACGTTACCTTCCACTCACATGGAAGTGAATTTTTGTTCTCTTACCCTACGGGCTGAATTGTCTTTGCTGCTTTGACATTATCCGGCATTGATTTTGGTCTTGCACTTCCACTGGAGCTCTTCAGTCCCTTTGGTTTCCCTCTTGGATCTTCTATTTTTTGTTCCCTTTTGACCCCTTCCTTTCACACCCAGGCAAATGCTTCACAGATTTGAGAGTGGGCTAATTTTGGATTGATGTCATCACTAAGGCAAATTGTGATTGTGAATCTAACTGACCTGATGCAGTCAGGAAGCTGCAACCTTGAACTACAAAGCATGTTTTTCTTCTGTCTGAAGCAGCATAGTGTAATGTAGGAACTGAKTTCTTCTCATTCAGATGAATGAGTGGAATTATGTCCAGGTTAGTTTTATAGTGAAGACAGCAAACATTTGGTGATACATTGCCATATGGATAGAAACAAGATCAGAGCTAAAGAAGTGGAAGTTGCTGGGCATATCATTTGACCTTCTTCTCCCCATGCTTTCCCTTGAGCAGATTTCCAAGCTCCAAGCCTTTTGCCTTTCCTAGGGGAGTGCTTCTTAGCTTCACCTTCAAAGTTTGCTTGTCTTTACTAGATTTGTGAATATTATTGTCAGAAACACAAGACTGACTTATTAGACCCTGAAATCATCTCACCCACATAGTATAAAGAGTAATTTGGGCCATTACTATCTCTTTATTATTTCCCATTATGGAAAGCTAATTGAGATTATTAGTGCAAGCTTGCTCAGTTTACTCAAATAACTCTTAATTTTATGTTCTGTAATTTTCTTTTTCCTCCTGCCTGGCTTTYCCCCTTTTCAGCCTTTCTCAGTCTTTGATTCTTAAATGCCTGTCTTGTGTGTGCATGGATACTGAGGTATATGATTAAGGTCAACAAAAAAAGCAAATGCACAACGTCATATCTTGAGTAATTTTTCGTTCATATGTGCACATGGGTGTGTTTGAGAGTTAATTATGTGCTGATAGAGTGAAAATGCAATAATGTGAAAAGGGAATGTGATGTCTATTAGAGAGTTGTAATGATTGACACAAYGCCTTTTACCAAGCACTCTAATGAGTCGTTATTGGTTTTTCTTCATTTTCTGATATGGTACGTGGCTGCACGCAGAGTCTAAYGTGGCACCAGAGCCAGCTGTGGTGAGCAGTTTGCTGGCTGAAAGCAGCCAAACCTCTGCTGTCCAGCAGCGTAGGGCGGGAGAAAACCAAAGGTGGTCTCAGGAGCCTGAGAGTTGTGCAGAAAATGAATTAGGGCACATATCTTACATGCATCTGGTGTTATTGTGAAGTGTYTTTGTTTCTGAGAAGAGCAATCCTCTTTATCCCAGAGTCATTTGCAAAACGTGACCTCTGGGGAGGAATCACGTTTTGCATGTCCAGCTGTTTGCCCCATTGAYGTTACTTGCAGGGATGTGGGCAGGATAAGTAATGCAAATGTGTAGGAAACTCTTATAGTTTCTCAGATACAAACAGGGTGATGCATTCTAAAATGGTTCAGAAACTCTCAGTGTGTACTAATGCACCAAGGTACTYAGATGAGCTACTGCTTTCTCCAGGAGGCAGGACGGTTAATTACAGGGTTGGATTTGTGCATTTTTAAGTTAGAAGAACGTAGTAGATTTGTGGGAGATTTTCTGCTTACATAGAAGAACTTCACCATAGAATTTTCACCAAATAAATAAAGGATAAATTTTGCTGASGGGGGAAATTGGCTTCGCTCTGTTTTTAATACAGACACTACTTAAGAAGTTTAGAAGTGGAAGGAATATACATGGCAGTTACCACTCATATGGCTCTGAATATTTATTTTGCCTTTTTGGCCTGATGGGAAGGAACTACCTCTTCCAAGATGCATGGAACCCTGCGAGATGTTTGTTTGTTTGTTTTATCTCGTAATTTCATGAACTCCTGCTATGACTTGCCACAGCGTTCGAAGCAGTTGTTGGCATTGCTGCTCCGAATAGTCCAAATATCCTAGTGGAGTAGTGCTGAAAATGGTACCATACCAAATCTGTTGCACTSGAAGTGTTTCACTGTGGTGTCTCAAGGCTGATTCACATTGTCAGTCCAGCTCATTATTCATAAGTGTAGCTGGCACTACTGTTCTCAGTGGGATTTTACAATAGGGATCTAATAGGTGATTAGGTGCCCAACTTACGCTGCATTCTCTGTGAGAACCAAGTGTGAGATTGATTCCTCCTGTAAGTATTAACAAGGTTYGGAAAAATATAGGTAGGTTGAGGGCGAGACGGTGAGACTTTGAGGAGAATGTATCTGGTTGGAATTGCATGTGTTTTTCCAGTGGGATTTATAAAAATAGGACTTCAGTCATGTAATTAAAGAAGAATCTAATCAAATCGAATGAATAGTGAGATGACCATAGGTCTTGGATATGCTCTCCATGTTTTCTTAAAACAAAAACAAACAAGAAAAAAAAAAAAAAAAAAAAAAAAAGAGGGAATGAGAAAAGGAAAAAAAAATTAAAACTCCAAAACCATAGCAGCAAAGCCCATTAAAAATATATTTCCTTTAGGTTTTTTGCCTCCTCTTTCAAGAGCACAAGTTCAAAGTTCAAGGGGTACTGCAGTWGTTTATTTTCCAATATAGGTTCACGGCATGCTGTGACAGTCAAGCAGTCAAGAGACTAGTCATTGGGAAAAGCTGAGTTGTGGCTGTATTCCTGAAACCAGAACACAGTGAAATGGCTGTGTGTGYAGTAGTATGATGATGTAATTCTAACATAGTGTGTGCGTAGTGTGTCTGTTGTTTGTCAGGACCGCAGTTTAGGGTTTCCTTTGAAATTTCTCTTTCCCTGCCCAGTAACTTGTACTTTCTTAGTACATTTGCTTGGTCTGTATCAGGTTTAAACATGATAGACAGTTTGAGATAATATTTTTTCAGACAACTTGCATTTATATGAAAGGTATTGAAAATAACTCCCATTGCTGAAATTCACAGCACTGGAATCGCCATTATAAAGAGGACAGATAATGATTTCAAGAGTTTTATGTTACAAAGAGAAATCTGAATTTGCCTGCATTCCATATTTACTATAATAATATAATAGTAATAAATGTCATGCAATTGAGGCTTGGTAGTACTCTTGTTAAGATATGTATAAAATGAGAATACATCTGATATAAGTCAACATAATTTTATGTCTAACCACCCTTTTATGTCTATTCCTAGACAGTTTCTCCCATTTCTTAATTCTGTCCTCACTTTCACATTGAGTTTAATGAGACCTGTGTTACTTGGAGGAAAATTTAAAACTTTGCTGCCAGAATTTGTGGTGAGGCACAGACGCTACTTGTTCATCATGGAATAAAGGTTTCATGATGTGATGATGTACAAATGTATGACTATAAATCAGGTATTATAAAAAGGCATATTTACTCTTACATCAGGTAGTGATAATGACAGTCTTTGGTGTACTTCATGTGAGTCCATTGCAGTAAAATTCCGAGGCTTTTTAAAAGCACTTAGAAATTCATAGGAAGCTACATTTATTATATAGAATTAGTTAAGGAGAGGTGGTCAGTGCTGGTTGAATGGTTGGCTGTCTGACTGTGCACCAGGCAGCCACGGAGCTGTATTAAAATTCTGAGCCAGATGGAGACTGCACTTCCCTGCCCGTCGTTCTACCCTGTCCGAGGACAGATGTTGTGGTTTTTATCTTGCATCACTATGGGTTTAAAGGCTCTTGTAGATCCTCTGATTTTGTCCTGGTCTGTTAGCAAATGTGGTGGGAAGGTTCATAGTGCAGCTGTCCTTTAAGTCGTTTAAAATATTCCTCCTGCCGAAACTGCAGTTTTCCTATTTAATGGTATTTGATGCATACGTTGATCCATGTTTCTCAGTGTTGTTACAGGACAGATTTTAGTTAATGTTATGAAACTGCAGAAGACAAAACCTAATCAGAGATGAGGTTGTGATGGTGACATTGAAATGTTGTAGGAAATTGTTGAGAAGGGTAGGAGAGAACCTGTTGGCAAGGGAGAAAAGGGAAACAGGTGATGGAACATTAATATTTGAAAGCTGAAGAAAGCTACATCTAAGGAGAGAAAAGGAAATTTAGAGTCTCAGTAGGATGACTACTGAGTGTGATACCTAAGATGATGTGTTGCTTTTGTTGGCTAGATTTCTCTTTACTATAAAGTTATTGTGTATTTTGTATTTTCCATAAAGTTCTTCTGAAGAAGGAAGTACTACATTAGTAAAGTCAGGGGTRTACGAGAGAAAATACATGCTTGGTAGGATGAATAGAAAAGTAGGACTAAACAGGTATTACACTGATTATTTAGCAGCAAAATTGTCCACTTGCTTCCCCTAAGAGAGCTTCAGTTCTCTTATTGTGCTGCTAAACCTAAAAAGAAAAGGGGAAATTGGTCATCTTTGTTTTCAGAAATTGGAATACAGAAATATGAAGCTGGTAGCTTTTTTTTTTCCCCCCTTGTAGCTATGTCAAATTTAGATAATTTTTGGGGAGAAACAACAGTAAATAACACATGGTTTGTGCATTGGGTAGAACAGCCCCTAGCTTGGTTTACAGTTAGGAAGTATTCTTGTTTAAGAAGAAAATGGTTACATTTTTCCTACTCTTTGTGAAAGTGGAGTTTTATAATGACCTATAAAAACATACCGCTAAAATGTAACCTCAGGACTTTCTTTTGTGTTTTGGATCACATGGTGGGAGAGCGAAGACCCAAAATAGCTCATCACCCTCCAGCCAGTGCCCGTTAATGTTGCCACTGGATTAGTACTGAAAAAGCCAAGTGAAGCAGGAAGGAACCAGCTGTCAGTCAGCACTGCTCTTTGGGGGTGGCAAGCATATACCCTGTAGCCACGCCAAAAAGCCTTTTGCGTTGGCTGCTCAACGCAGGAGTGGATCTTTTGTATTATCTAAATTCTGAAATCCATGAACTGTATAAGTTTGCAGAAACCAAGTCTTGTACATGCGAATGCTGAGAAAATAGTGCAGAAGGCAAAAGGTCAAAAGAAAGGAAAAAATGCATCTTGAGGATGGACTGGATAGTTGCATGTTGAAGTCTGTACTCGGAGATTATGAGGCAGTATGAAGGTCTGAGACGGTGCCACGGTGCTCCCTGCATATAATCCATCAAGAGTGAAGGTGTCCAAGCCAGTGTATCTGTGCATTGGCCTGCTTCTGGCTTTTTTCTGCCCCTAAATCTAAATTCTAACTCTCAGAAATCTCCTCCAAGACTGGACATTTGGTTCCAAGTGTACTTTCTGTCGTGGGCTAAAACTGACTTGTCCAAGTTGACTTGTGTTTGTCTGCTTACCGCAGGGACAAGTGTGACTCTGTGGGTGACACTCAGGTAATTTTCACCAGTTTTGTTAGTACTGAATTACACAACTTGCAGGTAGTGATGAGGAAAAGGGAAAAGGCTTTCTAATGTTAGTATCAAGAAAAATAAAATGCAGTTTGGAAAATATTTTTTGTGAGGAAGGAAGAGAAGAGAAAGAGAACAAGAGGACATAAATTTTTGACTGATGAAAAGATCGAGTTGTTTAAAATGTTTCTTAGAATCTGTATAGGAAAAATCACATTAGGATCAACTCTATTTTGAGAGAATTGATTTGGAAACATGTCAGGGGAAGAGATTCTAAGAGTATGAAAGGTAGGAGGATAATGATAGGAGTGCAAAGATGAGCTCACAGTTTTGGAGCATATTTGAGAGCGCTGCAATGTTTAACTAGACAGAGGCTCCAGAGACTCCCCTTGTCGGAGTAGGAATGAAGCAGTGTTTTCTAATCTTCAGTTTTAATATTTGAAAATATTTTCCATATGCTCCCTGCTGTGGCACTGAGAAAGTTAATTTGTTGCTGTTTGCATGTGTTGATCCTACTAGTTTCAAACAGTCTTTCAACCACTGAAATATGTTTAAAAAAAAAAAAAAAAAAAATCCAAGTGAAGAAATGTTGCTCACTGAGTATAGAGAAAGAGTTAAAATCAAATGTTGGGATATAGGATATGTTTCCAAGTCCGGTTATCTTTTGGAGGATGGGAAAAATAGCCTGAAAACTAGGAGAATTAAGGAGGCAAAACTACTTTGTATACCATAGTACTTGAGTTTTAATACTTGATAATTACGTTTGGATCTGCTCTATAATTGAGGGAAATAGAATATGAAGTATAAAACTGATTTAAAATATGCCTGAATATAGATGGCCTGATTGAAAGTCATCAGCATTCAGCAGCCTTTTATTTCTTACAGTAATTTCTTGATTTAGTGGCTTAGTAACTTTTAAATGCTTAGGAGGTTTAATGCAGTTGTCACAGAAACTTAGACAAAAAGAGAGTTTGCAAAACTTATTTCTCCGTGGTAAAGTTAGCTGCAGTAAATAAACAATTTCAGGTCCTGCTCATACCAGGTTATGTAGGTCAACCAAAAGTAAAATTGAATGGGATTTTAGAAATGTTTAGGAAATTTAGAACATCCGTTAGTAGTAGTTATCATAAATGAGACAAATGGATTGATGAGACAGACCAGTTAAGAGTAAGAACTTGGAGGAGCATAGAACTGGATGAGAATGAGGGGAAAAAAGCACAACTGGAACAAATAGGAACAGGAGAAAAACGTAGTACTACAATAATAATGAGAAATTTCTCTATGTGAATGCTTAGAGTAAAGGAATAGTCATTTTCAGTAACAGCAAGCATTCCTTTAACCCTGTGTTCTATCTCCAGTAGTAAATTATAAAGGTTTCTCAAGAATATTTAAGTTTAGTACTGAGATGATGTCCAGTGTAACTTGCTGAGATTCCATCAATTTGTGGTCAAAAGCTTTCCTGAACAAGAGGTCCATCATTTTACATAGCATCAGTGGACTTGTGTGAGTTGATAGAATCCTTCCTAGAGTTGGGACTTTGGGCCTTCAGAACAAATCCTTAGAGTTTTTTTTGTATCGCCATATCATGCATAATTCTTCAGACTTCTCACAGTTTCGTATTTGTTAATATCACTTCTTGATTTAATTGCAAGCTAGCTATAGTTCATATCCCTTTTTCCCCTCTGAATAGTCTGCTAATTTTTATTGCTGTTTTCTACAACTTTTTATATCACCATGATTTTCCCTCCACTTTTCATATCATTTATGAATGTACTTTAGATCTTTACAGATAAATTTTCTGCTACAAAGAGAAAAAAATGACCATGTTTTGCATCTTTTAGACATTCACAAAAGGACCTTTCTGCCATCACAGTTGGCTTAGGAGCCCTTGAGGAGGGGCTGAACAAAATCTTTTGCAACACCCAAATGAGATGTATTGGTAAGATCATATTTATTGCTCACATTGCTTGCTTTTTCAAAGTGATAACAGATTTGTGATGCATTATTTCTCTTTGTGTAAATCATATTAACTTTTTCTTATATTGTATTTATGACTAAATCAGCTTTTATTCTCATTTTACACCAATGTATTTCATAAGGATATTACTTAATGATGTGGAATTTCTCAGAACCTCTTGAATCTTTCTTTAAAAAAACACGGTATCAAAGATTCCATCTCCGATCCTTCAGATTGCCAAACAACTGGAAGTGCTGGGTCACGTGCCAGCACTAGCAGTAGCAATTCAGTAAGCAGCATCAGTAAATCAGCAATTTACATCTGGCACCTGTAGGACTCTTGGTTGCCTTTGTGCAGGCAGTTTCTTTCCCTTGTTTTGTCCATGTATTCTCAATGCTTTCTGCTGGCACTTCAATTTGAGATGCTTTGTCAGGCTTAAGAAATAAAGGCTCTAGTATAGAAACTTCATTGAGTTTTGAGAGAGCTGCACTACAAAGTATCTGGGTAACTTTCTGCTGCGACTTTGAGCCCTTGAGCCCTCCTATTACAACATGATTGTCTATCGGTGCTGAGGACAGGCTGGCACACTCCATGTTCCTGGTGTGTTTGAAAGGCTTTTATTATTAGTTTTTATGCCTTTAGCAGGTTTTTCTTGAAGAACATTTTAAAAAAAAAAAAAAAAACTGTATCGTCGATTTGTATTTGACTTGTCAGAGTTCCTTGACTTTTCTATTTTGCTTGGTGGGATTCCGCGTGATCTTCAGATGCTCACTTGTTCTTTCTAAAAATCACTTGTTTCTTTTTGCTTAAACATGCCATTTTCTTTAAATAGCATCTTTTAAAATCATTTGGATTGGTTGCACCCATGGCTTCAAGGTTCTGCTAGACAGTAAAAATATGATGTAGTTAGCAGATTTTGTTTTTTCTTGTGAGTTACCTGATAGCTTTACTGATTGCGCAAAGTTCAGTCTGATTTGTTGTGTGTTGTCAGCTCAGTGTTTTGATAAATATTTTTATATGTTAATAGGGTTGTAGATAAGTTGGTGTGTGTATACAACATTGGTAAAGACATGTTGCTGTGCTCGTTTTCTGTCGAGTCCAGCACAGATCACTGAAGGTCACAACGCTTTTGAGAGCACATGCAAACGTTTCCATCACTTGTGCTTTAGCATCTGTTCCAGTGCCCTCTTCCGTCCTGCTCGTGTTTAATGTGCTCTGTGCCAACAGCAGCACTGGAAATCTGGCTGGGTCCGTTCATCCTTGGAGCATGAACAAGTTCAAGACTTGACTTTGTCCAGCCACACCTGCTCTGAGCAGGAGCTGGACTAGACTCCAGAACTCCCTTTGAGCCTCAGTTATTCTATAATTTTAGACCTTGTTTAGTGTTGAGCAAGGATTTGGTTCTAGCAGATGTTCCATATTTTCATTTTCTCTATCTCACTGGCTGGGTAGTGCACAGTATTTGGTAAGCAACTTGAATTCTCATTAATGACAAGCTTTCCCATACGCCCTGGAAAATGGAAAAATGCTTTGAGGGTGACAGACTGGTCGTTGTTGTGCCCATCTGCCCCTTAGAGAAATATGAATGTTTCAGTCATTTGCTGTTTGTTCAGTAATCTGATATCACTGGGATAATTAATTGTGATTAATATTTTTAACTTCTGCAAAGGTTTCATTTTTTTACTTGCTCTTCTTCAGATGCAGCTATAGAAGATACTCTGCTGGCAGTCTTTTGTACTTGAGTTTTATCCAAACTTTTGCATGGTTTATAAGGTTGTTAAGCATTCATTAACAATTAGATATTCTGATACCAAGGAAGAGAGAGGAAGGGAAGGGGGCAAAAGATCTCTGTGGCCATACTTTTCAAACTTAAAAGGATATTGAATTAATAATGTTTTGCCATCTCGTTAGACCTTTAAACTTCTGTGACTGATACCACATCAGTTAGCCCACTTGCACAGAATGTCAAATAGCAAGACTTCCATTTTGAGTAGGTCATCCTCGCTGAAAACTCATTAATGTTCACTCTTCCTTTTCAGTAGTAACTGCAGGGCTGTACTAGCGAAAATGTCCTTGCACTCCACCAAAAATGGCAGTGCTAGAGCAGAGCCGTGTGCCACTGTTATTTTGAATTAGACACAGTATTGGCTGCAGAAGGTTGGAACAGAGGTCTGTAAAATGATCTGGTGGTCCCGGCTGAGAGCCGATCCCCACTCCTATGGACACGGGATCCGCCAAGTCCGGAGACACCCGCCACGAGCCACAGACCCCAGGGCTCCGCAGGGCTGGCAAACAACTCTGGGCTTGTCAGAGGTTCTCCTGCTTCTCTCTCAGTGTTGGGGTCGGAGCAGGTTGTGATCATGCTCATATGAGGGCTTTGCATCTGTGTTTTAAACAGCTTCTTTCAGCAGTTAGTTGGAAGCCTGCTGTGCTAAGGGGTGTTGCTTCCTTCTCTAGGCACCAAAATTCATATTGGCTCCCAATAGGGCAAATGGAAAATAAACATTGATCTTATCCAGAAAAAAGTTGGAAAATGACAATTTGATGCACAAGTGCTTTACAGTATCTTTAGTTCTCCAGTTTTTTAAGCTGGGTATTCTCTCCAGCTCAGGTGGTTTTGCTGCTTAACCATAAATTTTCTTCATTGAAGAAACCTTCAGACCGTAGCTGTTTCTCAGAAATAGCAGCAGGTGGATCTAGCCTCTTTGGTTTTTATTATAAATGTTACATTTGACATATGAAGGTTATAGATGGCAAAATGAGTACGACCGTGCTTTATCTCCCTCTGATTCCGCTTTCCATTTGTGTGTTTGATGCTTGTTTTCCATTTAGGCTGGTGGTCACACAAATTCTGGCAACACTTAAATGAGTTTGTATATTAATTATTAATGACAGTAACAAAGAGGATACAGGAGAGGAGATGTGACCCAGAAAGGTGTTTTAAGTCATGTTGTCTCCTGAGATGCCTGTACTTGCAATGTATATTGTAATATCTGTGCCCAGTGTCATGGCTTATCCCAAAACTTAGTGGGCTTAAACAGGAGGATTAATGAGGATTACTTTATCACTGAAATTTGAGGTGCTGTTTACCTCATGGTTTCTGTTTTGCATTCTTGCATTTGTTACGGAACATTTCCTATTGAGTTCATTAGACCTTTTCCTTTGCAACGGTGCAAACCGTAGCTGTAGCTATTGCTTCCTACCCTGAGCGCTTTTGGAAGAGCAGAGTCAGTCCATGTGTTTCAGCACAGTTTGGCTCATGGCCTGAAGATACCAGCAGCCCTGATGATGCCCTTAACAAGAGCTAAAACTGGTAGCAAGTGTAAGATTTGTTGTGCTTACGCCTTCAGTCCCAGCCATGGGCGTGAGGATCACATGTGGTGAGTCCTAGTGAGGGAAGCCCCATGGGCCTGGAGCACAAGCCTTGAGTTTTCCAAAATATCTTCCCCTGAGGTGATCTGTGTTTCTTGGACCTAAAGAATAGAAGTTAAATGAAAAGAAAAATAAAAAAGGCATTGGAGGGACAATACTGAAAAGATTGTGTAGTTGTTGACAGATGTTGAGAATTTTATGCAGTGTCTTGAGTGTGATATAAAATCAAGTCATAAAGATATTGTAAGAGAGCTCCTCCAAAACCGCCCAAATTGATCGCAGCGCCTGGAAAAGATCGATTTCGTGTAGATGTTGTTTCTGTCTTCTCAGAACTGCAAATCGTTTCCCCATCCTTTGCTAAACTAATGTCTAACAGATGCCACATTGCAGAAGATTTCTGCTTGTACGCTCTCCCTGTGACCAAAGCCTACTATAATATTTTAAGTCCAGACATGGGGTTTTGATAACATAAAAATCCTTAGTGACATCTCACTCTTGGGGTAAGATTTTTTTAGATTAGTTAGTTGGACTTTCAGGCTGGTCTTCCTTTTTTATTTTGCTTCATGCAAAATCCTTTTTCTTTGGTCTTTGCCTTCGTACATGAAAGGGTTGATGTAGGTAGGTAATAAACTCGACCTAGTTCTAGTCTTAAAACTGCAACTGACAGTAACTTGTTAGGGAGTTTGATCTCCTATGAACTAATCAAGGCTTAGGTGGTAGCCTCTGCAGGAGGTAGATGATATCATAAAAATTCCTCAATAGGTAACTTTATAAATTGGAGTGAAAAGTCATAAGAAGAAAAGCAGCAGAAATGCTTTCTTAGCTCGCAGGAAGCTGCTCTTTCTGACACAGTGGAAATGCATCAGAGGCGTAGTTATCTTTCTGTTCCTTGGTGAAAAAAACAGAAATAATTATCTGCTTGGAATTATCAAAGATCCAGAAGAGACTACATGTGAGTTGATCTTGCAGGGGTTCTTATAGGGAAGAAGTGACTATCACTTGCAGCACAGTYGGTGACCAAAGCTTACATGAAGAATGGGGAGCACTGAATTGGCAGTAACCTAAGAAGAATGTAAAGTTTTTGCGTGCTTGGGGACAAAGACAGTTGTTAAATAAAGGTTAAGGCTTTCATGTGTTATACTGACCTGTGATGCTGATTGTGCTAATGCTTATTTATGCATATAATTTTCACTGCTGAGCCCTAGAGCCTACTAACTTGCAGGGATTCGAATTGGCACAGAGCCCTTTGCAAGATTAGCTGCCGTAAGTTTGACGGCTGCTGGACTCAGGCCTGTCTGCTGCTGAAGCAGGAAAAGAAAAAGCCTCTAAATGTTAGAAAATTCAGTCTAGACATAGTCACAAAGGGCTTCCTTGTGGGAGAGAGGCCATTTCTGAATCTYTACCATTTTTTGCTTGCTGAGCCCACAGGGAATGGAGAGGATACAGAGCCAGCGCTTTGCACGCGTGGATGGGTAAAGGGGATAGGGATGTGTTTCTGTGTCACCTCGTATCTCTTCCCAGTGAACTCACTAGACACGAGCAGAGCAGCATCTCCTGTGCTGTACAGGACTGCGGTGGTGCAGGAGGAGAACTGGGCAGTCGTGATACCTGGGGTATATTCCGGAATCTGAGCTTATGCCTCCTTCCACTGAGCTCCTGCTGAAAAGTGCTCTTGTCTCGACTCCCATCTTGTGCTTTATTTATGGCTTAGCTTGAATATAAAGTTCTGGCCAAAGCTACAAAGGTCATGTGTAAAAATGTGCAGAGGTTAATGAGTTAAAGGACATTTTGGTGTTTGTTTGCTCGTGTTTCTGAGTGGTGTGGTTAAGTGTAGGTAGGTCGGGCACATGTGGTAGYCGTTGTCTAAGGCCATCGGATTGCATTGGCCCTCCCAGGAAAGGATGCCTTGGGCTACAGCAGCCTTTGGAGCCGGTTCAGTGTAATCACTGGATTCCCTGGGTGGCTTCCACAGCTATCCCTGTTTAGCTAGATTGCTAAGTATTCAGTTTTGCTCAATGTAACCGCCACGTATGAGAAATGGATAAATACCACAAATTTTGGAATCAAGCCTTTCATTTGCATCTGACTATTTTTGTTATCTCGACTCCTGCGKTTTTTTTACTTTGAAATATATACCAGATTATAACTTTTTTTTTTAGAGCCATTCATTCGCTATGGTATTTATTTGTACAATAAAGGACATAAAGCAATCTTTAATTATCACTGTATAGGATATCAAGTTATCTTTAATTATCACCACAGAATGGTTGCAAAATCAAATACTGTTGGCAATCAACATTCATTATACAATACCATGATTGCATCTGTTCATATTACTAGATAAGCAGAGAAAATCAAAACAGTCTCTGATTTATCCACTAAAACTGTCTAAGCAAAATATTGTATCTAACTCTCTTAATATCTCTCAGTGACTTTGATCTGATTAAAGTCCAGAGACACATGCCACAGATGCAAATTTTCTAGTGCCTCAGAAATTAAATATTGCTGTATTTCAACAGACTGAATAGCTGGAACTGTACCCCAGCTGACACRTATAAACTTGCAGTACAAACTTATGATAGAGAGCTGTCTAAATCTCTGAGGCCGCAGGTGCAGGATTATAGTAAACCCCCTTGAAACAGCCAGTATTCTGTTGAAATACGCGAGTACGAAATTAATTAGGCGGTTGATCACATAATAAAAGTATGATGGATAATCTCGTGGAAACTAGCAGCTCAAAGTCAATAACAAACCTGATTCTTTTATTAGATGCAGCTGATTTTCAATTCCGCTATTTAGAGGATTTTGTGCTTAATGGAAGATGAGGAAATTTTTTTTTTGAAAACGAGAATTCAGTTACAGTATTTATCTCTGTTGGAAACTATAATGTGTAAGCAATGTAGAATTTGTAGATAGACATATCTGCAAGTAATTCTGTAAGATACTTGGCTGAAAAGCACATCAAAGGGGAGTGAAATAATGAGACAGGCTCCAGCTGTTGGTTTCCAACAGCTTTTGATTTGTGCTCTAGTAGAAGCTCCAGGTTTTGATTCTCTGTTGATTATTTCCATGGTACTGGAGCTGATTTGTGCATTATTTAAAAATAGGCAGAAGACAGCAAACAAGGGTGAGTTTGCAAACTGCATCTGAAAAGATATATTTTTGTTCCTGATGTAAATTATTATTTCCTATTCCTTTACTGTATAGAACCAGCTGTCCTGGATAGGAAAAAAAGTCCTATTAAAATATGTGTTTAAAGGAAAATATGAAAGTAACTGGAAAGGGTATTGGAAAACACGGTGAACAAAAGCTCTGGGGACCTCACAGCGTTCCTGCTGTTTTGCTGTTTTCTGTGTATAGAGGCTATTACGGAAATAGTGTTTTTCAGAGCCTTTGCTCTTGTTCTTCAAACCTGATCCTGTCAAGGAATTACCGCCTATAGAGAGCGGGCTTCCTGCAAGAACTTCATAGGCCCTATGGAGAACACGAGTTCAGAGAAAATTGTTAATTGCGTTGTTTATCTGGGCATGTTGGTGGCTTTGCGCAGACAAGTGGAGGTTTTGCCATGGAGAGCACTCCCAAAAGTCTGGTTGTGAGTGCGTCTCCCTGATTTCCCTTGAACAATAAAAAGTAGGAGATGTCAAGAAGTGCAGCCCGTCTTAGTCAAGGAGCTTTACATGGGTTTCTGCTGGGGCTCAGTTTTCGAGGTAGTTKTATGTAATTTTGCAGTGCGCTATGTGAAGGCTGTTGCTGTCATCTTATTTCTTAAATGACTGATTTGAGTACCTGTAAAGATACCACCATTTGAAATAAGAACTGATCTGTGTTGACATTTTTCTTTGCTTGTCTTTTCATCTTGRTGATATTGCCCTTCTGTAATTTACACTGTGGCGGGGTGTGTGTGATAAGGCCTTGTTTTAAGTAGTTTCCTCACAGCTATCAAGTAAACCTCAGCCTGCTTCTAGCTAACTAGTGCTTGGTAAGACCTGAAAGGCCTTGTAGCTAAAAAGAGTGTAATAAACTTTTATTTAAGTACCTTAATAAATTGATCCAGAAATATTAAGAAATGGGTATCTAAGGATTTAACTCAATATTCTTGTGGTTGTGTGTGCAGGCAGATTCCCTCACTGTGTTTAACAAATGATTTTTCTATGAAAAGAGTAACTATCACACTAAGATAAGATCTCAATATGGTAATAGAAAAAAAAAATCTGATTTATCCTTTATCTTCAGTAATTCAAAACAACAAATCTGTAWAGATTTGTGCTTTCAAAGCAGTTAACTAGCCAGTAATATTGGCTTGAATCTTCCTCTTGAAAACAATGACCTTTTACAGATGCTCTATGAAATTAAAATGTAATGAGTGGTARTAAACGGTGACGCTTCCACAGGAGGAAGAGCTCCCCCAGGCTGGAGCCTTCGCCGTGCGCCGGCAGCCGCGGTGCCACGCGCCGCATCCTCGCTCGGCGCTTTCAAGGCGAGAAGCAAGACGAGAACGCAGCCCTTGGAAGAGCTGAAAATGCTTTAATGTGACCCTTGGTGCAGACTCTCAGCTTAGAGAACAGCGTTGCAGTGGCTTTCAGGATGCGTTTTCTGAGACGTGTTGCTTTGTTAGAAACAGAAGGACAATGTGCTGTTTTAAGGTTGTTTGTGACATTTTCCTCCTTGAGTGAGAATTGACTGGTTGAGCAAGAATTTGGTGTGAACRGTGTCAAAACACAGGTGTGCTGCTGCGAAGGGGCTGTGCCTGCTCCTCTGGGGAGAGGGAGGAGAAACTGGATGTTGCTGACCTGTCAGGGATTAAAAAAGAAAAGGTTTCATGACAAGTGTGAGGAGGCCAGGAGGGCAAGGAGGGAGGCGGGGGCTGAAAGAGCCCCAGCCGGCATCATTAACCTGGGAAATGGCACTAGACTCGCTGCCTCCYGCCTAGCAGCAGTGATTGGAATTAATCCAGGAATTCAGAATGGGTCTGTAAATGTGTCTTCAATTGTAGCCGTTGGCGTGGGATTGTATTCGCTGTCCCTTGGGCACTGAATTTCATTTCCCCATTTGCTAAATGAGAACAATTTATCCTAAATCAATGATAATCGGAGTAAACACTATTATTAATTTATTGTTTCCAGTATAGCAAAAAAAAATCCAGCAAAATGGAGCTCTGTTCTTTTATCCCTGCTTTTCCTACCCTTTTTTGCCCTGAGGATCCTATTAGCAGAAAGTTGAGCAACTCTTTTTCATCAGAAATAAATTATGCCTTTTTTAATGTAAGTACTGAAGGGTTGTAAAGATTAGAAATATGTTTGAACCCACTACCACTTGATGTTATTTTCCTTGATGTTCCAAGCTTCTTTAGGGGAACGAAACAACATGTTCTTTTGAAAGCAAAAGCAGGGTTGCTTTAAAAGAACACCCGGCACCGGTTTAGGTTGATGTTGAAAATAATTCAAAATGAGGACAGAAATATTTTAGGTAATGTATATGCCGTATGAAAGAGAGCTGTCAGGATGTCTGGTGGCAGAATGTTTGCAGGGCAGGTAGGTGGCAGAACTAGTCACCTTCATTTTCTAGATGATTAGAACGCTGTAATTCCCAGGAAGCGGTAGGCTAATTCTCACTTTCTTCACAAAGGAGCTAAGGATGAAAAAACACCTTTAATTAATAAACACTGTTGGCACTATTCGGGTAACAAGCTGCAGTAAATGAAACTTAATTGCCTTGTATACAAATTGATTTTGCTCTTTAAGTGCTGCTCTTTGTTGTAGGTGTTTTACCTTTGCGTAGGTCATAAAAGTAGCTTTGCCAGCTGCCTCCTCACTGAAGGCTCTTGCCCACAGCTCTCCTTGTGAGCAAGGCTGAGGTTAAAAGCCCGAATGAAACTTCTCCCCAGGCCCCTGGGTGACTTGCACAGATCCCTCTCGGCCCAGTGCTGTGGTGCARTCTGAACTAAGTTGCCTATGAAGCTTTTCTTAATGTACTTAGGCTGACCATTCTGTAATGAAACTGTGTAACGAGAGCAAAATCCAAGACCAAGAATATTAGTTAGAGTTGTAAAAGTGATGCGTAAGGACGGGCAGTTGTCTGGTGTGTATGTATTTGATGTTTTATAGCATCTGTTTTTTTGGAAAAGTAGCTTGGATTTGTGCATTAAGAGATGTGGGTAGTATTCTGTGTTTGGTATGTGCTCTCAGGCTTATTAATGTCATCTTCAAATGACTTTCTTTCAGATAGAACAGTTACAAGCTTTCTGTGAGGGTAGCGTTGGAAAAAGTACCGGGATAAGAGTATCCTGAATATACGCTGTYTTCATCTGCTGGTTTTGCAGTCCTCGGAGTTCAGACTTTCATCATCAGAGGTGCTGGAGGCACAGAATTGGGGCAGCAGTGATTGCTGTGGTGTAATTTACTGAGACACTAAGGCCAAAGGCCCCTAAATGTGTCTGGGCCTGGGAAGACTGGAGAAGGAGAGGTCCTCATGGAGACTTGTGCAAGTCTATCCCGGTGACCTGAGCTGTGGAAAGTTCTGCAGTCAATGACAGAGCATTGTCCAGTTACCTTCAACAGTTTTCTGAGTATAGGGGAGACGAGTGAGTRCTCAGACACTTACTCTTGAATCTAGAGTGAATAATATATATTGTGAAAGGGAAATTGTGTGGTATTTGGTTATTTACAATACTTGATTGATTAAACAGTCCAGCAAACAATTGCTTTTGTTCTGCTGCTTGACATAGTGCATTATTTAGGCTGTTTTGTGAGGCATGTTTCTGTCCACATTACTGACTGTGAACAGAGATTTATAAGGATTTGAGGAGTTAAATTGGGAGGGTTCTCTCATGATCTTAGAAGTCATTTTACATCTAGAACCCAAGTACCGCCCTACAGAAATGAGGCACTTGGACAATTTATAGTAGAATCAACATGTACAGGAGTGTGGTGCTATTGATTTACAAAACATTGGATTAAACTTAATTACAAGGAGAAAAGAATTTAAGGACAATTGTCATTTTAAATTTATTGGATGTCATTATGAGGGTTGGCGCTGAACACATCCTTGCCAGCCAAGGGGTCTAGTAGCTGCTTGTTTATAAATGTCAAYTACTAACAGTTTTTTCTGGTGATCAGACTTGACAAATGAAACCTAAAATCTGAGATAAATTCCCCCTACTTCACCTCACTTCTGGTGAGATGAAATTGTTTTAAACCCAATAGAAAGACTCATAAAATGGAACTCGGATGCTGTTTCCAGGGCAGTACTCAGCACAGAGGAGAGCAGATGGAGCAGGCTCTGAGTTTCTGCTTCAGATGGGATAAGGAGCTGGATTGCAAAATATTCTAGAATGGTTAAGAAATATGACAGATTTGGCTTTAAATCTCCTCTCTCAGGTAGGCATAAGGAAGTTCTATCTTCTATCCTCCAACCACCCAGATTTGTTACTTTTGACTGATCATGTTATGGMGTAGAACTGGTGTGCGCTAGTGTTGGCTGTGCTGCGCTTGGTATAAAATACTTAATATTTGCTGATAATGAAAGAAGAGTGAAGGTGAGGCTCTCTGTACTGATGGATAGGACACACACTTCTGGAATTTGACAAAAGAGAYGAAAAAACATTGAGAGGAAAACATGTTGACCTTTCTTTTTCATGTTTCCYTTGGAAAACAGCATGTTTAAAAGACTAGGGAGGTGGGAATCTCATTTCCTATGTTTGTTATTCCATGCTTAACCTTTTCTTTGAAGTTTGTATTGTTGTTCCTCTGATTTTTCATTTTTTTGTAAATTTAATAGGGTAGCATGCTAGCAGTGGAAAGCATGATGTACCACCATCCAAAAGCTGATTAAAATGAGAAAAACCAACGTATTATGGTATGTGGAAATGAAGGCCTGAATACCCTGGCAGTGATGTCTCAGGTGCAACTCTAAGACTAGCAGAGCCCTTTCTGTGATCCTGCTGCACAGAGACAGGGCAGCTCAATATAATATATAATCCTTATACAATTGTATAAGCCTGTATAATTCTGCTTTCAATAATACAGAGTTTTGGTTTTGTCTTCAGTCATAGYTGAGCAGTAGATATTACTGGTGTAAACGGTGTTTTTTTCTTTGATTAGTGGCACCTCACAGCGTTGCAGACATAATGAGGTGCTATCTCAGCAATAGGGTAAATTAGTGTCATAAAAGTGGGTTGAGATTTCTAGGAATCCTGCAGTTCAGTGTTTTGTGTGGAGGGGAAGTACACTTGTGATACTTGAACTTTTCAGAGGAGATTTAGGTTTTGGAAATTCATTTGCCTGATACTTATGCTTGCTTTTGAATATAAGGAAATTGAAACCTGACATTGTGATATTGATGCAACTCCTTAGCGTTGCACCACATCTTAAAAACTGGGCTTTTCCTAAGGAATGGCAGGGTCAGTAAGGAACTAGAAGATCTACAAGGGTAAATAAGAAAGGTGATGATTCCAGACTGGGCAGTGTTTATTTCCTGGTGCCAAGAATAGAAAAGTTTGCCATCTCAAAACAGGGTGTAACCTTTTATATTATTCAAAGTCATCCCAGTAAATCTGGCAAGCAAATTTAAGTGTTATCTTTAGGATTATTAGGACTCTTGGAAAAGAAGGCCCTGACATTATCTCTGTAATGTAAAAAATGTTGTTAAAGATGAGCCTGGATGGATTTGTGACAGCTGCTTTTTACTTAAAGCAGTTTTTATTAAAATATTACCCTTCCTTTAATCCTTGAAGAAAAGATAAAAAAACTAAGAAAGAATGTGTGAACGGTAGTTGCAATTCTCCTATTCCTTGAAAAAGATTTCTCAAAGAAAAGCATTTGGGAACTGTCCGCTTAGGAAATATTCATAGACTGAAGGACTAGTTGCAAAATTTAACCAAAAAATACAGGAAAGAATCTTTACACAGAATCTTTTTAAAAGAATTGTCATTTAATGAACGCATATCTCTAATCACAATCTTATTTCCCGTGTAATTAATAGCAAACTTAKTACATCCAAGTAAATGAAGCTATAGGTTAGTAATCATTAATTGATACATTTCTTGAGTCCATTAGTTCTGCTGTCATTTAACCAGGACTCTAAAGCATTTTAAATACAAGCTCAAGGTCTGCAGTTGTTTTAACTAAGAGCTGTTCATCGTGTATGTCTGTCAAGTATCAATCAAAGGGTGTTACAATTTTAAACGACCTCAAATTCTAAGACAAGAATGGGAAGAGAAGAAATGTCTTTCAGTTTAAAGAACATATGTGACYAACCTAAATAAGGTGATACAAAAGCTTCCCATATCACGAGTACCTCTTGTGATTAAGACAGGGGGAACAACTTCACTGTTACATTATGCATCGCAGTACTAAATGTATGTAAAATATTTAAAAATTGTGGCTGATTTTACTTATAACAGAGAGCATAACTGAAAGGAGATTAATAAAATATCCTTCACTGCAATTATAAATCAAAATAATAGTTGCATTAAAAAATTAACAGAACATTGTCTGGAAATGACATGCTGTACAGGAACATCTTCCCCATTCAGTTTCCGAGAAGAGGATTTCCATTAGTTACAGCAGAGTTACAGAACATTAAATATCTAGCAAATATGTGACACCCTTCTTTTGCTGAAGAACTTAAATAACAGCAACACTAAAGCCCTGGAAYAGGAAATTACTTTATAGGTTTATGGAGAAGATTAAGTGTGGTGTGTATATTGGAATGAGATGCAGGAATTGAGGTCTCCCTAAAGTTAGTCTGGAGATGACRCACTCATTTGGTTCAAGTTGGGCAGCTGCTTGAAGGCAAATGAAAATGCAGATGGGAAAATATCTGTATGTACCAAACACAAGTGGAGTAATGTATTGCTAAGATGATGATGAAAGCAAGAAAATAATTGGTAGTTGATTTTTAGGTCTTAGTCCCAGAAATTTTTCTCGAAAAGTTCTAAGATAACATGTAAGTAAAGGGCTGTTATTTYAGTAGTAATGGTGTTCTAACAGCAACGTGGAGTCTGCCACTTGCTTCCTGTTAAGTGCAAATGAAGCTACGTGTTGAAATGCTTACTGGCTCTCTGAAAATACCTCACAAGTTTCGCTGTGGCTACTCAAGACAAAGCAAAAAAGCGAAGATACRATTGACTGTCTATTGGAAGTTGCTGTTCCGCGCAGTAGTATATGGCTTATAAATTATAGGGTTATTTGCATATGAACCATATAGTAATTGAGCAATGATGGGCAGCTGTAGTTTTGGGGGTTTTGTTTGTTTTTTGATCTTTTTTTTTGTGTGTATGTGGTTCCTGCACTATGACCTTATAATTTAGAATCCTTAAATTAGAATTATGAAATTTTTGCATATAGGCCTATGTAATATGGCAAATTCCTGCACTGAGCTGTGACAATACTGCAGGATGAATGGCTCTTTCCTAACTATCAGTAGATTTTTTTTTTTTTTCCATTGGTACAATTGAAGCTTTAAACAAATACCTATTTCATTATTATTACGAAATCAATCTCTGGTGGTTGAAAAATGTCCTGTGTTAAATGGCAAAAAGTTAGAAACATAATTTAACTTAATTGCTTATTATGCTATTCCATTTACACTGAGATAACTTATATTTCTATAGAAGTGGAAATTGCCAGTGTCTCACACCCAGTTGTATTAGATACCGTATGCTCACAGAAGAATACAAGCTGTCTATCTGAAAGTATTTAATCTCGAGACAGAAAAAAAAAAAATCCTATTAACATGTTTAAATTATGATTATGCAAGTTTGTAGGTATTAGAAGTTATATAATTTTAAGAAAWATACATGTGAAAAATTTTTTAATCCTTTAGATTCTCCCTTTTCAAATACTGATCCTGATTAAATACATTAGATTGGTACTTTGAATACGTAAGAATATTGCATATTCTTAAG
The DNA here is from genome assembly GCA_003342815.1 of Eudromia elegans. NCBI lineage: Eukaryota > Metazoa > Chordata > Aves > Tinamiformes > Tinamidae > Eudromia > Eudromia elegans. Next base: position 1,024,706 of record PTEX01000160.1, read on the forward strand.
ATATCAGAAACATCCTTCTTGATAAAAAATAAATAAATAGATGTAGTATCAAGAATGCATTTCCAATAGTAATGTTCACACAAAGCCTGATGTAAAAGCAGGAGAAAGGATGGAGAGGGGTTGGGRAGAAGGTTTTAAAGAAGGATAATACTCCAACTAGCTGCGTCATGGCAAGGTGGTGATAATTGTCACATCATGAGAAGAACTTGGTAGAATAATGAATGGAGTTGTATGTTTGGTGAAAGATGTTAAGGAAAAAAGACAAGTTAAGAATGGGATGTTGTTGTCTGGAKCATGCATAATCCTGTGCCCACGTGAGCTTCCTTTGTCTGTGCAGCACTGATGGGTCTTCTCCATGCACCTCCCAGGTCTTAATGTTTCTSCTGGATGCTTTTTGGAGTAAAAGCTGATGTAGGTGGTGCAACAGCAGCAACCTGTTASAGTGAGCCTATTTATCTTAGTTACTTACATAGTTCCATTGCTTTATACTTGTAATCATTGCTGTTTACTTTGGCACTGCTGTAGTATAATGACTACTAATAACAGCAGTAGAATGTAAGTATTTGAGATTATATATATTTATACATATGTATATGCATGCATATATCTTCTGCATCTCTTGCCTGCCCTTTGYGTAGTGTCCATTTCCTTGTCTAATGTTTTGCTGAAATCACATCCTATTCATATTTTTCTGCTCTAGTCCACCATCATAAGAAATTAAGAGGAAGAGAAGGCRGTTGTCAGTTATGTGGAGTATGTCATTGGGAAATTTTTCTTCAGTTCCAACCTCTCGGAAGAAAAGCACTTCTTATGTTATGACTAACAAAAAAACAGAGCTTTTGAAAAATCTTTTTTTAAAAATATGGATTAAATATTGGAAAACTCCCAGTTAATTAGTTAGAGTACTCCTGGAAATTTAAAACTTGATTTTACAGTTGGACAATGTGCCCAAGATCCAGGCATTGCAATTTTTGTCARTGAAGAAAGTGGTTGGAAATACTTTTCTGTAAAACTTTTTCAGAGTAGTWCTAGTAGTTTTTATTACTCCCAGACAAGGAACATGAACAATCAACACTTAATTGGATTCTTTTCTAGACCTGAGCAAAACAATGGAAATTTTATTTCTGGTTGGAAAAATAGGCTGATAAGCTAGTGTGCTTTTACTTGGTCAAACTTGTTCGTCTTTTCAAGTCTCTTACTGTAGAGAAGCAAAAGGAAGGGAAACAACAGAATGCAGAAAAGGAAAAGTTTTTACCATTATTGTGCAATAACATATTTGCAAAAAACAGTTAGATCTTGAGCGCTTGCAGCAGAGGAGTTGTCAAGAGTGGGACCCTAAGTTCCTCTCCAGGATGTCTTTCCTGTAGCCAGTTCCAAGCATTCAAGTTGTTCCTTGCACTTGAGCATTTCAAAGTCTTCCTGGCAGGACTTGTGGGAGATGAGAGCAAGTTACTAAACAGGTATTTCAGTGTCRGATTAGACGGACGAGGCCATTCCTAGCAGAAGGCCTGGCCCGCAACCAGCCCTGGCGTGGSAGGAGCGGGGAGGAGACCTCTCGCACCTCCCGGGTAGCGGATGGGATAGCTGGAGGTGGGTGCCACAGTTTGACCTTGTGCAGGCTGCCAAAATATCTCCCTGCCTTCAGGCAGGCTTGTCCCTGCGGCCATTTTGGAATCCCATGAGCTCTGATTCGTATCTATATAATCTCATTTTAAAGAGTTGAGTATTTTCACGCAGCTCCCTTCCTACCCTCCTGAGCTTTCTTCTCCCTAATCAGCTTGCTGCAATACACACATCATTTTTCTAGGCACTGAATTGTCTCCTTTAGGCTGTCTTGCATACATTCATTCTGATTGCAGCTCCCTCTACTTCACGCAGTGTTACTGCTCCTTACCATTTATAATGCATTGTAACCATAGATACCATGCACAGTTCAAACATGAATGTTCAAGGCTCCACTTTTTCCTCTGGTAAATATTTTGATGAAAARGATGATTATATTTCAGATSAAGGCTTCACCAGAATATTAGTTAAAAACACTSATTAGGAGAATTAAAACTACACRTTGAGCCCTGTGTGTCTCTAACAATGGAGGCTGGAGTTGTAACTCACACCTGACTCCCCTGTGTCAGCACCAAGTGTTACTGAAAGATATTTTGCTTTTGTATGAGTGATCTCGAAAGGCCTAATCCAATCCAAAGTCTACTGCAATGAAAACAAGGTTCTCCATTCATTTGATTTTACCGTGGAACACAGGTTCTGTGTAGTTTTGCTGTTGGTTTCAAAGTGGTATGGAAGTAATTGGACAAGTGCTCAGGATAACTATAAAATTCAAGTGTTGTTAAGTATTCTCCAGTCTTAAGTCATATTGTCTACTCCCCAGGTATTCCCTTACAGAGCTTGTGGAACGCTTTYGGGGCAGGAAGGGAAAAACAAGGAGAAAGAAACAGTGCCCTATATTTGTTCTAATTTTTATGATTAATATTGTCTTTCTGTTGACTGGGGAAATCTTTTGTCTGTAAAAGAAGAAATTCTGTCTCTCTATRTGACTATTAAAAATATGTAGTATATAACATATATATAGAGGAGTAAATACATTTAGGAAAAAAATGGATAATGTTAGCACCCTTTTATCAAGGGCATATACCACGCACCAGATGGAGAGCAAACTGTGTTTACAGCAGTACCACTATCGCCACTGACACTACTAGATCTACAATATGTTACAGCAGCAGCTCCATTAACCTTGCTAGTTCTGTTGGAGTTGCCTGGTTGTTTGCCCAATTTGTGTTTGTTGTCAGCAAATGGATCAAATTAGAAGATTTTAATTCTGTTTATTGACCTTTTTCCTCTTTCCTCCGTTGAGGCCATAGTTCGTTCAAAATTGTTGTACTATTGCTCTGTAAAATACTGCAAATCGAGCTCGCTACATCTGCCTGCAGCTACGTATGTAAATTAACCATATTCCTTCGCAGATGAAACTTGAGGGGAACTGCTGAGAGCAAATGTACTGCATTTTAACCCAATTTCTTACCTAGGTGATTGCTCTGGTTTGTACTGCGGATGCTCCCAGCCACATCTTCATCCCTGTTAGGATACCATGGCCAAAGACCTTCAAGGCGGGTTGTCCCCAGAGCAGCTTGTCACTTGGTAATAACGTCAACAAAACCCGAGAAGATTTTAAGAGAAATGGAGATGGCTCTTAACTCAGTCACGTTGATGTGYTGGTGGTGTTTCTCCAAGGGCAGTTGGGGAAGGTTTCATTTTTAAAATGACTGAGTAACTCAGCGTTATTAACCTAGGTAATAGGTTGCCTTGTAACCTATGTTCTGTCTTGATGGAAGATACAAGTCTATATGTATCTTACAAAGTCTAATGTGGTCTGTTCAACACAAAACCCTACAGCTCCTCATGGTCACTAGACACTTCCCAAGCCCTCTATGTGTTGCAAGTCCCTGCACAGCCACATGACAACCCTGCTTTGCTTCTATGGTGTTGCTAGAGGGATTTATATAGCAGATACCATGTGGGAAGAAGCCCCATTCCTCTGTTGGAGCAGTGAGCTGGTGGCTGCAGTGTGTGTTGGTGCTGAAGGAGGGCACTTGCATTCCCAAGGAATGGTGCTTAGGCGTGGATGGGTGGAATGGTGCTTGGATCTGCTTTGGGGAGTTAGAGAAAGCARAAGTGCTTAGCAGCTGTTTCTTGAGTTTGTCTTTAAAATCCTTTTTCAATAATAGCGACATATTTTTCCTCCTCTAACAAACACCATGAACCTTGCTTGTTTTACCACTGTTGTTAGGATAAAATTAGGATTATTATAGTATGACTGCATTTTAAGAAATTATGTGCATTCCTGTAGTCTATATTTGCCTTTAAAATCAGAAGAAGCATTTTTCTCTGTATTAGATATTATTCTTTCTTAATCTGTCATAACTCTTCACAGAACTATTTCCACCTAATGGTGTGTTAGGTGCAGCGTATCTGCTGTCCGAGAGGCTTCTTTTGTGTTTGCTGCTGGAATCGGTCTCTGTGCTGAGCGGTGAAAGCAGGTGAACCCACGCAAGTGCTGCAGCTTCCTTCTGAATGGTCATATTTACTTTTAAAGGACTACAGTATGAGGCTGAAATGTGGGATCTCCTGTCACAGCAGAGTTGAAATAGTCCTTTTCTGGGTGCATGATAATAGAAGAGGTCATTTTTTCAGAACCGCTTATATTATAATAAGTGATTTAAGAGAAACACCAGTGAGCCATCGTTCATTCAAGCCTTTTACAGACAGGTCTTTGTCTATAACAAGACAACAGGGAAGCCTGAAATGATGGCTGATTTGTCGCAATATCACTTTGTGTATGCATTCCTTCATGTACTTTCCCTATAGTGTTTTTGAAAGGTAAAATAGGACACAGGATCATGAGGAGGAGTAGGGAGAGAACAGGTTTTTTTAATGTTTTGGACATAATGAGAAATAAGCCATCCTAAAGTGGAAGCTATTTATTGATTT
>PTEX01000160.1:1029345-1180729 GCA_003342815.1 Eudromia elegans
GGAAATGGAAAATATTCCTTAACAAGGAGGCGAAAGAGCTGGGCTTGCTGCAGAAGAACAAGCGAGCAGYGTAGGTAGCTCCATGCATTTGAGTGCTGTGCTGCTGCTCATATCCTGCTCTTTGGGTTGCACTTTACAAGAAGTTTCTGTAAAGGACGTATGSTTTTGATCAGATGTTCCTGTGGTGGTGACTGTGGGTGTTGGTCCACAGTTGTGCAAAGGAGCAGTGTATTGCCCTGGCTGCTCTCCTGGCCTTGGGTTGCCAGCATCAGCAGGAGCTCTGCTCCCTGCTTTGCGGGCAGGGAAATGCGGCAGGAGGTAAGAACAAGCCCTGCAGCTGGTTTTCAGTGCTCCAGTCTGACACGGCATGTTCCTTGAGATGCTTTGGGAGCCTCTGCATTCCCTTCATGCAGTAGCAGTAACTCTGAAGGCCACTTGCTTCTTAYTAGCCTTGCAGTAAGAGCAGGGAGACCTGTTCTTCAAACAGTAGTATCATACTACAGTTCTAGGTGATTTGGACCCCTGGAGATGCTAGTTTCAGGTAAATTTAATACTCATTCTTACTCAATATCTTTACTGATAATCCAACTCTTTAATTGCTAATCAAGCTTGCAGTAGTCAGGAGTCAATATTTGCAGGGGTGTGTAAGGACATGGATGCAGCACTGCAGTCTGAGTGACTTGTTTAACCCAGCCAAATGCCCGAAATTTATTTTTAGAGAAAAAGAGTGTCGGTCACACTTAAAATAAGGGAACACATCTTGGAATTGGCTRAGTGTAAATATATAGAGAAGCCACAAAAAGCTAAGAAACCACTGTAATAATGGATTACACTGTATAAAGGTTCTGTAGGCAAGCACCTAGAAAACAGACATACCCATATMCTGTATGCAAACATACTGTAGTAATTGATAATGGTAAGAGTGACTTGACCCACGGGGAATGTGTGAGCAGAAAATGTGCATGAGGGCACAGCTGGATAGGAGAAGGGAGGAGATACCAGATTTGCTTATAAAATGGCATTGCAACTGTTGCTGTCATGTTCTATCAAGATTTTATATTTTCTTCAACAAAAATGYTGAGAAGTGGAGGAAAAAGGAGCAGGAAAAGGGGCAAAAGATAATGTGAAGTCTGCAAACATGCCTTGTAGAAGGAGAAAGTAAACAAGATACCTATGTCCATGTCAACAAAATTTTCAGAAAATGTAGCCAAACCAATTTAGCTTGTCCTTACACTGGTGAATAAAGGCTGTTGGGAAAGCCTGTGTTAGCAGGGTCAGTTGCTCGTGACATTCTTTGATTTGGACAGTGAAAGTTACTTGTGGAGAGGAAATTAAAAGAGAGAGAGAGAGAAGGAAAAAGTCTTCCCAGTGACTAGCCACAGAGAGAAATAAGGGTCTCCCATCCTTCTCTAGGGCAGTAGGGAGCGATGGTGAGGAAGATGATGTTGATTACCAACATGTTTTTCTCTTAGAACTGTTTACTTSTCATCAGGACCTGCTCAATCTCTGTATTGGTTGTGCTGATTTATGATGCTGATTGGAGTATGCTTCATCAGGTGTATTATCAACCATGGTGATAGGTTTTAAGCCTCCATGCATATACATTATTTGGTGATAGTTATCACGTGAAATAATAAAACCTATGATATGATCAACTTTATGCACTAAGTTATGGTTTTTCTCTAATATGAATGAAATCCAGCCAAGTTAGGGGTAAGGAAAGAAGAACTGATTCTCTCACTAGTGGTAGTCGTTCCATGTGAGACAAATAAAATGAAAAAAAAATTGAKTCCCAGCAATATTGGGGTTTGCAAGTGCCAGGCCTTCAGTATCATTTTAAAGCTGGTCAGTGGGAACTGGGATTACTAGGGATAGTTTGTTCTATGTGGAGAGACAGGGCACAGCTGGAGTGAATTYTCTTCTGTTAGATGAAGACCAAGGCAGTCAGGGGAAATCTTGCTACCTCAGTGCTAAGAACCGAGAGGATGAGAGATTTTTCTTTGCAACCTGCAAGATTTTTGTTGTTTGTTTGTTTTTTTTGTTTTTTTTAACTGGGATGCCTTATGTATCTTAAGACACATGTGAGTTTTCAGTTGAAATTTAAGTCAATCCTTAGAGTTTTCACCCTTGTAATTCTTTTACATTTTAAACATTTTGGTTTTCCACRTTTGGAAGAGTCCGAGGAGTTTCCATTTTTTTGTTTGATTCTATTTGCCCTTATTTCTAGAACATTTGATTACTTATAACTCATTGAAGTTGCCAATAATCATGAGTATTCCGAAAATGCCCATAAAAAGTTTTTAAAAAGGTGAATTTTTTAGGGCTGTCTCCTTTGGTTTAAGTTTTGGTGTATTGCAGCCMTCTGTAGAGTTTTCTGCACGGCACGAGCTAGCTGGAACACAGAGCCTCTTGCAGAGACATGCAGCTTGTCATTAGTGCTGCTAAGCAGTTCCGTAGAATAAATAATATTAATTAAAATGTGCAAATGTCTGGATTGTGTGTCTGAATGTTGTCATAGAAAAGTTCCGTCTTGACAAGCATATGGTAGTAGTGTTTAGTCTTAGTAAAATAGAGTTGGAGGTAGAGCAGTGTGTATAGGATGTGGCTAATAACGGCTATGGCTTTTCCTACAATCTCTTAGGAATGCTTCAGAATGACCTTGTCAAAGTTAAAAGCTCATAACATTCCTATTTTGTTTTCATGGCATTACGATTCTGCATAACAGTGCTAAAAACAAAAACACGGTATAATTATACTGTCAATCAAGCAGCCAGAAAAGGCATTTTCCAACAGCTTTGCACCTACTAAGCTGTAAATAATTTATAAAATTAGAAGTCATGACTAAGTGGAGGCATTTTAGGGCTAGTTTTAAGCACTTGTCATAGCTTTGTGGTTTAAGTGACCCCAYGCACAGGGCTTTGCTTCTCAGTTTTATCCTCTGAGTATAAAAATGGTCATTTGTTCTTGTGTTGCTGTGCATACACCTAATAAAAATATCAAGCTGTCAATAGAGCTGCGAGCAGGTGTACAGTGTGTGTAGTAATGATGTTTTATTCATTTGAATTTCCAGCCCATTTAGTCTCATCCAACGAACAACAAAAATATTTTCTTCATTACCTCCAATTAATGTAAATGTCAAATGTTTGAATAAATTATCACACAGATAATTCACTGCAGTGGTTGATTTGTTGAGTGTTTGCATTAAAGTGACAATTAAAACAACCAAAAAATGTAATCCAGACCACATGTTCTTATCTGTTGTCATGCTATTACGGAGATGTCGAACTTGCTTCTGTGAGGTTTCTTTTTGAATCTGATAAACAAGTTGCTTAAAGCCTCCTAGTTTGCTGTCGTACGTAGGCTTTTTAAAATTTTAATAATTGATTTGTGTTAATTTTTAAACAAGGATTACTAGCTGTGTGCTGCATGCACTGGTATTATTTATACTGTGTGACAGCTTAGTCACCTTGACAGACATTTCTCTCTCCATAGAGGTGTTCAGAGGGCCGAAGTCTCCATTGGGTGTAGGTATAAAAATTGTGTACCCATGTGTGTATCTATAAACATAWGTATGTTCCAATAGGTAGGAAAGAGTTAATAAAACTGCTCTCAGCTGTTTCTCCCACAACAGCTCTCTCTTCATGTGTTTGTAACCAACAGGCAACACAATTCTTAGCTATTTTTTAGTGTTGTCTTAAAGCTTAAATAAACTTTTTTTATGGTTAACGAGACTAAAACTCTTAACAAACAGAAAACGTTTTTAAGTCTCCAAATGAAAGTTCTGAAAGTCAATGACGCCTAAAATTGGGCTTCTTAACCTGATTTGAAATATTTGAATAGAAATCACTCTCATCGATGCAAATCTACCGTAGACGTCACTGAAAGTAATGAAAAAGCCACTCTGGGGTTTTGCTGTACTCCYGTTTGTCATTAACACACGTGGCTTTTAGTGCTGCTGCTGCCTGTGTCACAGAGCAGCCCCAGAGCTGCCAGCCCAGGCCTGGGTCGGAGGGACAGGGTCGGTCCCTCTCAGCGCTGCAGCAGGGGCACTGCTGAGACTATCACTGCCTATGGATGAGAGTGCCGAGCAATAACAGGGAAAAATAAAATGCAAGAAAACCTCAAGGAATGCAGCCATCTGCTAGTTATTGAGTTCTTATAAAACTCTTATTTGGTTGGATTTMATTATTGGGACTCAGGGGCTCATTTCTTTATGTCCCAGTTGTTTTTTTTTTTTTCTACAGTTAAGACTTGTAGCACTCCCTAAATGCGGGTAGTGTTTTTGAATTGTCTTTTCTTGTCAGATGTAATAGACAAAAAACACAAAGCAAAAATAAATTCAGGACCCACACAAACTACATCTCGTTTTCACACTGCATGCAGGGAAGAGATCGCATGGCGTGGTCCTTATGTGCTGGTGTCTCCAGGTTTTGCAGATGACCAAAATGCACCCTCTTGAGAATATTTGATGTATTGAATTCATTTTTATTGATGATGATGTTGATTACTAATGATAGAGAGTCATTAATGTCCCTGAAGAGCTACAGAACCACCTTGTTTGTCCTTTTACTCTTCCTTCCTTTTTTCTGTTGGTGAGCAATGAACATTGGTGTCAGGGTTCACAGATGAAGGAGTTGCCCACTTGGCTGTTTGCTTAATGGATTTGGGGTTTGTTTTTTTGTTTTTTTTGCTTTTAACAATGAATGTGCAAGTGCAGCTTATCCAAATTACAAGGGGCAATTCCACCATTTCTACCCACCTGTGTAGGGAGCTAAGGAGATGGCTGATTAGAGACCAGGCAGCAGCTGGTTTTAGGACAGGGCACTGGTTAAAGCTAAGTGGAGACCTCCCYGTTGCTTGTGCAGTATGCTGAGATTCTGCACTGTTTAAACTGGGGGAAGCCTGCAGAGCTGTGAGTAGGACGCGCTGCTTGTCACTTTCTCCCTTGATAATAAGCCAGAATTAAATATTTATAAGTAGTTGACAGTCACTGGAATTCCAAGGTTTTGCAAAAAGCATCTTCCTGTTGCGATCTGCTCTCTTTCTCGTGATCCTCCTTTAATCTTGAGCTGCCTATTCTGTTCTAAGATTTGCAATGTTACTGTATGAGAATTGTACAAACTACATAATTATGTATTTCCCCAGCATCATGGGAGCGAAACAAGAAGGAAAGGCAAGRGAAGGCAGAGAGTTCTCATCTGGAGGGCAGGAGATGTTGCAGCAGGGGCAGAAACCTGAGGCCTTGGGTTTGGAGTCTGGCACAAGTGGGCTGGTACATTTGATTTAAAAGATGAAGCAAAACTGAAATATTAGACATGCAAAAATGTGGGTAGACAGACTGGAAGACTCTAATACTTTTAATATGTCTCATGTGTGTGCTACATTAGCACTGCATAGAACATCCCAGGGAGTACTGAAAGGTCACGGTCTTTTTTTAAAGAAACTTCTTATCTACATGATTTGACGTTAAAGATGCCTTTGTTCTGCCTGTAACGGTTCAAATCAAATYTGTGAAATGTTAGAGGCTGTTTTGATTTGTTCAGTTTCCTTTGCAGCATCATAAACATTCAGAGAACTAAGTACAAAGCATTGAATAGTTGGCAATATTGCTAAATGCAAGAGAGCAGGGATCGGAGAAGGGATTTACAAATGGGTCGGAGGAGAAAAGCTTTAAAACAYGCGCAAAAATTTAAAGATTCTTCAAGTTGTTCTGTTTTCTCTAGATGACGTCAGAGGGAGGTCTTGTATGGCAAAACTTTAAGGCTTCTTGATCATATGGAAAATACCATCCCACTCTGGCTAAAAATGTCCATTTCATACCACTGCAGCAGGAAACATCCAATTTATGTATTTTTARAATAAATACAAGAGGAAAATATTACAAAATGTGCTCTTGTCTTGCATGCCRAGAGATTTTCAGAACAAGTTCATAGTAAAAACATTGGTAACGGCTGAAATTTACCATGTAAAAATATGCAAGTAGGGAAAAGAAAGAAACGGGTTGAAGGTGTGAAAAGATCAAGTGAACCGTTGTATAATTTATGASTCAGGCCTTGTCAAAAGATAGAGTATTATACAATCCTAGAGGGCCTCATTACACGTATAATATACAGGAGATATAATGCAGCCAATTAGGAAGGTAAAGAAATTCAGATATAGTAGGCAAAATCAGAGCTAGCCAAAATTGGAAGTAATAAATACATTTGTGTATATGAGTAAAGCTTATGAGCTGATGTATTTTAAGTTACAAACAAGATGCTTCCTTTAATTTTATGTCATGGTAGCGTACAAGTGTAATGAATCTTAACTTTGCATCCGCAGACTATTCTGAATTGTAAAGCAGAAACGGGAGGCAGAAAAAAAAMCCCTTTTTGATTCCTCGGTGTCATGTTTTTCTGAGGAGTTTCACTTGAGTGGTTTCATTTTGTTTCTGCTCGAGTCTTGGCTTCTAACACGTATTGCTCATAAAGTGGCTCCTGTGTCGGGCACCGCGGCGGTCCCTGTGTGCGCCTCGGCTGCTGGGGAGGCGAGGGCACAAATGCATGTAAGCTTCCTGCCCTGCTACCCTTTCTGTCACCACATCTTGAGGTGCTCTACTGGAGTAAGAGTTATTTGATGACAGCAAAGCCAAAATGCTTCCATTTCATGGTTGTTTTGAGTCACTCTTTTTATGTTCTATCCCTTTTATCCGTGGTCGTCCGTGTCACTGTCTTGGCAGTTGTTTTGCTTTGGGTCAGGCAAGCGTCTCAAGAGACTGCAGTTCAAGTATGCCCAAAAAAAAGCAAGAGGGGCATCTTTTAAATATGAGTAGGAAAAAAGAGTTTTTCATTTCTTTTTGCCTAACTTGCACAAACTTGAAATCCAGGGCATTGCATAGTACAGTTTTGAGTTTCAATGGAATTTTTTTTTTTCCTCGAGTTAATTGACCCATCCCTAATTGTAAGTTATTTGTTATTCCCAAATGTTGTTCTAGTACTAAATGTTTCTCTGATTTTCTGAGATTTCTTGGCAATTGGAGAACTGTGCAAATAACTGGTAATAAAAAGAAAAGTTGGTAAATGATAATGGGAGCTGGCTGTCTTCCTGTCTCATTTTGAGTGAATATCAGAACAAGTATATTTAGTTCAAGTTAATCTTACTATGYACCGGCTAGTTGGTGGTGTTATATGCCTAAGTAATAAATAACTTTGGAAGATTTATAACATAGCAGATAAGGGGAAAACCCTGGCTAAAATTTATGAAAAATATTTTACCAAAGCGGTCAGTGTTGAGATTGTATTCTAGCAAAATAAACTCCACACAAGAACAAAKAAGAGAGTTTTAAATTTGGTCTTTTGGTCTGTATTCTCCTGAGCAGAAATAACAAGGAGTGTCTGACTGAAGTGAATTTGTAAGTAATCAATGAAGAGCAATTGTTCCTGGCAATTACTTTTAATGTCTATGTGTCAAAGGGTAATAATACTTGCGCCTCAGGTGGGGCAATTATATGCTCTGCTGTCCAGAGATTCCAAATAATGCTGAGATCCATATGTCTAATACTGTAGTTCTGGTTCTTTGTAACATTTTGCACTATAGCAGAAAGATATTTGATTAAGTAAGTTTTATTTTGTACTTTTAATAAAGTTATTGGGTGGTAATTATCCCTCAGCATATGTTTAGAGATAAGCTACCTAGAACACAGTGTCTGGGGCAAAAAGGTGATACACAAAGTTTCTGTGGGTGGGCTGGTGTGGGCAGTTCATGCACAAGCTCATGGAGTTCTGGGAATTTTTCAAGGCACACTGATTTGGGAGTTATTTTTCTTTAAATAAAAGGTAATTTCGGTCCTGTAACTGCAGGTGCTATGATAGTGAGCTCGTATGTAGCAAAATGCCCAGATCTCAGCTAAAAGACAAAAAGATAGTGTGGTTTGCTCACAATGGTTTTAACAWCTCTCTCTTGTGCCCGTAGTTGAATGAATTTTTAGAGAAGGGAGTCTTAATGGCCCGTTTCAGCTACCTGGTGCTCCGTAGGTGCAGMGACCAGCTGCAATCCATTAAGAAACCCATGCAAATTCAGACTGCTCTAGGGACGCTGTGTGTCTGTGGCCACCCGGGTGAGAATAGCCAGAAAGTAATGAGGTTGTCCTGTWCACTGGTTTTGTGACCGCAGAGGTGGTGCAGAAGGCAAGTGAAGTCTSTGTGTCTGCATAGACTAAGAAGAGTGTAGAAGCAGGCACTCGAGCAAGCTCCTGGAACCTGTGACACCTTCCATGAGAGGCAAGATCAGATTTATCTCCACAGAGATGACAGAAGTGGTTTCTTTTTTTGTTTGTTTGTTTGTTTGTTTTTTAATATCTCAGATGTTGTTTTGGGGGGCTCTTTTTTCATCTAAAATGTAGGTTTTTTCCCTTATTTATTGACGTTACCTACCCAGTTTATCCATAGAGAGGGTCACGCATACACACATAGGCAAGCGTGCAGGTTTTCCTCTCTTTGTAAAGGCAGTAACAGCTGTTCTGTTCATAAAGCTGAAAACACGTGGGAAAATACTTGTTAATAAAAGGTTTGTAACATAAAACTGGGGTGAGTTACAGGCGCCTTGGCTGCTGTACTGTGTGTGCGTGCTCGCACACGAGAAGCTCCACACTTCTACTGTAACGGAGCCAACAGCACGTAGGTTCGTCTGTGTGTTTGCAGGGGTTGTGTTGTTTTTTGGTGCTTGGGGAAGAGTATAAGTGAAGAGTTAATTGAACAACAACAAAATGCGTATGAAGACAATCCCACAACCCATTTTTSGATAATTGTTTTTTCTCTTAAGAGAACATTACCTCTCTCACAGATGGTCAAAGTGATGCATTAGGGGAAATCAACCAAACTTGGCCTTCTTCCTGGTCTCTCTGCTTAGTAACTGCAGCTTTTAACCCCAGAAGTATTGGGTAAATTTGCTGCAGATACCTCTCTAATCTGCAATACCAGGCTCCACAGTTGGAAAGCTCCCTTTAAGTTCTCTAAAAGCAATTTGATTTTTCTTGTTATTTTGGACATTTGAAAACAAGGTCATCTGCCAAAAGTAGAGTTTCCTTTGTTTCAAATCACCTGAAAAGGGAATCTTGAGAATGGAACCGTGGAGCGGTGTAACTGCTGTATCTGCAGGAAAGGAGCTCGGGCAGGAGCACAGCACGAGCACTGCTGTGGAGGTGGGAGATTAACCCCCCTCAGGTCTAGCGAGGAAGACACATTTAATAGCTAAAGGACTTGTACAGGAGCTGGGTCAGTGGCTTTGAGTTAAGGTCCCACCTAAGGACTCAARTCCTGAACTTCTGTGAGAAACGTGCTTGGTCTGTCTGTGTTGTGTGTMACTCTACCTCTGCCTAAATAAATATTGATGCTTCTCCTTGTCGTAGCAGTGGGTTCTGCTCTGAGTTTTGGTGCCTTTTACCTAATAGCTGTTTGGATGCCTCATCCAGAACTACTTGTYAGGTCAGCATGAGTTTTGCAGTTCTTGTATTTTCTCCCTCAGGGGACCAGAAAAACCTGTTTTTTTGTGGAACAAGGTGGAAAATTTTTTGCAGAGGTATTTGGGAGTTTGTTTTAAGATTTTCCTATACAAAACTTGGGCTTTTCTTTAATACAGTGGTATCTGTGTTCTTGTGCACTCTTCATTTTTTTCCTTTGAACAGCAGAGTATATTCATTGTTTTCTTTACCTCATTTTAGCTGGATTTAGGTTGGGACCATTATTGAGTTTTCGGCTTTGATTTGCTGTGAAGAACCCGGTTTGGTTCTTACCTTAGGATATGAAGCTGCAACAAGGCTGATCATTGTTGATGATGACTTATTCAGTGCAGCCTGAGCAGGGTATGGAACGTGGTCGTGTGGTGACTCTTGGAAGTGGCATYTCAGAAGGCGGGTGGTTTTGTTTTCTCTACACCAGTGGCCCTCTGTACTTAGAAGACTGTTTGCTTTTTTCCTGTTTCTGCTTCTGTGGAGATTATTCCCTTGCCCTCGGTTTTGAGGTGATCTGGGCTTCTGTGCTGCAGGATGCTTCACTTCTGGTTTCTAGCCCAGCATTTCAACTGATTCCTTTTAATGGAGTTGAATTTTCCCATCTTTTCCTGTTTTTCTCTTTGCCTTCTGTCTTTTTGTCCAAGCAAAATTTCATTTGGATGATAAACATGAGCAGGCCAGCCCTCCTCTTGTCTGGATAGAGATTTTATTTACTTCCAACTCTGTTTTGCTTCCCCTCCACGGAGCTGAGATTAAGCCACGTCTGATATTTTCACACTGCAATGTAGGCAAAAATAAGGAGCTTAGAAATGTAAGAAAAAAATCAGCAATAATCATCAGAAAAACACTCTTTTTTTGAGATTTTCTTAAGTTTTTATTGCAAAAAGTAAATAAAGGTATTTTTGTAAGGTTGTGAAAATGAGCTGCTTAAAAATCTCTTGCCAAGAAAAGGAATGTGGCAGGAGGGGATAAACCTGCCCCCCTGTAGTGCTCCGTCACCTGCCACGTGTGGCCCGGTGGGCATTATCAGYCCTCCGGGTGTCTGGGAGCCAAGCAGTCGCCTTCCCAGAAAGCCCAGGACTCCTCATCTCCCTTGAAGGGAGTCTCCCTCTCCCAGCACCTCAAACTGCGGACAGGTCTTGGTGGCAGATGAGGATGAAGCGCGTGTCCCCCATGCCGGTGTTATCATGCACCTGTGGTTGACAGAGCGCTTTTTAGATGAGTTCTGGTTTAATCCATTTGCGTGCAGGGATCTACTTTAGCAAAGGTGAGCTCTTTTACCCTATTTAAAGTAACCCGACTGTTGTGCGTTAAGAAAGTAGGGAGATTTTTATGAAAAGGGATCTTGGTGTCGGTGTCTGGCCGCTGAAGCAGTTAAGTGTGGTTAGGTGGGCTCTGAAGGAAGCTCTCGCTGGATGTAGGTGCAACTCTCGGTAAGATGGCCAAGTGCTGCAAAGAAATAACCTGTTTAAATGGGTTAAAAATAAATGGGCCAGTGTAGAGATKATCTTTAAAGAGTGCAYTTCATGTTATGTTTCAGAGTGGCTGTAATATATTAATGCAGGGAAGTTTGTTTATAGTGTGGACATTTTTGTTTCCTTCTGACTTCACAGAATCTCAATTGGAAAAAAAGAAAGGAAAAAAACCAACCACAACAATTCTGTCAGGTGATTACTGTTATCCAGTTCCACTTAATATAATGGTAGTATTTAATGCCAGCTTCTTCAAGGCCAGTATGATTTAGTCATTACCTGTTTAGTGCACTTGCTTTGCTCTGTTTGTTTTATGTAAAGCACAAATGGTACCTTTCAAGAGGGCTTATTCCTATCTCTTTACACTTGCATATCATTCAGTACAGAACTCTGGGTCCTGCTGACATGGAAAGCACTTGGTCCAAAGCAGTGGCATGCTGGACTGCAACTATTTTAAGGAGATAAATGGAGCCCAGTCTTCCTAGACCTGGAATTGTGTGCCCCTGTGGCTGGTTTCTGCATTGGGACTTGGTAGTACTGAGTAACCCTGTCAGCGCCTCCTGCCCCTCCACAGGAAAGGGCATCATAGAAAACCTGGAAGTGGGTAACAGTGGTAACATTCCTACATGAGAAGTGGTACAGATAGGTCCAAGTGGATCAGTATCCTCTGTGTTTTACTGATTGCATGGTAGCTGGGAAGGGGATGGAGAGACCTTTCCATGGATCTGTGCCTCCCTCGAAGCATTGAGCTTCAGTATAGCTCTGAGTCCAGGGACTTGTCTGAGTGATGCTAGGCAGGGTGCACTAAGGACCAACGGAAAGCTTCGGAAAATAAAGATTTCTGTTATTCCCTCAGAAGGGAAGGTGTTAAAAAGGAGTAGGGTGAAGTTTGTGATGTTCTTGGCTATTTATTGCATTTTTAAAACAAMAMMAACAAAAAAAATCCATATTAGACCTGTGCACTTGACAGAAATTTACCTCTCTAGAACCTGCATAGCAAAGCATTTGGGCCTGAATGTAATAATTCTTAAAATATGTAAAATCCCTCTTTTTGTGAACACAGATTTTAATTAGGAAGAAGATCTCTGCTACAAAACCAGACCATTATTTCCAGGTCTGTGCCCAGCCAAGAATTTAAATTGGTATAGGACGAATCAAAACTTTGGATGATCTGTCAGGTTTTTTAGGTTTTGCATTTTTTAAAGGAAACGCAATCAGGGTTTTGTTTGGCTCTGGAAAACGATGTTTTATTTTATCAAGTTTTAGTTATTAAAAGGGCCAATAACTGCATATCTGTTTTGTTATCTCTATGTGTGTACAGCTGCACACTGAAAAGCTGCAGCCTTTCAGCATAAAAAGCAAGCAAAAGGAGCTGAACGGTACTTGCCTGCTGTAAGTAAGCGAACAAGAATTTGTCCTGTTCACCACCCCTCTTACCCTAGTTCATCTGGCTCCCTCTCTGGGTTATAAGATCTGCAGTCTTAGCTAGGAACATACAAGGGGAAGATCCTCAGCTGCTCTGTTTAAATTGATTWAAATGGTCAGTTTGCACTCAGAAATGTTTGGAAGAAAGCATACGGCAGTAATCACTGATGTGTTCAACCTGCCTTTTTGCTGAGCCTGACTTGGGATGACTGAGAAGCGAAGGGTTCTGGGGGAGAGCTCAGTGCTCCGTGAGGAGCGTTGTGCAGTGTGCTGTGCAGTATGCTGTGCCACGAGTAACCGCGTTGCCCGCTCAGTTGTGTGCCCGAGATCCGCTTCTAATGAGGAGCAACACTGCTTTATATTTACCCCTCGTAATGATGCTGTTGCAAAATATATTGAGCAGGTGTATTTTGCCAATGAAAAGCCTCTTGTGCTGTAGTAGGCTTGTCTCAATTCCTTTGGCAGGGTTTTTTTTTCTTGATACGTTTGTCTGGTTGTTTTTAAAAGCTGGCTCCTACTTTATCTCCATTTAAGTCAGGATGACAAACTATTAATTCAGTGGATAAGCTGCTCTCAGGTACAGGGAAGTTGCTGCCAGTTGCTCGTATGTATTCTGGCACAGGGACACGGTGTTGTGGAAGGAGTCGCGTGGTCACTGAGGTAGCCTGGGGGGAACAGCAGTTTCCAGTGGGGATGACAGAGTGGCTTAGTGTCCCTCAGCACAAACATTAGGTCTTGGATAAGGTGGGATTGCTGCTGATTTTAAGGCCGTTGCTATCTTGAGACTGCAGCTGGGTATGCATTTAAATGCTGAGTCATTCTTCTAACACTCGTCTTGAACTAGATAAATTTGATAGGAGCAAGGAAGAAAGAAAAGGAGAAATTTTTTTGCTGCTTTCYGGAACTCAAGCAAACTAACTTAGCACAGCAAAGATGAAGGAACTTCCTCTACCTACRTGCAGGTGCCATCAGCTCCCTAATGTAGCAATGACTATAGCAGTCATGAGATGTCCACGCAGCACTGGAAGGAAGGGCCAGGGTTTTCAAGGCCAGGTGACCAGTTTCGGTGGCAGTTCTCCACTGCAGAGTTTGAAGGATGAAATTGCAGCTCCTGTGTTAATAGCAAGCATCCATATGTCCCAGTACAGACAGTGTTTTATTGAGAAAACTGAAATTTCAGGACAGCCTTTCATAACACATGGAAACATGCTCAWCTATGACTTCCATGTTACCTCCTTATTATGTTAAGAACTTGTACAAGTCCTACAGCACTAATACTGCTACCTAGGAATATTAAGGGAAGAGAGCAAGACAGGGCTGTCATCAGTGGCTGGTTTGGCAGCTACTGCCACATCTGTTAGTATTTTTTTTTTGTCTTTTGTGTTTTCTTTCTCCCGCTGGTCGTTAAGTCTCGTATTTCTCTGCTGTGTCTCTGGATGGAAGTACGTGAAATAAAGCGCGCTGGAGCTGTGGGTGTTCTGCTGCTGCTTGTAGGCTTGCTGGGTGTGCAGCTTTCTGATCGGGGGCAGGAGCCATGGTGCCAAGTGCCTTGGCAGGCGTTTGTCACACAGGTGTGGTTGCATGGGGATTTAACTTGTGGGTTTTTTTTTAATTCTTTTGGAAGAATGTGTCTGGCCAATATTAAATTGAGGTAGGAGTTGCTTAATCACCATGTCTGTTGGGTATATTTGTATGCAAGAGGAAACAAAAATACCAGTTAAAAGAAGGGGTAATTACTTTGCTTTAAAATTCAACTGCCTTTCCAAATAGATGGAAAAGCATTGTGTCTCCAGGGACCACATTCCAAGTATTCTGGTCTTCATAACGATTAATCCCTTTCTCCTCTTCCTCGTCTCYACACATTTTTTTTTTTCCTCCCAAAGGGTAAAATTTAGACTGTTAAAGGAGCTACCTAGATATACTTGCAAGAAAAAGATATCTATATAAATCATTGTATCCCAGGAATTGGAATCCCTTCTGCTATCCATTGCTCCAGACCTCCCTTTCATTTCTTTCTGTTCCTGTGGAGTAGCCCAGAACCCCATGTTCTGGTAGTCCATACTCATATGAGTAATCCACTTGGAGCCAGAAGGATAGGCTTGTGAAGCATTTAGCTTTTAAAACATGAGGGCTGGGGAAAAGCTCTTAGAGACTTTCAGTAACGCATAGTGACTGCATTTTTCTAAATATCTGACTATATGGATATGAATGTAATGGATAGGAACGAGACTATTGTTCTGCCAGGGTGTTGTCTTTGTGGCGTCTCATGTAAAGTATAAGGTTTCCTTTTTCCTTCCTTTTTAGAGAGCATAGTGAAATTAAGGACTCAGTACAAATACAGGAGTTGTGGCATGACTTAGAACTTATTGCAGCTATGAATGCTCCAAACTCAAACTTTWTAAAATAGTGATATCAATTTCAGATATTCAAGAGGATAAGTACCTAGTGAGGATTTAGGTAGGGTTGACTGAGGAAGTAAATCTACTTTCTGCATGTCTACAAAGAAAAATCAAAYGAGAAATTCAGTATCAAAAACATCAAAGACAATAATGCAGTTGCTTTCATCTCCGATGTGTGCTAGCACTTCAAAGAAAAGCAAAATGCTCACCCTTCCTCCAGTACCCCCGAAGGAGGATGAGCCTATAGCTGAAGATAAGTCTTCATCACTTCTTTGAGAGAGAACAGGGAAAATGTAAGTAAAATTTTGGGCAGGGAAGAGCAGCTATATGCTATTTGTCTCACAGTAACTATTTTATCACAAGAAATTGCCTGCACTCGAGCGTCGTGTTGCTTCAGTGGGATATGCAAGTAAGTGTGTGCCCCTCAGAACTTGCTATTTACTGTAAAGAAATCCTCTATTTAAGTCTGAGGTTTAAGGAGAAAGCATTTTTCTCTGTGCTAAAGTAATATTCTTTATTCTAATTGCCACTTTTGCAAGCAGTGCTGATTACACACATTTAAACGTATATGCTTGTTCACTCGTAACCTCTTAGGCTTTTTCTCTTGGAGTTGATGCTAGATATATTTCTATAAAGGCATCTTTTAYTATCGGTGTAGTGAGGGGCATGCTCGGTTACTCTGGTGATGTGAGGAGAGGAAGAGGTAAATCAACCTGAAACGCCTGTCTAAACAGTTTGCTGTGAGGCCAGCAAATTTTAGGGCTGCCCGTGCTATAGAAAATCATGCATGTAATGATTGCCTAAATTTAGGCACCTGATTCAGTGCTCTTTATTGTCAAGGAAATATAATCCACGCCAGAAACAACCCGGAGAAATTAACAGCAATAAAAATCAGGACATTTCCCTTCTGTACTCGCTTTAGGCAATTTTATTTTGCAGGCAAAGGCTATTGCTAAATATCTGCAGTAAACTGAAACCATGAAAATATCATAACTTTTATTTCTTTGAGTGAGAACAGGTTTAAAATGGTCGTTGAAATGAGAATAAATCCAGTTTGGGCTTTTTGTCCATGCTGCTTAGCTCAGTTTCAAAGCTATCACTGATCAGGAAGCTTGACAGCCACAGTGTTTGCAAATCCTCACCAATGAGCAATAACAAGATTTAAAAGTGAAACCTTTAAATAGAGCCAGTTTGCTGCTTTGTAGAGTTGGTTACTTACCCACCTGACAACGGGTCCCATTTTATTTTGGTTTATCAGATATAAATTGTCCTCAAGCAGGAGGGTCAGGAGGAGCTTATCCTCATATAAAATATTGTCCATGCAGTCACAGTTTGCTTATTGATGTACCAATCAGTGCAGAAGGGATTCATAACAGAGTAAGTTCAATAGTTTACYCTTAAATGAGAGCCTATAGCAACAAAAGTATTTGGAATTCACTTTGAGGGTAAGTGTGTCTTTGGTTTTAATTCCTTGTCCAYTTAGGGTGCTGAATTAATCAGTAGAGATGAATTTGAGAAGCTGGAGAAGACCTTCTCCTTGCAGACTGCACGTGATGTGAACTGAAAGCCTTTATCCTGGTGGCCAGACCCATGATAAGTCAAGCTAGAGATAAAGGTTTTTGAATGCTTTGAAAACAGTAAGGAACATCCTTTATATTCTTACTGAGAGGACAGTCTTGATTTCTTTCATATCTTCTTTACTGCTTTTTTGACAGTTTTATTGTTTGACTTACAGAATTTCTTTAGTTTAGAAATGACCTTTTGAATCAAGTCTTTGATCCAGTTGTTAAAATAGAGATGCTATGGAACTGTATGTATATAAATATACCTATGTAGAAGTGTTTCATAGACCTGTATAATGTAGACCTGTATCGGATCATATTATATATGTCTGTGTCGCGTTTTTTACCTACTGTGATGACGGGCAAAGCAGACAAGTAAATCCTCTTCTGCAGCCGTCCTGCTGTTAGATGATAATTTTTTATCCATCCATCAAAGATGTCTCTCTTTCTTGCTAAGGTTGAGAAGATGAGATCTCTTCTGGATGCCATGAGTAAAGTAGCAGAGGCAGACTGTAAAGTTCAAAACAGGTCAAGGAGGCCTGGTAGAGAAGGGCACAAATGGTAGGGAAATGCTGGTGGTAGAGTCTTGAGGGTGTCCATAGCCACATCTGCTGCTGCCAAGTGCAGGAGCAAGATGCTGAATATTCAAGAGCTGTGCTGAATATGCAACCAGGGAAAAAACAGGTAAATACTTCTAGTGTTGAGCGGCCTCAGAAACCTCTTCTTCAATGGAGAACTGGGGTGAGGGAGAAAGGGATGAAATCCGATTACTCCATTTTTAAATTAAATGGAAATGGTSTTTACTACCAAATGTAGCAGTGTTTTTTGAGTATCTGAGGAGGTTCATTTATATAAAGGCTGGAAGAGGCCATATGAAGGACACAAGATTTCACTTGGTTAGCTGTTGCTAGAAWGCTGTTGAGGAACCAAATGTTTTGTACCTTCTCTGTATATCGGTGTCAAAAAGAAACTATTAAACTTGAGGTAGAATTTTTTGCTGCTTGCTTTACTGGGAACATTTTGTGCATGAAAAGAGTAAATAACCTAGGAGATTYCTTAACAAAATGTGTACGATATCTTTGTGTGGTAGACTGGAAGTAGAACCTTGTTTTTCCCTCATTTCCTTAGCCTGTGTCACAACTATTACGTTATTTAAACTTTTTTTTTCTTTTTTTCTCCTGTGCAAATTAAGTTGAATTGCTTTGGCCATTTAGTAATGCAAAATAGATGAAACCATTTAAGGATTTGCTGGCTGCYACAAAAGCTTTATTGTAAAAAGTTAATCTCTTGAAAATGTTATGCTATTGACAAAGTTGCTTGCAATAATTAAGAAATTTAAATGAGTCACTCACAAAGCTGTAACAATTGGGTATTATGGTTTCACAGGAAATAACAGTTTCAGATATTAAATGTTCATATTGTGGCATGAATAAGTACTTAGCAWCTTAAGAGTGGCTTATCTTCTAGTGGAATTTGTTCAAAACAATATTCATGGAATCTGATGTCTGGTTCCTTATTATTCACAGACAGGAGTCACTGGGGCTTTCTCCTGTAGCTGGAGAGATATGGGGCCTGTGCCGACTCTTGCAGACACTCAGCCTCCCGTGGTGGTGGATGAGGAATACTCTGGAGCATTTCCTTCAGCTCGGTAGTGAATACAGTCCCATGACTAACTATTTCTGAAGCATTAGTAATTGTTTTCTCCAATTGTTGCGTACTGAATGATTTGTGCAGGTTTTTAGCTGACGTTTTCCATTTACTTTGTCAGAGATCAATTCCAAAACGTTAGCAATATTGTCCTCTTGTTAAGTGATTAAGTTTAAGTATTATGACTTCATTATGTGCTTTTACGGAACTCTTCCTRATGACTTTAAAAAGGAGGCCCAAGTCAGAAAGTTGAAAATATGRTAATTCACAATCAGGTAAAAATGAAAAATTTCTTGTAGTCTATAGTCTTAAAATAAAAATGAATCGTTTTATTTTTGCCACTAAAATTCAGTATATGTAACAGTTACATTATCTTATCTCTCTTATACGTGTCACCTGTAGTCATGAGCCATGATGTTCATTATAATAAGGGTCCTACAGAATATAAGMTGGAATTAAAATGTTCCTTTTTGTATCTGTTGGTGAGACTCCTTGCAGAGATCATGACTTCCTGGAGTAAGGAAGTCCTAGCCAAGAATTGCTTCATTGGAAGACAACTTGGCACTCATGGGAGTTCTGTTGTATCTGCACATTTTCCTTCTCTACAAGTTGCCAGGGTGGGTGATATAATAAATGCACAACCTTAATGGAGTAATTAAGCTAGATGATGTCATTTCATTAAAAAAAAAATTCTGAAGTCCTGTTGGTAGTCAGCAGTAGAGGTGCCACTGCTSCATCCAGTAAAACATCACGGACAAATGAAATCCAGTTAAATCCTGTTGTTAGTGAAGATGAATGTATCTTGATAATGGTGCTGTTATTTAACACATGTGGTAAGACAAGTATTATAGAGCACATGGTTATGCAGTCAGTCTTAGAGGTGGGCTGGGAGGGCAGGCTGGCAAGGATCCTTTCATAGCCTCRTAATCATATATAAAGTTTCTAAAACAATTTAAAATACATACTGGATCAGTAAATTTAGAATGAGTTGTAGCTGTGATGGCAACTGGTCCTCCTATGCATGACTTGCTTTTGTAGTGTAACCAGAACTGATTTTTTGACTTCTTTTACTGCTGAGTAAACTAATGGATTGGTGTCTGTTAAAGCATCTGTAGTTTAAACAGTTCAATCCATGTCTTTAGGTTCAGTTTAAGAGAAGAAAACTCTGTTCATACCAAATGTGTGCAAACGTACAGACCATGCATCTTTTAAATTGAGTAGCAATCTGTAAATACTTAAAACRTATAGGCTGCACATTTTATAAGTTTTATTGAGATGACTTTTCTTTAGTTAATCAGTGTCAAGTTGAAACATACTTTAACTTAGAATTTAATTGCTGGTTTTGCTTCCAGACAAGTTATAGTGTACATTAAGARTGAGGCAAATAAACCCTAAAATACTAAATCAAGCTTTGTCAATTATCCAAAACACAACTCTTGATTGGTTTTTAACATTTGAAATACCGTAAAGCAACGAGTTGCACAGTCAAACTACCAAAGCAGTGTATCAGAAAACTGATATGTTATTGGGGCAGGAAAGATTATTTACAATAAGAAAGATCTGGCTTTTTTTTTTAATGTTAGCCTAACACAATTAGGATTAAGAACATTTTTTTTTAATTATGCCAGGATATAACATAGTGCAGGGATTCACTGTTGAAAGATTAAGAGTTTTAGACAGTGGTGTCATGAAAGATCAAGTATTTTTCAGTTCATCTGATACAAAGAGGATAAACAAAAATTTCATGTGGAATTAAGTGTACTAGGTGTTCTAGACCTAATGCAGACAGTATAAATTAATGTTCTATTTTTGGGGGGGTGATTTTTTGGACTTGCATGCAAATGTGTTACTTAGGGACCTATGTAACCATTATTAAGTCAGGTTGTCCTTTGTGGGAGAACAGCAGATCTTCCAATGCAGTTTCAATACTCTTCTGACCCTGCATGGATGCCTACCAGTTAATATTTAAATGTCAGCTATCTGACAGTAAAAGAAGATAATTAATGCTAGATATTAAGTAATTATCATGGTAAGGGAACTCACAAGCAGTTTTGMATTTATTTGTGATTTAATATGCTATCTTGATATTTTGTGTAAGCATGAATTAAAGTAGTTGACAAGTATTCTGAACGTGAGTACCATTTGTTAATGGACCAAGCAGACAGACTTATCACTTGTATTTTTTAAATACTTAATTGTTACCAATGACATTTTGCTTATGAAAATGAGRCTAAGAGCTTGATTCTGATCTGGGGAAAGCTTGTCCTTCTCGACCTGGACAGTGGGTTTCCTGTCTGCAGTGCAGCCCTCCATTGCGTGTTCTGCACTCATGCTCTGATCCCAGCAGCTGGAGCTCACGGCTGTGCTTGGTGCRGGCTGTGCGGTAGAGACGGGCGCTACAGCTAAGAGAGCTCCTGCACCRGGGTGTGCTCGGCAGCGCAGGCAGACGGTGCCGGAGAGTTACCAGGATGTTGTGCGAGTACCTCGTGTCCCCAGCCATATGTCATTTTTGCTACTCGTGTTTCAGCCTTTTGAGGAGTACAGGCTTTAGGCACAGCAAAATTAAGTTTGATGTGACGAAACAGGGTTTTATGAAGCTGCAAGATTCATTTACGTTTTTGACGTGAGCTAGTRTTTGAAGCCGATTTGCTGTCATATTGGAAGACAGCAAAACGGGAGTTAGCTACAAAACAACAGCATCAGTAACTTCCACTTTCYGTTCAATTACTCATGTGAAGCAGGTTTTTTCTAAGTGCCCAAGCTTCCAATTGCTCAGAGCCCTGCCACGTGCACGGCAGGATCCCCAGGAGAGCTCAGGTCCCTGGTGAAGCCGTTGATTTCGGTGTCCGAATGGGAACGAAGCACATCTGGCCATCTGAGCCTTAATTTCTTTGTGCACAAAGATAATTACATCCTGTGCTGATTTTTATCCTATGTGGGAGTTTTCCTACTCTGCTGCGATGCAGCAGAGCCTGGAGTCGGTAGGATTCTYGGAGCTCGTCTACCAGTGTTAATGGATAGAAAAAAATCAGGSAACTCTTTCAAGGTTGAAGCCTGTGCATCTCTTCAAAGTTGAAGTTTTGTACTTATTCATTGCCTGGGATTATYTTAAAATGAAATGATCTTATTTGGAAACAATATATTTCTTTGCAATTTGTGACGAGTGCAGGATCTCAAGTCACTGGTGATGTTTGATCATTCTTTATATAAAGGCAGTTGAAACAAGTCATACAAGAAAACTGCTAGGCACAAAAGACCTCTATTTCTGGTATTCCCAGATACTTTTAGTAAGTTTGCCTTAGCTGAGGTTTTAATTCAGCATTAACAAAGGATTTTGTGATGTTTTATATGCTCTAATATAATATTCTGCCTGTGATATCATTCAGAACTACTATACATTTAAATCTGAGTTGGGAAGCCAGATACCACAGGAGAATAGTCCTGGAAAAGTCTAAATTATYAGCTATGAGCTGATCTAAAACTTAAGAGTATTGAAACATCTTTTGAAATATGCATTAGAGAATCTTTAAAGAGATCATACAAAATTCATCAAAACCTACTTTTCAGAAGAAGCTACTTTTTCATCAGGGTTTTACATGTCACTGGTTTTAGTCCCAAATTTTTCAGGCATTTACATACAAACAGAATTTTGTATATACACACACAGGCATACACAGAGGGTACAAGAGTCCATCTCTGTCAGTTGTATGTTAAAAACAACAGCACAACTGTCATACTCTTGAACTACAGAAAATTATCTCAAAAAATCTAAAGTTAAAAATAGGGACTGGAGTTTAGGGCTTGGAACGGAAACCATTTGGCCAGTACCTTGGCAGAGTTTCATTAATAGATAGGGCAAATACAACGAAGAACTTTGTTGTTGATCCATGTTCTCTTGATATATGTTTTTATTTGTGTGCTTTCCATATATTTGGTGTGCTTATAATTAGTCCCTGGGGTAGAAAACCTCCAACCTCCAACATTGGACTGTATAAAGGCTTGAGCAGCYTGGTCTGACCCCAGAGATGACAGCACTTGGAACRTCTTTMCCAACCTGAATTATCCTGTGATCCTACGATGGAATTGAGGCCTGAATTTGTTTCAAGTTGGGTTTGGTAGCAAAGCTGTTTTCCTGTTGGCGCTGCAGATGCGTGTTAGTAAATCTGGATTCCAAGGTTGAAGTCCACGTTCTTGCTCRTTTGGGAGTTTCTGTAATAGGATCAGAATGAACTGCTTAACCCATTGCTTATCTCTGACATATCTTGTTCGTGCATGGTATGTAACAGCACTTGACCTTACCACGGTTGGTTTTGATTTTGAAGTGCTCATGCACCTATTTTTGCCCGTTTAATGTACCTTGTCTCTTTTTTTGTCCATCTAGTAATAACAGTAGATGCCTTGTAAAGTTACGTCTCCAGTTTGCTTCTCATGTATTTGTTTCTCAAAGCAATAGCTTTATTTCTCAATATTCTGTGCTGCTTGTTCATTCCACCTGCTGTTAGCTCTGTAGACTGGGTGGAACTGGAGCAAGGGTCAGGTTATCAAGAACTAAGCAAGAARTTAGATGAGAAACTGGAATTCCTGAAGGGAGAGAAATCAAGCTTCTATTCCTGGGTGAAACAGGCTAGCAAGGAGAAGCACAAAGGAATGAAATGCTGGTCTCTTGTGTCTCCASATTTCAGCAGCATTTTCTAGCAGTCTCCACGTTACTTAAGCTGTTSAAAGCTGCTGAGATGCCACCATGCTTCTGCCYGCTTCTAACCTGACTGGGGCRCKMTCTTCTGCTATATATATAACCAAAYCTCAGCATGCTYTAAAAATAAAGSCTGAGAGGGAAATATGGTRTGAAAATAATATTTTAAGTAGCCATTTAAACTTTACTTTGCAAATCATGTGCAAATTATACCTAATTGTATAAATTTTCACRGTAGAAGTTGCACAGACCTTGATGGTCTGTGCTTGTCCGTGAWCTATAATGCCCATATGCATATTTAAATAACAAAACATCTATCAGAACATAAAAATCCTTCACCATTCATGTCAAAGCAACCTGTGCCTCAGCCTCAGCGAACAGACCTACCTTGCAGCATGCCTTGGAGGTAAACACATAATGAATATTGTGAGCAGTTTTTTCAGGATCATTGTGAAACTACTTTGACTCTTCCTCCTCCTCCCTCAGGCATTTAAATAACTATTCAGTTAGTAATTAGTCTATTTAATGTAATAAATGCTTTTTATCATATATGGATTTGGATTTTTTTTTTAATATTATTATATGAATTACATTCTTGGGGAGCATCATCTCTGTCTTAGATTTAGAGGAGGAGTTTGGTCTGCCCACCCCAGCGTTGGACACAGACCATGAGCATTCATAGCTAGCACTCTGGGAAGATGCCTGGAGAGCCTTCAGTCTTAGTTTGATAAAATCTCTGTGGATTCATTTGTATTACCCTTTTTCCTGAGGCAAACAGAGAGGCTGTTTTAGACAGGCTATATTACTTAACAGTTGCATTCTGTGGCTACCGCCCGCATGCCAGGGAGAGCTGATTGCCACCTTGCTGACTTTGCCTTAGGAGGACTGAGCGATTATTTTAGCACCGGTATTATTCTGAAGGATGGTAACATATTTGATTGTGTTAACCTTTCGTATTCCATTGGATTTCTTGGTCAGAGTCAAGAGATGTAAGCTGATGATTTCTGCTTCTGTGGTTTGCCAGCCTTTAGAATTGGTGGCCTGCCAGCTTCCTCCCGAGCTGTCACTGCCCCGCGACGTGCCAGCCTCATCCACCTGTCTGTGCTCGYGCTGCCAGCGGAGCGATGGCTTCTCCATTTGGCATCTCTGCCAGAACTAGGCCCGCTTCTTTTTTCCTGTTTTTTTTTCTTTTTTTTTCTTTTTTTTGTTTTGTGGAGGAAGGAAGTAGTTGGCATTTGTAGAATACGAATTACACATTTGGTAAATGTGAATTATGGTTTTTCATGGGCAGCAGAACATGCACGTTAACTAAAAAACCTTGTTGAATGGGATGTTTTCTTCCATGGTGTGTGCTAAAAGAAGTGGATCACAGCCACATGCTCTTGATATAGTGTCAATTGACTAAAACTGTTTCAGGTAATCAACTTTGTCTTCTGATCATCTTAGTCTATTCTGCTGCAGAGTTCACTTCRAAAATCTTTTATCGCACGCAGACATTTTTTTCCACTTGGTCTTGGCGAGAAAACAGCATTAACAGAAAGAAACTGATCAAGACAAGTTTGCCACCTTCCAGTTACTGAAGTGATTTGAAATGGWTGAGATTTATTGTTGTTTTGTTTTGCTTTTGTGGTTCTGTTTTGKTTTTAGATAATGGTAAATTAAAACTGACAGAAAATAAAACCTAAGAAATATCAAATGTGATGTAAGGTATATCAGGCTACCACTATGTCTCCGTTAATGTTCTGATTTGATCCTGGCTATCCAAGTTTCCGTTTTCTTTGGATTTGCTCCATTAAAGAATTACTATCCCTCTGAAGTTACGCTTTGCATACTTTTAGATCACCTCATGCCCAATTCCCAAGGAAATCTTGGCAAAAATATGCTTAACAAGAAATGACGTTGCATCCAGCTTGTAGGCTTTTAGTAACTGATAACACAACAAACTTTCCTTGTCTTAGTGCATTTTCTTGTGCATTTTCCCCACAGGTGAAGTTATGTAGTGGACTGTAGACCTTTCTGTTTCTAAATTGTCTTTCGGATGGGAGAAAAAAGTCCAAACTGTATTTTTGATTCATCATGACTTAGCAATTCTGGAGATTGTTGGAATTCATCAYCGGAGTTCTGCAAGATTAGATCCGAAATCCAGCCTGAGCTCTTTAGAAGTACTCTTGTTTYACTTGCGTGAGAATAGAAGTGAAAAAAATTTTTCAAAGCTCATGAAGGAACTTTCATCAGCTTTTCTTCTTCCCTTAAGGGTGGCCCTGAACACGTTTTGATAGCAGGTGTCTTATGTGAAAATAATACTAAGAAAATCAAAAACTTAAGACAGAGTATATCAGATGCTGGGAATAGTAACTGTCTAGGACACTTATCAGACATACTGCTCAAATAGGTGGTACTTCAGAAATTTTAATTCACTTTGTAAAATTTGCCATTAGTGTTAAATATGAAGAAAAACTATTTATTTCAYATACCAAGATACCAGCTTGCTATATGTGTGTATGCATATAGTTTTTTAATTGCTTACACTTGTTTTTCAATGAAGTGGCATTGCCAAGTCTTAATACCAGTGGGGTTTAGAGAGTGCCCTACTGGATGGGGCCTCGGGGCTCAGTTTTAGCTGGGGTGCCTGCTGTGCGTGTGCCACTGATGCAGTGCTGCACTAGGGCACTCTTAAACCACTGCTGCAAATGAGTAACAGCAGGAATCCTGGACAGAGTCCATATGGGTCATGGTATGTATGGTAAAGAATACAACCATATCTTGCAGTGTCAGTACTGTTCTCTGCTTTATAAGGCTCATTCTACAATCTGGAAATCATAGTGACAAAATGCCCTGATGTTCTGAAGCCTAATGACTAACCTGGTTAACATCAGGAAGATAATTCCTAAGCAAGAGGACTTACAGCAACACATTTTAAATGGTCACAGAACAATTTCTTGAAAAAGTGTCTTGATTGTCTCTTGACAGGGAGCCCTGTCATGATGTTTGACCTTATGTGGCCTTTGGAAATTGTGTCCTGATGAATGGCAAGAAAGATGTTGAGCCGGTCATCTTAGATGAGCCAGTTGTGTCATCTGAGCAACAGGGACACCGAGTGTGTGTTGCTAGTGGGATTCAARCTGTGTTTGGCTATCATCTTTGAAAGCTGAATGACCTACTGTTCTGTTTGTTTATGCCATGAACACATAAGAACAGAGAGGCAAAGCTTGAGGCATTAACCATGTGCAAGTTGCATCTGGCAGCTGTTGCCAATAAGCAGGCTAGACAGGAGAAAATTGGAGGATGGCCTGAAAGTTTAGTGTTTGCAGGTGTGACAAATCTAACTGGGCTTTCTTGGGCTAGGTTTGTCCTTACTAGGGGTAGCTAAATCCTTGTCAAGCTTCGCAGTGTATCTTTGTAGCTCTCTGGTTGGGAAATGTTCATCTGGTGTAATTTTTAATTTATTCTTTGGTACAAAGTCTTAGATTGCCACCAGCAGGAACTGTGTCCTACAAAAAAAAGAAAAAAACCCTCCAAGTTTGTCAACCTTGGGATTTTAATGACATTTATAATTCAGTCTTGTTTTTAAGTCTGCTTTTCTTAAATGCCTCCTACTTGTATCACTTCCTGAACTAAGAGCTTGATACCTCTTGTGTGTGGTGGTGCTTGATCTGTTAGAAACATGTTTCTCTTCAGCTTCTGAGTTGTCCCTTCTTTTCATGCAGGTTTTGCCTCTCAGTTGCCCAGCGTGACAGGGATGAGCATGCTGGTCTGTAGGAAAGGAGCCAGGGGAGAGGGTCATGCCTAGGGAAGTGTCCTACGTATCTAATTTCATACTGGCTTTGCTGCTGTGCATTTACTGCTGATGTTTCCTATCAAATAATAGCTGGGACCTGATCAGGAGCTTTGCAGGCTGTTTCAAAGTGAACTTCCCACCTGCATACTTGTCCTAATAATCCATGAAACTAGAGACAGAACAGCCCCACTGTGCAGGCACATCTCATTACAGTGGTGGTTTGCATGATCCCACGCTGATGAAGTTGGAATTGATGACTGCTGTATCATGGGGAGAAGCAGCTAAGGGAGGATTTGCTTTCAGAGATTGCTGGGTAAAGAAATGAAATACTTGTCTGAGGTGGTCGGTTTGCTATCTTCTTGTTTTTGCCATATAGGTTTACTATTCCAGGCACCAAAACCTATATGACAACTTATTATTAGAATTATTATTAGAAATCAATTCACCCACATGATTTTCTTAGTTGAAATATATCTGTGGATGAAGATGTTATGGCTGTAGGTACAGGATTAGTGAATTAGTTAAAGTGTGTTAGGGATGAATTGAATGAATTCCAATTCAGCAGATGTGAGAGTGATTTTTCTTGTCCTGATCTTAGAGAAATTGCAAATACAAATATAGATGCGTTGAACTTGAGTTAGCAACAACAAAAGCTAGCATTTAGCATCTTGTCAAAGTAGTAGTTTAAATAATTTTCAAGTTTTTATGTGTTATATTAGCTTCAAATTACGCATGCTGCAACAGGTGCTACAAAAGAGAAGAAAACAAACAGAAAATCCTTTTTCATCAGTTTAAAATGATTTTTGGTAACGACATATCCTGCACCTAAGGTAGGTTTTAGGAAATGAACAACCATAATCCAGAGCTCAGCAGCAGTTAATCTTAAGGAAGCATCCCAAGCATTTTGTTGAAAACACGCAGCAGTAGCTTGTGGCTGGTGCTGGAGTTACTGGAGTGTAGTGAGGAGCAATTGTTACAAGCACAGGCGATTGCCCAAGCTGCTGTTATCTCTTCGGTTTCTGCTGCCCAGGTTATGCGCCAGGGTTGCACCTCTTATCCCAGCCTCTCTCCCCTTTCTGCTTGGCCTTAGTAGCCTTTCCTACCTCGTGTTAGTTGGTATTTCTTTGGTGGAACACTTTTTTTTGATAATTGAGCATCTTTGGGTATCGTCATGAGTGTTTAGGTCC
The DNA here is from genome assembly GCA_003342815.1 of Eudromia elegans. Classification (NCBI taxonomy): domain Eukaryota; kingdom Metazoa; phylum Chordata; class Aves; order Tinamiformes; family Tinamidae; genus Eudromia; species Eudromia elegans. The sequence continues at coordinate 1,056,996 of PTEX01000160.1, forward strand.
GCAGCAACAGGGCAGAATTGTCATCACTTTTGTAGTCTGTCCTCACTTACCTAATGCTTGTTTAGGACCCCAAATCCTGAGTGGATTTAGAAGTGTGATCAAACTCATTTCAAAGAAGCAAATCTGAAAATCTCGTTCCAAGTGTGCACACCTGCGCTCCTGTGAAAGCGATCCGTGGGTCTGCAGTGTCCCTTTGGCAGCTGGGAATAGTTTGTATAGTGGCTAGGCTTGGTCCTGGGTACTTGGCTGAACAGATTCCAGAATAAGACCAGTGAAACAGAAATAGCTCCTGTGCAGGAACCTCAGCTATCAGCCGTTAGACTACATGGACTGTGCCAAATGACTTGCTAATGTAGATAAAGGCTTAGCTGCTCTAAGTGTGGATATTTAAAAATCTATCATTCCAATTCACATCGATGACTAAGTAGCGTTTGCCTTTCAGACTTGGGCTAAGGATGTTAGCAGCTAATTACAGCAGCAGAGAAAATAGAGTTCAGCTCTGGTGCAATGGATTTTCACTTTGTTGTTGTAGAGTAGTAGAAGTCAAGATATCCTAGGAGAAAGGATATTTTCTTCTGCTATTCTAAATATATTAATTCCAAGAATCTAAAAGAGGGTAGAAATCATTACTATTTATATTATTTCATAGCTTAGGGGTCTTGTCTTATGTTGAATCAAAGAATAGTGTGCAAATATATAAGAAAAAGTCCCCTGGAGATTAAGGAATTTGATTCCATTTTCTGATTTCTCAGGTCATGTGTTTGTGGCAACTGAGTAGTGACTGTGATTCTTATTGGCATCAAGCTGGAAATTTGCTGGACAGCAGTGAAGCTTTGCTAAAGTCTATGCACCATTAGCATCAATTCAAGAAAAAAGAAAATTTTGAGAAATTCCATGAGTATGGATGCAAATACTGTTTTTAGCTAGTAATATGAATTCTGAATATGCATGAGAGAGATTTTTCTCATTTTAGAGATCTAGCTAAGACATTATTCCCACCAGGATATGGGATCATTGAAAGAGAATGGAACAGCATGGAGGCCACAGCTGTTTGTGGATGAATCAGTTGTGGCCTAGTTAACATGGGAGATGAATCAAATATGGTTTTGTTAGGACAATAAAAACTCATGAATTGAAGGTGGTTTAGAAAACCTCTAAGAGATTTTCTAAATACAGTGCTTGGCCAGTAGAAAAATATCCACTCTGCTAATATGAAACTGTTATTTAGCTGTTTACTCATTCAGCTTTCAGTTCAAGACTCATTTTCAGTTTCCTGTTGGCATCATCCTACTGTGTCCTAACTAAATCCAATACCTCTTTTTCATCTCAAGTTTCCCTATTTCAAAGCGAAAGCTGAAAATCTTTGTGTGGACCTGAGTCTCTATGCAGTGCTTGTCTGTGATGGAGAGTCCCTTTACTCAGGAATCTCTTTCCTGCTGTTCCATGTTGTTTTGAAGAGAAATGTGTAGATATTAAGTGTAAGGTGTGTAAAGTGTAAGAATGTGTAAACCTATCAAATAATTTGTCTGAGGTATAGATGCTTCAGTGAATGAGAGGTACTGTGTGAGTTATTTGCAAGAATTTTGATTGATTTTTTCCAAGTTAATATATATGTCCTATTTCAAAATCCCAAGTCCAGATCTAAATTTGCAGTTAGTACTATATGTTAAAATGAGCTGATGTTAGCATTATATACTCAGTTGTGTATAGATAGCTGATGCCAAAACTGAAGGGAATATTAAGCATTTGTACTGTCACCTGCAGATTCTTAGAGTGAGGAAAAATTTTGTAAGGAGTGATGTCAAGTAAAATGATGTGTTATAAAATTAAAGAATATTAACAGCTATAAAATGAATGGCTTAGGGTGTTCTTGGTCCAAATATATTGTTAAATTACATGGACAGATTACATTACAGACATGTCTATTCACATAATTGTGTTTACATTTAAGAAAATGGTGAGGATGTTGAGGTATGCTTTGCATTTGCTTGACATTGGTCTTGCCTTGTTGGGAAACTTAAATTCTGCTTGGTTTTCAACAGAAATGCTTCAGGTTTTTCTCACTTTTGTGAGGAACGTGATCAGTTGTGAGATGAACTGTTACTGTCAGGGATTTTTATATGTTTATAGTTCAAGGCCCATTGAGCCAGGGTATCTCGATCTCTTTGCCAATTTGCATTGATCTGAAAAAATGACCTAGCATGCAAGTTTAAATGGAACTTCTGAGGGCGTCTGTTCTACTTTGTATCTCTGTCTCCAAGTAAAAACTGCACTTGATTTGGATTCCTGCAAATCAAAGATGCTTTCTGTTTAATTTCATCCTCATGGCTGGCAGTGCTTCATTGTTACCACATTAGATATCAAATACAAATCCAATAACACCTAACCCTTGCTTTCATTTACTTGCAAGTGAGTTGCTTGCTCAAAGTCTGGTAGATTATCTGTTTTGGAAAACAGTTTATTTTCAATGGTAAGCAACATTGACCAACTTCAAGCTGTACGGAATCCTATGAAATCTGATGGATTTTTGGCTCTTTTATTCCATGTTCATACTGACAGATCATGAAGCTACTTCATTGTGGGTTTATTTATTTAAATAAAGAAAAAACAGTTTGCCAAGAATAATTCTCTGTTTTCAGAGAAAGAAAAACAACTTCACACTTAGTATTGCAATATGTTGTTGTCCTTCCAATAATTTGCCTCTTGTAGATACCAGTGATTGATGGATGTGTTCTTCCAAGTATTTACTCACTAGAAAAGCTGCTTATGCTATATGAGAAGTAAGGCTGTGCAAATAATTTAACTTCCAATGTCTAGCATGAGTAAGTTGAGGTAAATATAGAGCAAAAGCTCTTTTCAAAATAATAAAGATTAGACTGATAGTGACAGTAATTCATGCTAAACTGGAAGATCTGGTAGATGGTTTTTATCAGTAGAATCCTCTTCTGTCATGAAGTGCATGTGATTTAATTTAATGAGTGAGGCGGTTAGAAGAGCAGCATTTTTGCATCTATTTGCACTGATCTAATTAGCAGTCCTCAGGTCCAAAGCTACCCCAGAATTCTGTCAACATAGATGTGATGAGCTGGTCCATGAGCTCTGAGCTTGGTCTGCTGTCACCTAGAGCTGATACCTGCTGGGTGCCTTGTGTCAGCTGTGTAGGAAGGAAGAGATGAAAGCCCAAGGCCAACGCATCATGGGCATGGGTATGCTGAGGATGACTGTAGATCCAAATATTTCCAGGATATCTTGTATTTTTCCCACTTCCTAGCCTTCTCTTATGCCATTACCATGTAGAGATTTGGGTAGTCTGGCCTGTTTGGTCCATGCAGCCTTGCTTAGAGTTGAGCTCTGCTGTTGCTGTCCTGTGGCCCCAGAGCAGAGCCTGCAAGAACACATCCTTGGTCTGACGGGATTTTCCGCTGAAAGCCTCATTAAGAGTGGTAAAGCTGATACCATAAAAAGGCGCACTAATACATTTTCAAGTCTCAATTAATTTTACTGGTCACCATAAAAGTTTAGCCTGATTCTGCAAATATTTATGTGCTTAACTCTATTCATGCAAAGAAATTTTGGTAGATTCACTCAAATTTAACAGGCAAAATTAAGCAGGAATATAAAGCGTTGTGCTATATTGGCCTTGGGGAGCCCTGTGAGATACTTTGGGGAGCCTTCAAAATATAATTGAGAAAGGCAGGTTATTTCCATCTGTAAACTATAGAGAATATATATTTTAGTGAAAGTGTATCAACACTGGATCCTTCTAGTTTCTATAACCTGAAAAAGATTGAAAATGATTTATTCAGGACAGAAATTGCACATTTATTACAGGATAAACCGTACAGTAATCAATCATGAAGTAAAATCTTTGTGGTATTTGTCCAGCAAATGATAGGGAGACCAGGGAATATGGACAAGCCAAACAATACATACTGAAAAACAAGATGGCCAGAATTTTTTAACCGAGTGGGATGTGTGTCTTGGAGAACTGTGCTGTGAAGATGTCCAGTCTTTGCTTTAGCTCTGTAGAGCAAAGGGTTTGCCTTAAAGCGTTTTAGTTCTCTCTGCAAAAAAAAAAAAGTACTTTTCCTCAGGCTTGGCTTATCGGTTTGGAGTTGAGGTAATAGAAAATTGAGGAAATAAAATCCTTTGTTCTCAGATTAAATGTGCCTTTTGACTGTAGCAGTAAAGAAAAGCCTTTTGATCTAGCAGTCCTTCACAATAACCTTTTATTAGATTCATTAGAAGCGTTCTATGGTTTTCTTCTGAAAAATGGGCATCTGATCCGGTATATATCAGAACAGCTCTTGGTACTGCTCTCTGAATGCATTATTGCAAGTACTCTTTCTTAAAGTAATACCATGTATTTTAGAAAATGTGACTTATGGCATTTAAAATGGTAAGCACCTGAGAATGAAAGACTGCTCTCAACTGTGTGCTTTTTGGGTTTTTTGACATCTTTGTCTTTTTTTTTTTTTTTTTTAAATTCTCCATGGGCAATAGTTACTAATTAATATTTTATGGTAGATACTTAAAGGTAGATTCATTTTAATGATAGAATACATAGTTTTCTATAGCAATATGGAAAATAGACCTGATAAGTGTTGAATTCATATTTTGTTTGTGATGATGTGACTGAAATACTTTAATTGGTATGAAATGACATTCTCAAACAGTGATAAATGATATTGATAGAAGACACCGTAGTAAGATTTTTTTATGGACAGCTCTTCATGTTAGTATTTTGAGTTTTTTTGTTTTCTCTCTATGATCTCAGTACTGTAATAGTATGTGAATAAATGAAACGATTTCTCAGGAGTAGGTCTAATTAGGTTGGATTTTGTGTCCAGGAAAATTAAGACACAGGATGTCAGCAGAACTGAACCTAATAGCACAAAGACAGTTCTGCTAGTATTGATCTCAAAATTGTTTGCAGTGCATTGGTGTGATGGGAGAAATTGAATGAGTAAGTCCAGCTTACAGCTGCTTGACACTTCATATTTATTAGAGTGGTAAGCTGCTGGAGTGGTAATTGCTGGTCTGCTTTACGAATGGCATGATTTTTACTCCGTGGAACTGCACGCTTTGCACTAAGAAGGGCAGGGAATTATTTTTTAATATGCTTGTTAGCAGAGTGGTCTGAATCTTTCCATATGTTACCAGTGAAACTGTGTTCTCCTACAGCACAAGTATTTTGTTGTGTATTTATGAGCAGTAATTTGAAATCTGGTGAAGACTGATTAGTATCTCTGAGAATTCACTTATTTCATTTGCTGCTCTCTGATGCCCCGGATGTTTCAAGTTTTAGCTCTCGACCAGCTTCTGCTTTCAAGGAACTGAGAGTCGCTGGGATGGAGGCAGCAGTGTCTTTCCTGCACGCGCAGTCTTTGGTTTTAAACCTTTTGCTATGGGGCATCTAGGAGTAAATTGGGAAACCCAGAACTCAGCCTTCTGCATTAAAACCAGCGTGATGGCTGGCGCTTTTAGAAAATGTCTATATTGAGTCTTCTGGAAATTGTGGCATAAGACAGCTCCTGTGTTTTCCCGTGGCAGTGCAGTATTAATGCTCAAACTTGCCAGCCCCGTCTACCCGTCAGTTCTTGGCATCAGCCGGCTGCCTGCAAGCAGAGTCTGCTGCCGTACATGTTTTTGAACTGCACAGCTCTTCTCTCTTCCAGCAAATGATTAATCAGGTGATCGTACCAGGACCACTGGTTATTCTCTTTGTGTGTTTCTTAGCCTTTTCTCCTATTAGTTGCTTTATGATCCTGTTGTAGAATGTATTTTTCACAGAAAAATACTTTGTATTTAGAGAACGGCGTTTCTTATAATGCTAGTCATCTCTCAGTGCACGTTTCACTTCAGTCTAGGGACAAGGTCATAGAGTTATTCTTTATTTGTGGCTTTGAGGAACAGAAGATGCTCATTAAAAGAGCGCTTTGGTGATGAAGCACCATGCGCTGTGTCTCTAGCACACTATTTAGATGTATGTGTTTTAATATCATTACTTAAAGACCAGACTGCAGACATACTCACCTCTTGCACACCAGATTGCTTGGTTTTGATTCCTTTTACTTGAGTTAATGTGGACTGGGACCTGAAGCAAGCTCTGCTCTCGGATGTTGGGTAATGTAGGATGCTTGTTAGTCCTCTCTGCTTGTTCTCTCTGAATCGCGAGACCGGTTGACTTTCTTCTTATGTTTGGAAGGTGAGATCTGTGGGACCATATTTTATTATGTGTGTGAACATGACAATAATGTGGCAACCTTTTTCTTACAATAGAACAGAGCTCACATGGGGAGAAAAAGAGAACGGTCTCTTTCTGTGTACTCTTCCCTTAATCAAGGCTTCAACTACAAGCTAAGTCAGCAGAGGTCATTGCATTAGTTTCACTTTCCAAGGTTTTTCCTACGATTAGCTGACTAAAGAGTTGCTTCCTAAGTAAAAATGAAATCCAGGGTGCAGGAAAACTAAGGGGTAGGTTCTGATAAGGGTCAGTTAGACAAGGTATTCTGTTCAAACCCAGTTCTAAGCCTTGCCTCCTTTCTATATTCTTTACATCTTTGCAATCTTTGAAAAGCCTAACTGTGTAATGGCAACTATTTCTTATTCAGGACCAAGTGACTGAATTTCCAATGAATTGCAAAGCAAAACAAATTTTTTTTATTTTCCTGCATTGTGGAGAACTTCTTGATAGACTAATATTCATGGAACCCCAGATTCAGTCAGTGTGCAAGGGGCCTTGAGAGGTCCCTAGTTCAGTGACCTGCTCAAAGCAGAAACAACATTCATTTCAGACCGGCTTCATCTGGGCTTAGTCCAGTCCTGAAAAGGTCCCCAGATGGAGGTTCTGTAACTTCTCTTGAGTCTGTTCCAGTACTTAGTTATCATCACAGTAAACTTGGTTTATTGTATGCTACTGGAAGCTTCTTGGATTCAGTTCAAGACTCTTGTCCCTTCTCCTCCTACCATACAACTCAGCGAAGAGTTTCTGTATTCTTTGTGGCCCCCTCACAGGCTTTGGAAGCCTCCTGTCTTTGTAAGGCCGTGTGTCCTACAGCCTGGCCTCTCCCTATAGGTTACATGGTCCTACTTGGCTCCCAAAGTCTGTGCAGCATTCTTAGTCAGGAACTTGTCTGATGTATGAAAATCACTTAGATTCAACTTTTGCATCTTTACAGTGACCTGCCTGGATTTTTTTGATTTGTTTGTGGGTTGGGGTTTTTTGTTGGTTGTTTTTTTGTTTTGTTTTGTTTTTTTTATCTACTGTTCATTAATCTTTTCAAAGAAAATCTTTCTCTTGTAAATCACCAGAGATCTCCCTCTGGGGCCTCTCTGCTGGAGTCTGATAAGCTGTGGTATTGGGACAGAAAAAGTAGAACAGGAAGAACAGGCAATTGTACAGTTTCCTTTTCCGGGTCAATTAAGCTCTCTTGGGTTGGTTGGTTATTCTATTTTTAAAATAATTTTCTTTAATAAAGATGATGAAAACATGAAAAAAAAAATCTGGAAAAGGAAAACCCTTATTTTCCATAAGGGAACATTGCAGGTACCTGTTGTTAGTGTTTCCAATGGAGGGGGGAAAAAAAATAGGAAATGCTTCAGGTGATTTCCTAAGTATCCCACCTGTTGGGCTTGAGTTAGTAACTAGAAACATGAATAGGAAAAGACTTAATAACAACCTAGACATTAAAAAAGAAACAGGTGAATTCTTCACAATATAAGCTTTTGCTAATAAAACTTGTGATGGTGATTTCATGAGGAAAGTGTTTTAGGAAGAGTAGGCTACTTCTGGACAGAATTTTGCTAACCTAATAGAAGACATGGTAAGAAATAGAATCGTCAAGCTGTCAGGAACCTTTGTTTATTTGGAAAATATGGAACAAAGCCTGGAGCTTGGACCACGTACGTGCTGGGACCACCTCACTAATGGGTGTTCTTGTATGTGCATCTTGCTCTTCCTCACTGCTCGTACAAACTGAGACTCATGAACTCCATCTCACTTAAAGGTGGGTTTGGGATGGAAGTGGCATAGGTAAGAACTATATAATTTCAATATAATTAAAGGTAGAAATGATCTCAGTATATAGCTTTATTTTGATAGAACCAGGCTTTTCAGTTAAAATGTATTGACATTTTTTGACCAGCTTTATTCAGGATGCTTACTGAAACACAAATCCTTTGGTTTTGATTGGTTTTTTTATGGACTTTGGGATGCTTCAGAAGTATGTTGCAGGAGTATTGTTGTTTAATATCAGCTGACATCAACAAGTGGAATTCCTCTAGGTACAAGACTTGGTAGGAGGGTTGTCAACCAGTGAAAAATAACAAATTGACAGCAATTGGAAAAAGGATACTGATCTGATGGAGCAGTAGCAAAAACCTTGTATTGTTAAAGGCATGATGTATGAGAGAAGGAGGAATGAGCAGAACAGTATAACATGAAAAATGAACTGGAAAAGGACTTCCCTTTCATTGTGTAATACCTTGTTGCTTGCAAAATTCTGTGCAAATACTCCAAGTGGCTCCCTGACAGACAAAAGCAATGTCAGACTCTTAGACCTTTACTTAGTAAGACATTTGTATTGATGTCTCTTCAGTAATTTTTGGTATTGCCGAGCTATGCTAAATAAAATGTCATTTTCTGAATAAATTAGGATTTTATGCCATCATCTGAATTACTAATATGATCTTGTGTAATATAATCTTTATGGCTCTCCTAAGGCAGCCTCTTCAATTTTGCTTACACCTGTGCCTTTATATGATATGTGAGGTCTTCCAAAGACTGATGTTCCCAGTGGAACAGTGCTGATTTTCAAGGAAAGGTTTGAAAATTATTATTTTGGTGTTTCTAAGTCAGCCTCTAGGTGTTGTAGATTTTAATCTACACAGACTTTCTTGATGTGCGGCTATCAGATACCTGTGGGAACAGCACTTTTGTTATATAGCTGATAGTCTTCACCTTGTAACCTCGCACAGGACAAGTAAAATGGATTTAATTACATGTGTTTAGTCTGTGTAAGCACTGCAGTTTTCATAACTGCTTTCTTTTTATTTATCCCTTTCGTCTTGTTAGCTGGAGGTAGGTGAGGGATCCCGAGTGCAGCTTGGAACTGTTGAGTGAGAGCTTTGGTCCTGCACGGGTACCCAGAGTGGTGTTGGGGGATGCAGCTTTACTTAGTTGCTGTCTTCCTTCAAGCACCTTGCGTGATGTATGTAGATACGGGCGTCACCTATACATTCATGCAACTTGTGAGCAGAGAAAACATCTTCACAAGCTGCGTAAAACTGCGTTTCTAAGGCCAGAATTCCTCCCCTTCTCTGAATGCCCACTTGGTGAAATTTTTAATTCTTAACTTCTGCTTAACATCAATAATAATGTGAAAGGAGATTTCATTTACGTTTCTTCATTTATATTTCTGCAACTCTATTTTAAACTGAGTAAAAGTGGAACAGAGACTTAGAGTGAAAACCATTGACCTCGTGCTTTCTTGAAATGTGTGTTTAAAAATTGCACCTTTGCAGAGAACCATCATTCCTCTGTCAGGAAGTTCCCAAACGTGCTGTTAATATAGAGTCAGCAGGCTGTAGCTCTGCCTAAACTAAATTTTCTGTAGAGTGTTTTACTTAGCTGGGAGGTAATATGAGTCAAAGATGGATGACTATGGATTATACGGTTTCATATTGTCATATATTGTTTTGTCTAAAAATGAAAGAAAAACTCTCTGGAAAAATCAAACAGTTCATCTGACCGTTTTCCAGATGAAAATATTCATTTCCTATTTTTTAATTTTTAAAAAGTTTTACTTAGTATAAGAGGTAAATTTGAAAAGGAAAGCTTTTCATGTCAAATTAAACTATCCTTTTCATTTCAACCTAAAGTACTACCGTTTTTATTTTGCAGAGCAAAAGCATGAGGGAAAATCATTTCAGGTTTATCTGGGACTTAATTAATAAAATGAAATTTAAAAATCCCTTGGCAGCACCCTGAAAACATCCTATTTGCAGCGCTTTCAGGGTCATGAGTAGCCCTGGCTTTTCGGAGGAACTGGGTTCAATTGAGTGGAGTTGGGCAGGCAATCACTTGGAGAACAAGTTGGATTTTAAAGCTCAAAGAGTTAATGCCTACATCGCAGTGTAAATCCTGTTTATCCTCTCAGGTGACGGACTAGATCAGACAGATTGTATATAGAGCTTTTACCCTGCTCTTGTGTTTAACTGGTTGGTAAAAATTGCTGTCTCAAGGAGACAAATCACAATTATGCAAGTTATAAAACAAAGCAAAATCAAGTGATTTAGAAAACACTTAAGAACAAGATGAGTGAATTTGAGTCACGCAAATCTTTAATGTAGTTTTCTTCTGACTTGTCATTTATTCAAATACATTCAAGTTAGTGTTTTGTAATATATTACAGTTGATGTCTATGAGTAAAGCTGGCTGGTAGCAGGAGTTATGGGCTGTCAGCCTTTCTTATGTTGGTACAAATACTGGCATGTCCATGAACACTGAATAAATGCTGTTGTTTTCTTTGAATGTTTAAAAGTCTGAGGATTTATAAGTCTCCACGTGCTGGGAAATCCATGTACTGCTGAAAATACACAGAACATGCTTGCAGGTTGTTGGATGCACCATGACTGCACCCAGCTGTAAGTTGTGCCACTAGGGTCTTGGTAGAACTCCCTTTTGGGGAGGATGCTGTTGGGTGAATCCAGTGGCAGCTCAGTGGTGGTCATGGCTAGCACTGTTAGAAGGCAAGGAGCCGCGGACTCAAATGCAGGGAAGGATTGAGGTCGCTTGGTTTGGCCCCCAGCTCTGTTGCTTGGTCACCTGGCCTTCATTTCCATGCTCCTAAGGTGGAAATGCTGATGCTGATCTTCTGTGCCTTGAGGTTTGGAGCTAGAAACTGCTACCCCAGAAGTAGGTAACGTGCATGCGTTGGCAGCATTGACAATTGTACTTGGTGTGCACGGTTTGTTTGGACAGAGACAGTGGCATTAGTTAGGAAACAAATTTGGAAATGAAGTAAGGTTAGTGTCTCTATTGTGCTAGGTTTAATTTTGCGCTGAGTTGGGTTAATCTGATTTCTGATGTGCTCTTTAGGATGGCTTATTTCAATGTAAGAATAGGCTTACCCAATAAAATTGTGACACATAGTTAGAGATAAATGAAGATACTGCTGCTTCGCTCAGGGTGCTTCATGCTGTACGTTTATAGCAGCCCAATCAGCTGGTGAAACGAGGCTCGGGATTCTCTAAACATCTGTGGTTGCATTGCCCAGGTTGACCTGCGACATGAAACTTGATGACTACTCTAAGTTCAGGCCCCTCGTGGGGCTCGCCCTGATGCTGGGGAAAGCGGTGGGTACTCTGTGGAGGCAGTGGTGGCTGAGGCTGCGCTGGGGTCACCCGCAGACTTCATGCAAAGATGCTCAGTTATGTATGGTGACCACTGTCTTGCCACTCTTATCGGAACCTCAGGAGCTTTCCTATTCCCCTTTGCACTTGGCACAGCTATTGCACTTTGCAATTCTGTGATGTGTTTTGTTGTTGTTCATTTTTCTTCTTTTTTTAAAAAAACAACCCTTTCTGTGGGTGAACTGAGCAGCAAGTGCACAGAGACTCTGTCTTGGCTTGCAGGAAACATGCTGTAATGAGAATATCTTTACTCTTTTCTTTTCGGAGCTAAAGTTTATTCTGCCTGTCTCAAGGTGTTTTTTCTTAGACACTAGTGTATTAAAAATGTCATTCAGCTATATATTGTAATAACCTTTTCTTTGCACAGTCATAGTGTAATTTGCATCTTTTTTTACACTAGGCAAATCTTAAGAAGGTGCTTAACCATTAGATCAGTAACGCCCCCCTCGGTGCATTTGGTTTCGGTTCCCTTTATTTCTATGAGTACGGCCCCGAGGACTCTCAGTTGTAGGTTCTTCCTACTATAACTTAAGCGCTCAATAGCCCTGGTGCTGCATTTATTCTCCTGCGTCTCCTACGCGAGGGGAAGCTGCCGCAGCCGAGGCCCTGGACAAGGCAGCGGTGGTTGGAGTGCGGAGCTGTCCCGGTCCGGGTGGTCACCGCGGCAGCCCCGTGACAAACCCGGGGGTAGCACGTGTGCCGTGTCCGGGTGGTTGTCATACCGTGAGGCAGGAATTCCTGCAGGATGGAGCTGGCTGGGATCTCGCTTCTGCAATGAAACATGAGTCTAACCTGGGTTGAACGCACGTCTTATGTTTTTATTCATTGTTTGTTGACCCCGTGGTCAACTCGCTGTCACAATGATTAATCATTCAGACTCTAGTTGTCCAAAAGGACTATTCGAGCCTTTTCTGTGAGAGAAAACAGGGGGTGGAAGGGAATTAATGAAACAAAACGGGTTAATCTTTGACATGATAATTTATACCTAGGCTAGCAAACCAACAAGAGTGCTCTTGTATGTGAATGATTAATAGCTGCTATGGTTGCGTCAGTGACAAGTGATTAATAAAGTTTGTGATTAAGAAAATACTTCCTTTTCTTTTCCTAAGTGTGCAAATCCTGGTGCTCGCTTGCGCCTGCACCGTGGTTCAATTACAATGCAGAGCTATTTGTAATTCCGATGTCATTCACCATTACTCATGCAAGCGTCTCTGAAATGAAGTTCACTTGATCTGTTAAGTACGAAAGAAATGGGAAATCCAGCATGTCCCCAAAAGATTTCTTAGCCTAGGGGGAAAAAAATCTGCTTTAGATGCAGTTGTTTCTTTAGGAGCATGCAATATATCAATGCAGAATTTATTGCAGGTAAAAATAGTATTCTGAGCCTGTACAAGCTACTTACCAGGTTCAAATTAAAGCTGCAATGTCCACCTGTATTTCACAATTGCAGCAGTGATTTATATTAAACTTGAAACCTATCCAGATATAGCCATAGATTTAATGTTTTTCCAGATGCTGGGGCACGCTCTGGAAAGGTCCATAATGTGAATGGAAAATGTTTACAAAGCCAGAACATGACCCCTTCAGCTAAATGCTCCTTTTTCAATCCCTACCATTCCTTCCCCAGGAATTAATAGTATAACATGGAAGTCTACAAGAATTAGTTTGTAACACCCCCTGCAAACCTCAGGTTTTCAGAGTTCATTTGCAAACCCATCACATAGTAATCCCTCGACTATTCAGAATGGTATAGAATAGTTAAATGGATACGTAGAGCTGCAATTATATAGGGAAGTCAGAACTACTGCAGTTTTTCAGGCTACAGTTTACTTGAACTCCATTCTTCCAACAGTGGATGGTAGCAGATGCCCAGGGAAACCAAGTATGAAGAGAAATTATGTGTGTGGGGTTTTTTTTTATTACTATTTGTTTTAGCGTTACCCTTCCTCCGTTTTTAAGTATCTATAGCTTCATGAGCTGGATTTGCATTTGTTTGGTATCTACCAATATATCATGAATTTAATCAATTTATATTTTAGCTCCCATAGAATTTTGTGGCAAGTATTTTCCCAATTTTAAATATGAGATTTTCCATTTTAAGCCTGCTGCGCGACCATTTCTTAAGAAAGTAAACTTTCCTTTTTTTTTTTTCTTTGCTCTTCAAGATTTTGAGTATCTCTTTGATTTTCTCCTGGTTATCTTTTTCTAAGATGAAAACTTGGTGACTCAGTGGCACATTTGAATACTTTCTTTTTTGAGAGCGAGAGAACGAGAGGAAAGAGAACCCTGAGATGGGTTTATATAACATGTAAGAATCTATTTATACTTTGTTCTAAATTTCTTTGCTAAGATTTTCAGGCATTTTCCAAGTGTCCTCTTTCATGACTACAAATCACTTTGTTTAGTGGTAATAGCAAATATGCAGAATTTGGGAGGGTTTTTTTGGTGGTTTTGGTTTTAATGCTGTAGACTCTATTACATGGTATTCAGCATTAATTTTCATCTTGCATGTTTTACACAAGTTAATAAAAGGATGCTTAATAATTATGGTTATCTCCACATTTCTAGATTGCTTTTTCTCTCGTAGAATATCCTGCTTATCAGGGGAAAGAAAATTTCATCCGAAGGCTCCTCTTGATGTCCTCTTGGATGTAACATGCAGTACAAGGCTGTAGATTTGCTTTATAGTTTCCTAGAGGTTCAGTAAGGTAGGACTGATGGATTGGTTCAGAAGCCCTACCAAGGCCTTTTTTGGGAAATATCACCAATAATTCTTTGTAATAACACAAAGTGAAGTTTGTCTTTCATACACTTAAGCATTAAAGTGCACAGAGCTTTATCAAAGTAAATGTCATTGAAAAATCTGTGTGCAAGCTAACAAATTATTTCTTCTTTTTAGACGTTAATCTAGCACATAAGAAGGAGAGTATGGTCTCTCTAACTTAGGATAATGTAGTTTCTAGAATAATTTTGTGTAATTGTGGGCTGATTTGTTTCAGAGTGACTAGTGTGTCTATTGGATGTTGGTAGGTAGCATTTTGGTCTTCCTGAAACACTTTGGCAGATTATTTCYGATCACCAAAAAACCAAAATACCTTTGCTAAGCAAAGACATTTAAGTTGACATAAAATATAGTACTTTGTTTATGTTTTTAGAATTTCAGAAATAGGAATTTGGAAATGAGTGGTTAGACTAAGCAGGGAAGAATCTAAGAATTGGAAGGTAGGTCTGGCAATAGGTTTGTGAAGGTATCTTTGTTGTATTGGAGATTCAGGTTCAAATCTTTCTAGAGAAACCATCTACTTATACAAATAATGATGTTCTCTGTATATCTCTGGAAAAAGGAGTAACTATCTGCTATTTGAAGCAATCATCAGGAAAAAAAGAAGAGACCCAAGTATGCATCAGTATTTCAGTACACATTTTTTAAGGGAATTTCAGAGCTTCAGCGAGGGCGTTTGAGAGAAACATTAAGGTTTGTATGTAGAAAACTCCAAGAAAGCGAATAGGATTTCGACTACAACTTTTCCTCTGCCATAAACAGCCTGCCTAATTATATTTTTAGTAAAGTGTCTTTGAACAAACTGTGAAGTGTTATTAAGCTCTGTATGTTCTCTAAGTCCCTGGGCTCTTTAAAGGCCCTAACCAGGGACAGGGCTTACTTGAGAAATCAGGAGCTTTAGTTCCTCACTTGTAGCAGCTGCATTTGATCTACAGCATTTCTTGGAGACAGGGAAACTTAAGTATTTATTACATTCTTAATAAACAAGTGTCATTCTGCTTGCAGAGACCACAGTATTTACATTTAGCTGTTGATATTTTAATTAACAATTTAAGTGTGTTGTTTGCCCTGCGAGTTCAGTGGGAAAAAGTCTGCAAATAAACAGCAGTTCCCTCTTGGACAATCGCTCTGCAAATGAGCTCCCTTTGTCAATAAAGCGCACGCCTATCAGCCCGGCGAGGCAGCAGGGGGCAAGGATGCTCATTTACTTAAGCAGTAGGTTATACTATTAGTGTGTGTGATTGCTGTTAATTAGGATATGCACGGATGTCTCCATGTTGCGCAGTCGGTAATATAAAACTGTTAAAAAGCAGGACTATTAATGAGGTCAGTAATTGATTTTGTAGGGAGAATTTTTTGGCTTTACTACTGGCTTTTTATTTTGCTATTATGTATTAGTTCTGTTATTTCCTTAGTAAAAATCTATTTAAGGCTTATAGAAAAAAGTAACACATAGTTTTTGCTCCAAAGCTCAAGAGACCAGTGTTTATCCTGTAGGTTCTAATGTGGGCAAGATGGAAAGTCTGGTTATCAGTTATGAATCACTTCAATTGCATATTATGTTCAGTATCTAAATAAACTTTTCATGTCCCTTTGACATGACATAATTTTAACATTGGCTTCCTTTTCTAAAATGTTCATAAATCGCTGCAATTATATTTCTTTGTAAATGAGGTTATGTGAGCATATACTTAACAGACCGCACTGTGTATGAATATGCATTTCTAATTTCAATTTTTAAAATGATGTTGATAACAATTTCTGAATTAGCAATATCTGTGCTGTTCTATTAGCTCCATGTAATCTCTCTGTGACTTGGGTAATAGGGTCCATTCAAACCTTTGTCACAGTAAGCATGTTTTTTAAAAATATACTGTAAAGTTTCTTATTTACATAGACTAGATCAATTCAAGGGAAACGCTATTCTACCAAGGTAGCTTAGTTGGAGTTTTGCATGAATATTTATCTGCAACTTGAAAACCAAGGTCTAGCAAGAGAAATCTGTCCTTGCTGTGGTACTGTACTTCAGTGTAAGTCAGTCTTAAGAAGCCCTAGAAAAATGACCCTGAAGGGGAGGGGAGGCAGTGCGAGTGGTGTTTGGTCTAGGAGCAACGGAGACGCTTTTATGAGCGTGTGGTGGCCAAGATGCCTCTGTGAGGTGGGAATTACCTACCAGCATGGATGCTGCCTTTGGAGGTGCAATGTGACGGTATAAAGTCTTAGTTTGAAAAATGCTGGTGCCTCCCTGAGAATGAGTAGGGTGGAAACGTAATGTGGAGTTGAAGTCAGCTCCTGTTGCAGAGTTAACTGATTTACTGTCATCAACAAGGAAGTCTCAGATGGTGTGTTGTAGCTAGCCCAACTGCACCCTGCAAGAATCCTTACTTGGCTGGTCATAACCTGTCAGCAAGTCAAACTGGAAACCTTAGAAAGATTTAAAAGAGGTTTATACTTCCTAGGAGGAATGGAGAAATGATTTTTTTCATGGATCAGTGAAGACACCGGTAATTGCCCTAAGGCTTTTGTACTTTATGCAGAAGATGTGATGAAATGAAGAGAGAACAAATAATTAAAAACTGTTCCAGCGTACCTTCTAGGAACAAATTTCTTGTGATGATTTCTTTACCAAGAACTCTAAAGACATAGGATATTATAGCAAGGCCGTGCATAGGTAAGATTGCAGCAGGCTTCTTTCTATTAGAACTAAATGTACACGAAATTGCAACAATCAGCTAAAGAGAGTTTTGTGGTTTTCAGGATTTATTGACAGTTTAAGTCATAAACTTGGTAGGAATAGCAGTTTTGTATATTCACACAATGAATTAACTCCTAGTTGAATTTCAAGTGAGGACAATAGTCTGATGAAAAAGGAATTCTTTTTCTTAGGGTTTCTGAATGATCATTAGTGTTTCCAGTGATTCTCAAGTGATAAAATACCATTCCCAATGGCTGTGCAGTGCTCCTAAACGGAGGGGGAGCGAATGGTCCATTGTCTGTCTAATTATTTTCAGTCAAGCCATGAAGCTCTATTAGATATGTTTATACTAAGCACAAATTGTTTGAACTTTGACAGTGTATTTGCAGCTTATAATTTTAACTTGGAAAAACTGCCATCTGTATGCAAATATAAGGAAAACAAGAACATTTGCTCCTACCCAGTGTCTGAACTCAGTTCATGCTTTTTCCAAGCAAGCGTGCTGTAGATAAGATAGCATTTGGTCTTGAGGGCTACGTAACCAACTTTTCAAATGCTTCCTGGGCCTCTGTCATAGTAGCTTCAGAATTAAAGAAGGTGCTTCATGTCATCTGTTCTGAATATGTTGGAATATTGAAGAAAGTTCTAACAAAATGGATTTTGTGTATCCAACAGCTGATTTTTTTTATATACATTCCAAGTATATGAAATGATCCTTTTGACTATTGTCCAACTGCACTATTGAAGACATTATGACTTAGTATAGGTGATGGTGTTTTTGTAGAACATGATATACAGGTTATGGTGTTTCTGCAAAGAAAAATATAATTTCTTATTTTTCATATGGAGGTCTTTGTTTTCTTCATATTTTGACTTTACTAAACTCTCCATCCCTTGCACAGTGTGTATAGCTTTTACTTCTTGGAAGTCAGAGAAAAAGTAGGGGTAGAACCGATATTAGCCTTGGAGAATAAGGTTGATTTGCATCATAGGTGTTTACTTAACTGATGGAAGTTGGTGGACAGGTACAAATATAGGTTAAAGTGTAGGAGAATGAAAACTCCTGCCTATATTCAAGGCCCAAATTTGTCTATCATGAGTTAATTGGGAGACGATGCTCTTCCCAGGAACATAAGTTATGACCTCCTAAAGGAATCCAGTTTGTGACTGTATCCAAGTTGATTTAGGAATACTTTTGTAAGCAAACCAACTGTGTTCTTGGGAACAACTGCACTGGCGTTCAGGAGGGCAAATTGAATATCCTACTCTCTCTCAGGTTATACTTCAAAAGCAGACCATTATTTTTATGGCTACTCTAGTCACTTGTAATATTTAATATTCTTTTACATGCAGGGATGACTTCGCTCTTCAGAATCATTTTTCTACCAAAAATAATACCAAAGCAGGAAAAGTTAACATTGCATTATCTGAAACATGCAATTTGCTAAGCTAGATCAAACCATGAAATCTGTCAGCTTGGGTTTTTTTCTGTAGCTGACCTGTCCCTGATGATTCAGGGGAATGTGAAATATCTGTGATACCTGTTTGGGCCCTTAGCTCAGCAAGGTTCTTGAATAAGTGTCTGATTTTAGAAGTCAGTGAGAATTTCTTGCTTAATTTGACCCTAGGTAGCTTTTCTTACTGATATTGTACTATGAAAAGAGTTGGGGTGTGCTTTAGAGCAGTTTAAAGTTGTTGCTCTGCAGTTTGGGCTGTTCAAATGGTTGGTCATAAAGTTAAATCAAAAAACTGCTATCCAAGAGCAAGTTAGTTCTTGTCTTATACATTGATGAAAGTGTTTTATTGATGTTATTACTGTCCAGGATTGCCATTTATTATCAGTGACTCAGTGAAATGATTCAATACATGATGGAAATACTTGACAACTAACGTTGGGTGTGTGAGAAGCACATACAAACTGTACATGCATCTTCACCTAAAAACTCCTTTTTTGAGTGTGTTCTCTAACATGTGTGGTATTGAATTACTGACTTCATTTTCTGACCTAAAATAGGGTGTCTTGACATGTGGCTTGCTTGACAGTGATTAATTAGTATTAATGTACTCATTCGGCATTCTGTCAAGGATGATGGGGAATGGGCTGTTAAACTTGTGATCTTCTGCTCTCCTGCAGACCAGTACTTAGAGGGCAAAAAGGAACAGAGAGAGGAGGACTCAGAGGTTTGCTTTGCTGTGTCTGGAATGGATAATGGGCACCAGAGTCATTTTAGTTTCGGTGAAGGTTTGGGTCAGATCTACACAGAATATAATTCTGATTAGCTCTGCTGTGTCAACAGAGCCACCACTTTATAAAAGTTCAAGTTGAATCTATTATCCTCGATAACTGTAAATTAGATGTGTTATTTGTTTTTTGTAATAGGCCTTCTCTGAGGTCCCGAGTTTAGATTTCAGCCCTCAGGGATTCTGTTTTTCAGTACAAGCCTTGTGCAAATGCACTAGAGGAACAAGAGTTCGAGGATCTGGGCTTTRTTTCTGGTTCTTGATTAAGCCTTTTGCAGGACTTGACATGAGTTAATTKTATCTCATAAAAGCAAAATGCTGATGAAAAATAGCCATCCGTCCCAAATGCCTTGTATATTGGTGTACTGGATTGTGCCTCAAGAGATTCGATGGGTCAGTCTGTGTTGCAASGGTGTGTTTCTCTGTGTAAGCGTTGCATAAGTTGTTATCGCCCTGAGGCAGATGAAGGTACCATGCGGATTTAGTTTCAAGAGATTTTATAAACAATTGTGTATAAAGTACTTAAAAGTCCTTGGAATATAATGTACAAAGAAAGGGCAGGGGGTAGGGAACGAAATAATGTTGCAATTGTTGTGGGTTTTGTTGGTATTAATATAACACAACAATTTTGTAGAGTATAYGTGTATGGACTTTCTTTTTGTTGTTCTTAAACTTACACATCTAAAAATATCATCTTATAGTTATYAGCTTTCTATTTGTTTATTATGGTGTGTAATAGTAATAAAACTGTAGATGGGTAAAATCAGTTTTGAAAAACTAATTTTCAGATGAAACAATTAACTCATGCTCATGATGGTCACTTGATTCCTTTCTCTTCAATTAAAAAAAAGTAGCAATGTTGAAAATGTCTTGAACGCCTACAGACCTAAAATAAAAGAGAAAAAAAAAAGCAAACAAAAAAGCAAAATCCCCACGTTATATTACACTGCCATATGCATATGTAGTTTTCAGATGACATAATATGTCCTTTAAGTTCATATCATCGTAGTTATTTGTGTTAAGAAAGAGATTTCTAATAAAGTCTAATAGTTTTTTTTTTTTCTCTCAACGTGTCTGTTTTTCTCTTAGGTTTTCAAAGCCCATCTGTTGTTGTGAAATCTGAGCCCCCCTCCCTACTCAGCGGGTGCCGTAGCAAGTGTACAAGGTAAGCAGCAGCTCTGCGGTCTGTAGCTTAGCTTTCCGAGCCCTGGTCCTCCAAGTTCTGCACAGGACCTTGCTGAACGACGAGCAGGAGCAAACATTTCCCTCTGCTAAAGGGAACAAGGGTTTAGTTTTTGATGTTTCAGAAGATCTGGAGTTATATCCCAGCTAACCTATAGACGGGCTAAATAATATATGTAATACATAGTCAAGACTATATAGAGTTTGGGAATGAACAGTTAATGGAATGAAGTTGACTTTGTCAAGTGCTGTGTACCCTTCCTCTGCAAGTTGCACTGTTTTGAGGCAATTCAAGATCCATACCCAAACGCTTAGGCATTAAATGTCGTTTCCGAATTCCTGCCCATAATTCATAAAAATACCAGTGATGCTGTTGCATTTCAACAAGGCACAATCCTGAGATCAATTTGTTTGTGAGACTTATTAATTCTAACTTTTAGGAAATGGATTGGCCATGAAGTAACCTGTCAGTGGTTGTCAGCTTAGTAGTGTAATGCTTTTTCTCTTCCGGTAGTCATAGGAAGATTTTAGATGGGACAGGCTTGTGTTTAGAGAGCAGTTGTTTCTGAGTGTGGTGAAATGAGTCATACTGATCGCATTTGCTGGGATGTAGCACAAGGCCCCTTGTTATGTTCCTAATGCATCCACCAGTCCTAAACCCTTGTATTTCCATTCCCTTAAAAGGACTTACTCTTGGCATCACAAAATCAGAAAAGGATTAAAAACTGTACAACATGTAATTCTTCCCTGTTTTCAATAGATTTTTACTTAGAGGAGATAACAGGTACTTCAGAATTGTCAAGACTATCAGACTGGGGAGAAATTAATTCTTGGAAAAAGGCTTTTTAAAAGCATGAGACAGCTTATCCATGGAGATTGCTTTGTAGAGTTTGCAGGCCTCCTTTACTTCAGCTCCACTGATCTATCTCCAGGTGTGACATTTCACTGTTCTTGACAGAGAAATGAGTGCTGATGGAAATGTAAATATCTAGCAAGAAATCGAAGTCATAGCAATTACTTTGACAAGAGTGGGCTTTARAGGAGGAAGTGTCTTCCATGTTTAGATAGGAAACGAGGCTACAGGGGGAAACGTGTTCCAGGGTTATTGTTTCCGGTGCCCTTCTTGTTCCATTCAAACTTATAAGCAGAAACGAGTATTTGAGACTGGTCAGACAGRGTATTTAAGACTGATGTCAGTGTCTTAAAATTGAATTAGGAATAACCAYCTCACCATGAAAAAGTATGTCTATTTAGGTGTTTTTTTAAAATATTGAATGTTTTTTAAGTTTGGGGTGGTTTTTTTTTTTCCCCCCATGCTACATGTGTTAGGTCATTCAGATTTCACCCCTGTGGAAGTACTAAGCTGAAAACTGAGTACAGCCCCCAAGATTAGATACTTTTCCTTATKAAGAGTTGTGCATGACTTGGTCTCTTTCCATGTATATGTATACAAGTAAATGTTGACGTGAATAAAACCCTTAAGGGTAGCTGTATTCTTGTCTTGGGCTTCTAAGGAAAAATGATGTAAAAATGCAATTTGTCATCAGAAGTGACAATTGGAAAATGGGTCACTCGTTAAGCTGAATCTAGGAACCAGAACCAGAACCAGACTTATTTTTCAGGTGGTACAGAAGATTATTGTGTATCAAAAGGAAATTTTGAAAAAGAGGCAGTGATGGCAGGGGTGACTGTTACAGAAGGTATCATGTTCTAAGTTASAAGGTTGATTTTATTTTTATCATATTGTGCAGTCTTCTCTATCTGGCATGTAACATCAGTAGAGAAGTTTCTCTCTTCTTCCTCATTGATCATGGCTGATACGTGGTTGAACACCTCGTCTGTGCAAGCCCTTCTGAAGTATTCCACGTTGGCCTCACCCCATTGTTAAGGAGCTGGCGTGGCGGCTTTGAGTTGGGATCTAAAACTCTATCAAGAATATACTCCCCTCTGATTCTTTAATGCACATTGTGAGGGACCCTTTTTATAGCATTTAATGAGCTGTCCCACAAATGCACTGAACATTGTCATCAATCACTTCAAGGTGCTCCTTATTCACTTCTCCTTTTCCTTCAAGAGACAGATAAGTGAGAATATCTGAGCCCAGCATGAGAAGTACTCTCTATGTAAGCAGCTTTTTTCAAAGCTGTAGGAAGGATGCATATTTCCCCCAGACAGCAGTGAGCAGATCCTACTTGTACAAAGTGCCATTACTTCATGCTTTATTTGAGGTATCATTAATGACTTTGAAAAGACCATGCATCCTAGCACTGAGAGAATCACATTCCTTCTCATGCTTCACTTGATGTTATAGCTAGTCAAGATGATGCAAGCCTTTCATAGATTAAATATCAGCAGTGAGRAAAGCACGAATGATCAGTTATAGCCGGTGCATCGTTACTGCAACAATCCCATTTCCTTCTCCAYGGTAATACAGGTAAAGATTCCCAACCGAGGGAGCAGGGAACTAAGAGGTAAAAATCTCAGTTCCAATTGTACCATCAAGTTTTTTGGTTTTGTTTTGGACAAAAGATTTAATTTCACCATATTTAGTTTATTTCTTTAAAAGCTAGACAAAATTTTCCCCATTAGAGAAATGATTAAAGAAATATTTTCGGCTTTGAAGGGATAAGGAGTTGCGGCAATTGACAGTTAAGAGACTTCCAGAGAGCTGCTCTTTGTGCAATTTCTGCTGCCTCTTGATTAGCACAGCCAAAAGAGAGCTGCTGAATTAGCAGATGCGGGCAGCGGTTCTACCTGCTCWCACAAAACCTTAGTTTGTAAACTAGGTAGTGCATAACTAAGAGACACAGGTGAACAAAACTGGCCAGGACAATTAGGGAACTTAATTGAAAAGAGTCTGTTCTGAACAAGAATGGTTGATTTAACTCGTGGGCTGTATAATACTCATCTGTCTTTTTCACTGAATGAAGAAAGGAGTTTCTTAAAACAAGTCCCTGGAGCCCAGTGTTTGTAGTATTTTATAGGCTACCACATAATTCGAAATTTGGAAATGGTAGAATGTACACTGCTATTTCTGCACGTTCTCTGCCATGCCAATGTTGCAAGCATGTAAAAAGGATGCTTAAAGGATGTAGCTAGATTTTTGTAATTGCGTAGTCTRTCTTTATTTTTAAAATTTTTAGGGCTCTTTCTGGAAGTTTTGCAGCAGCAAGTTGCATTTTTAGCAATTATAARTTATTGTGTCTATAATTTCTGGCCAGTGAATCAGTTCTCCTCAAATTGTACTGTCAGGCTACTGTGGATTAGTGATTGAAGACATGCTACTCATGCAGTTGTCTGACCATAAATTCAGATATACTTCTGCTCTTGTTATATCATCAGATGKTTTTTGTAGCTCAGGTTTCTCTACCACATCCTAGTTTTTTTAATGACASTGTTATTATCCAACTGCTTCATCCATAGATTTTTTTTCAATGTATTTACATTCTTTTCGACTGATAGTCTTCACCCAAGAATATCAGATTTTGATCCATTTTTCTACTCATGAGGAGTAGGAGAAGGAAAAAAAAAGCCTGTCTGACTTGATGTATTGATTTTATAACTGCACTATACACAGAATGTCTTATTTGCCTAGGAGTCCTCACATCCTTGTGCTCTTAAGCAACTGTTCAATCTTAGGTGTAAAAAATGAAATGCCACTGTTGAGAGACTAACGACAGTAATAGAAAACTCTTTYGTGTCCTTTTACAAGCTAAAATTTTATCCTGACTTGCTGATATCACAGCCACGTCGTTGCTTTCATCAGCAATGGCCTGGCCRGGTTTYTAATGGCMTATGGCTACTAAAAGACAAAGGTGGACACCTACAGGGATTTTCAAAATAATGTTGAGGATAATTCTCAAAAAAAGTTAAATGGGCTTTTTAGGCACTTGGGGATTTTTTTTTTTCCAATGAATATCTATGCCCTTTTGTATGACCTCCTAAATGACTTTTAAAATGGAATCCATTATCTTTCCCTGTAATCACTGTGAACTGCTGGTGACAAAAGTTCAGATGTACGTATAGCTTCATGTCAAAAAAAGATTTGATTTGTATGGTCAGTTCTAAAAGATTCACAGGATTTCAGATGATGATGGTAAACATTTCTGCCGGCAGGAGGTTAGTTCATTGGGGTTTTTTTAAGAAAGTAAAAATGTTTTTTCTCTTTCAAACCATTTTTTTTCCAGTGCTGTCTTCATTGAGTTAGAATTYTGTAGCTCTAGCCTGCTGTTAAGCCACTCATAATATGTACATATGGCAGCAGCTGAGGTGCTAGGAATTTATTTTTTAAATTTCATCTTGATGAGGTTTGGCTTTCTCTGTTATTTCTATTTTACATGTTTCGAAGATGTGTGAAATTGTCTGTGCTAGATGATCCTTGGAAAACTTCCAAGTATTGCGTAGAGTGACATGTTGCATGTCTTGCAGGATATATTCCCATACATYCAAGAATACCTTATATCATTCATGATAGAGTCTCCAGTTGCAGGTTTTGACTAATAAAATGCTACAGATTTAGAAGTCTGCTTGGATTGATGTTTTCAGGTTTAGATTGGTAAAAGCGTACAATTTTCTGCAACAGTTAATATACTAATCTACTTTCCTACTTGATATTGCTGAAAGAAGATAGTTTGAATTGAGGGCAGTGAGAATAGATGCAAAAATACGCCACCGTTACAAATGCTATTTCTTTTTCTTTTTAAGAATTAGGTACACATATGGCTTAGTCTCCAAAGATGATGGACGTGTGGCTTTGAATTCCGGTCTTCATATTGTGATCTTCATCTTTTCCTCTCCGAGCCTCCTTCCRTCTCCCCTCCCCAAGAAAGGTTATATTTCCTCTGCCTAAGCTAATGTTGATGCTAATTAATTCAATGGACCTTGGATCAGGCCCACTTTCCTCAGGGAGATATTTGTCCTGATTCTTCATTCATGCAGTTTGTATTCAAAGTACAGAATCTTTTTGTCACCATGAACAAAGTTACCTTTAARAAGTCATCTATGAATATCATCATGGAGACTGACTTTTATCTTAGCCCTGTAGGTCAACAGTAGAAAAAATAAGAGCATTCAAATTCAGGTCTCTTTGGCCTTTCAGACTATGTGAATCTGCTTTATTTTTTGAAAGCTGAAAACCATTTCACAAAAAAAGGACAATTATTGTAGAATAGAGTGAAGTACTAAACTGTGCTTATGGAAAATGGGAATATCACCCTTTAACTGTAATTATCAAATGAAGAAGATTTATTTACGCTATATTAGCCATATGTGTTTTGTCTCCTAGATCTTGTTAAGACAATTGTGATTTGTTAACAAAGCGTTACAGGGAAAGTCAAGTCCTCTGCTGTCCCCAGGGTCATGGACGCTGCCATCACTGCTGCTCGTTGGATGGTGCGATGGCCCAATGCCCCTTCCGAGCATCGTTTGGCCATGGTGGGCTATGTTGTTCCGGTATGGGTTCCCTCATTGGACTGACAGGTCATGAACATGCAGGCTGARGTGCTTAGCGGATGAACCATGTCAGTAGAATTCCGGTTCTGTCGCTTGTGCGTCGCTCACCTGGGCCTGGCCTTGCTGGAGCTTGGCCCTGCGTGGGGCAGCGCTCACTCGGGGCTGCTGGCGGCTGCCACGGGCACARGAAACACCAGGAACTGCGACAAAGGGCTCACTTGATGAGAGGTCTCACTAGAGACTGTGTTCTTGTTTATTTATTTATTTTATTTTTATTYCCAGTCACCTGAGGATATATATCAAAAMCAATATCCAKGTCTTTTGCCGTCCYTTGGYTTCTATGATCCTTTCATCCAAAACACAGAACRTTAATGAAATTGTGTCTGCTAGGAACCAAGAAGTAAAAAACCACGAAAAGTGTTCAAACGCCTATGGCTTGTAATCCAAGGGTGGAARTATTAGAGAATTCAAGAGAAGTAACAAAGTTAGTGTAAAATGTAGGAGAGGGGAAGAGAGGAAAGAGTAATACAGGACAAAGAAAAGTAGCAAGAGAGATTTGTTAAAAAATGTGGAGTTTGCTGTAGAGAGTTGGTGGTTTGGGTATTTCTGAAAATTGTGCAGCCACTCTTCAGAATTTGCTGAGTTATCTTGACAGAACATACTAATTTAGATGATAATAAGCTAACTGGCTAATGTATCAAAAAGCCAGGCTAGGTAAGGTTTAAGGTAGGATCACTTGGTSCAGAGAAAAATGAGGGGTGCGTTTCAACCTGTGCATATAGCTTTCTTTTTGCCAGTTCCTGTTTTGCATTTCTATAGATATATCGTRATGATGATCATGTCATTGTTATTTGTAATGCTGTGAGAAATCCATGCCTGTGTATGCCGGTCCTTTGTACGATCTCGTTGTTTAGATTTAGTCTCTGGAGCTATTCTAGAAGTTGAAACTCAAGTGAGTAATGCACAATACTGACAATACCATGACTAAATGAATCGGTGTTTTTAAACACAGCTAACAAATATAATCTTCCTTAAAAAAAGGAAAACACATAAAACTAAAACCTTGCAATGTATAGGACCTTCCCCCTTAGCCAATTCTATGCTTTCATGCTTTTCTCAAACATGGAGGAGAGGATGATCCAGCTGACTCCATTAAGAATAAATATAATTTACTTTAAAAGCCAACAAACATGCAAGAAACTGAGCTTTCTAACCTTTAGCTCTTTTGAGGTGTGGGGAAAAAAAATATAACTGTGACGTGGCCTTGTAACCTGACTGCAAGGGACAGCAGGGAATGCAGCTGGCTTTCACCCGCTGGCTGCTTAGTCACATCCAGGCCATACTATGAAAGCCTTAAAGTGATTGMCAATCACAAGGCTTTTGGTTAGTTAAGGAAATTGGCTTATAACTTCCCTGCATGTAGAATATGCACACCAGCCAGTATGCTCATTTTCAGCCCGATCAGTTGAGAAAAGCCCAAACTGCTCAGGCTGTGGTGGCTGCTTCATCGCTGCAGTTTTGGAAGGGAGCCTGTCACAGAGAGGAGGTGCAAAGATAGTTCCCCTCCTGCTGCATATGTTCCTGCTGGAGCCACAAAGCTGCCAAACCAACTGCTCTTCTGCCCTGAGACGGGGTGGGAGCGCGTGTGCGTGCATGTGCACGCCGTTGCTTCCTCAGGGTGGGCATTTTCTCTCCMCCAGAAAGACTTGGTACAGCTGCTGCTCCTTGTCATTCTTCATCGTGTTGTCCTGGGCCTTGATTGCATCATTTTCAGCTGCCTCTTGCTATGTATAGAAAGTAGGGCATCTCTAAATATATTCAGCGTACAAGTTATTTTTGAGGCAAATAGCTATTTGTACCCACTCCCTAAAGATGATATTGTGTAAAAGGCAAAATAGCAGAAGGGATGAAGAAMAATATTAGTTATTACTCTCAAATAAGCTGGAAGAAAACAGCAGAAGCTGTTCAGCTCAAGTCATAACACATTAACTCCTACAAGGTATTTTGTTTATTAAGTGATAACTACTGCTGCTGTTTCTTTCCTCCTTTGCTGTTGTTACATGTTTGTGTATCGCACCAGGGAGAGTAATGACATGTGGGAAGTAGTATCTGGCAGATTCTGCTTACTTGAAGCAGGGGCCTCTTCACAATTGCTTCTGAACTGATTTCTTAAGACAGAAGTGAGCTTGGAAGAGGGGGGCCTGACATGAATCACTCTCATCAGGCCCTCTTACCATAACCTGTTTAAAAYTTCACCTAGGTTTAACATAGAGGCTGCTCTAGAACAGATAAAGAGTTGGGAGCAATTTAACTTAGTTGTAGCAGGAAAAGAGAAAAATGAAGTAATGAGGTTTAGGTGGACTTAATGACCCCTCTTTGCTAAAGCTCCTCAGCAGGAACAAATGCTTACTTAGAATGAGGGTTTTTGTCCTTTGTTGTTCTCTATATTCAGAAAAATCTGGGGGAATTCCCTCCATTTCAACCATTGTGTAACTCACAATCTTGAATATGAGGAAAAATGTTGGAGCCTGATACACCGGCAAGCCTTTTTGCAGGAATCTCGGAAAGAAATCCCACAGAAATATTACCTGTGCAAGGAGATGCAGGGCATACTGTGYTATAGAGATCTTTGCAGTTCAAGGTCATAAAGATGAATCTGCCCCAAGCTGGTGGTGCCCACAAGCCCCCACCGTCTGAAAGCCACATCCCTCAATAATAACCGAGATGGGAAACAGGAATGCACAAATACAGGAAAGCTTTTGAAAGTGCCCTTGCAGGCCAATATTGTTACTCCAGTGAATAAGTCTCTTGACTGTGAGTCCGTAGCCATTTATCTGGTAGGCTCGCTATTCATCTCCTCTGAGTGTAGTGTAAATGTGTTGTATTAGGGTCATGTTGAAGAGCAAGGCTAAAACGYTAGAATATTAGAAAAGAGTTAGCCAGACAGCCAAGGAGGACAGGCTATTGCAATAGCAAACACAAAACAGGGAAACAAAAGGTAGCATTTGGATAGGGGTGGCTGCACGGGAACTTGCAGTCTTGAAAACAAATTTACCTGATGATGTATAATACAGAACTGCAAAATAAGGAGCAGGTATTGAGTATTCCTATAAAAATACCTCCTCTTGGTCTCAAAATATTTCTCAGATACAGCCAGAAGCAAGAATGTGCTGAAACAAATTAATACCTGAATTTCTCAAAAATTCCAGATGTTGAATGTGTGTGTAAGTGTATATGTAAGAAATTGTGGTCTAACATACTGACGAAGATTCAACTTAATTCCATTTTTAAAAGATGAAGTAGAGGGAAATTGGCAGTTAGAGATTGGGACAGATGAAAATAAGTTGCCTTAATGTCCCAAAGAGGGAGGGTAAAAAAATCAAGAGGAAATGCTGACAAGCAGTACTGGTAGAAAGTAGAAATTTGTTCATATTAGGCCACRGAAACAGAAGGCATCTCATCTCCCCCTGTGCCAGTATCTAAAAACTGAGCCCAAATMTAGATATTAATATGACATTTAGTGATGATTCCTTTAGCAGAAGCGGGAATTAAAATCGTAACATACATTTCAAGAGTACAAAGTCCAAGTATAGAGCAGGGTATAAGCTGTCCTTCCTACCTYATCTTTACATGAAGAAGCCTGTAGCTCAAAGACTTTTGTTTTTTAAGAAACAGCCCTTTAATTAAAATGTAGAAAAATCATATTGGTCAGACGTGAATTAATAAAAAGATGGACAGTTCCAGACTGTGCTGTGTAAAGGTTTTACAGTCCTGTTCCTTTCTGCTGCAGGAAGGAAATAGTGCCTAGGAGCTGATTTCAGGAATGTTTAGATTGCTCACTCCAGAAAAACCCTTTGGTTGCTGCTCCTCTGCTCCTYGTATTGCTCCTCTTCGTATAACCAACTCAGAGATTTTTCAGAGCCTGTTCCATTGCAGTTCTTGAGAAACGGTGATATTTTACTATTTTTTTTCCCAGAATATTCAATACATCACAATTTCTGCTAAAAAAAAAAAAAATCAAAAAATTATGTTCTATGATTACCTGAATTGTTTACTTAGGAATAATCTTCAAAGATTTTTAGCTTTTTTTTTCTACTTTTGAAGAAAGTTACAAATGTATTTATGTACAAAACAAACAATTCTGTGTATCCAATAACTGAGATAATCTTGCCTGAAATCTGATAAGTTTTGTTGCTTGAAGCAAATCACGCTGAAATGTTCTTGAAATCTGATAGGAGTTTTTTAATCTGTAAAATGGTCATATGGAGAGATCTTATTCCATTGGTCAATTATATAATGAAAGCAATTTCTTCTTGAAAAACTTACACGTACTTTTGCACGGCGTTGTAGACATGTGCAAGGACAAGGCCAAGAGCTGCCCGGTTTCCGTGCGCTGCTGTTGCTCGTGGCCCTTGAAGGTTTTCAAGGCCGCTGCTCGTTGGAGCTCTGATGTGAAGGTCACATCACAAGCCACATCCGAGCTCCATATGAGTAAATTCATTTAGGTATCAGAAGCAGTACTATAAATTCATACTGGCTCCTCATCTCAAGTTACCTACACAAATTAGGGGACTAACAGTGATTTGTTTTTCAGCTGCCTGGATGCAGCCCAGTGTTGTGTTGTGGTTGTAGTGGCTGGGGGAAAGGTGGAAGGGTGGACCCCAGAGGTGTTAATCAGATAAAGCAGCAAATAAGATAAGCCGTGGATGTGTGTTTAACATTCTGTCTTTCCAGCTATGCCAGTTCTGTATTTCACTTCCTATTTTTGAATAGTTTTGAATAGAAGCCTTTAGGCAGCCCTTACGTCTGCCTTGCATCTAGCAGCTGGAGCTGCTTTTAAGAAGAATCTTGTGCAGAGTATTTACAGTTGTGGACGGGAGGGTTTATCTCTGTAGGCTGCCAGTATAGAGAAAAGGGAAGCACAGGCTTAATGCAGAGCCAAAGCCAGAATTGCTCGCTGGAGGAACTCTCTCTCTGTTGAATAGGGAAAGGTGCAAGAGAGACATGTGTTAAAATTAATGTTTATGGAAGTCTCTTTATGTCATTTTTATAGTCAAGTACTTATTAAGCCATATAACTTGAGGGCCTGGGAAGAGGAAACCCATTCCAACCCTGGAATCATCATAATGCATGAGTTTTGCCAAGAAAAAAAAGGGCTAGGGATCTATGAAAACGTAGCCACAATTAAAAGGAGATGGAAAGCATATGGAGGAAGAGCAGGGCTGTTGTATGGGGGTTGGTTTGCTCTGTATCGCTTAAAATGGTCCTAACTTAGTTTCTGACTTGTGTTGCAGCCTTTTGAGTCTTGAGGACTCTTGAAAGGAGTCATGGTTCCATCGCCCAGGCCCCTGGGACGGGGTTGGTGCGAGTTGTGGGCGAGGAGCAGGCCTGAAGGGACGGCCTGGCCCGTCCTCGCCTCGGCCCCGCTCACCTCGCAGGGCTGCCCGAGGGGCCGCGGGCACCGGCACCGCTCACAGAAACACCCGTGAAATGTTGAAAAGGATGGGAAAACTGTTCCCGGGTGGATTTTTAATTCCGGAAGATTAGTAAGTCTTGGCAATAACACAACAGTTAAAATCTTGGTTAAAACCCACTTAAATAAACAATGTACATCACCGCTGACTGGAAAAGTATGAGATGTTCTCGTCCCACTTTTACATTTCAGTGTCTTTCAGAAACTTCAAAACCATCTTGAGAGTTTTGTTATGTAGAGGCCTTTACAGTATTCCTTAGGGTATATCTTTTTTGGAGATGCACACAGCCTGTATTTGCTATTCTGTTTTCTGGACAGCAGCTTTGCTAAGCTTTGAAAAGAGGATGTTAGCATTTTTAAAGCCTTTTTTCCCCTTTTTATTATATGAATCAGTGTTCTTGAAGGAGTCAAAGTTCAATCCTCCTGCTGCATTACAATGCCTTTCAGTCTAATATTAGAGAGCGAGTCCCATTTTACTTTGTAATACGAAGCTTCACTTCGGCATTAATTTCATTCGGAAAGCAGCTGCACTTATAATAGATTCCTTTTAAGCAAAATGGAAAATATACATTTATCAAATGACTTTCTTCCAGTAATGCTGCAGCAGTCTTTATTGCATCAAAGTTGTCAGCAATCAGCCCATCTTTCTGAATAAAGATGTGCCAAATCATAGAAGCCGACTTGATATTGAATAAGCAATAAGTGAATTCTATGGTAGGTGGACAGACAGACGCTATCTCCACTTTTATAATGTAATGTATTTATTTATGCCCACATCACATATCTTTAGCAAATGAATATTTGAGGGATGTTTCCTAAATGTATGTGCAAAATGATGGTATCAAAATAAAAATCATACTTTCTCAAGTTCTTTACCGAGGATGCTAATAATATTTTATTAAAAATGGAAGTTTTTAAAAATCAACTTGATCAGTTTTATCTTTCTCTGCTGAGGCTTTGTGTCTCCCAGTTTGGAAGTAAAGCCATACTTGGATATTCCAACTCTGCTTCATCACTGGTTTGTTCTGTTTGGATTTGCAAGAAAAAAAAACTTTGAGGTTGCTCGGAAGCATTTGGGAGGCTCTTTTTGCGATTAAGGAAAATACTAAGTTTGATTAAAATGTTAAGACAGATTTAAATTGATGATTAGAACTGTGAATACTCTCTGGGTTGGATTAACCCTTCTTTTTTGAGAGACACTCTTGCTCTAATTTTTCTTGGTGGCAGAGCAGTGTTAGTGACGTGCTTCTCCCCTCCTGATATGAAGTAAAGGGCAGATCAGCTTTTCCCCCATTGATGCTATGGATTTCAGACCGCTGGAGGTTTGATATTCTTTGTTGTATTCATTTGCTGATACTGAACATGCTCAAGGAYGCTTTCTCTCACTGAAACCGTGATGTAAGAGTGGGTGGTGGAGACAGAAAGAAAGGGTAGATATGTTCAGTTCATTCAGGTTGTAGAGCGTTGAGCCCTGTCTGTTCCACAAAGCCAAGGAATCAGACAAGCATTTATGAGAAAATCAATTTTCAAGTTTTTAATTAAGACACTACATTTTTGGTGGGATATTTATGATGGCGATGTCATTTTGTTTTCTGACATGAAATGATCCCRGAGAGGTGCTGCATGATAATCAGCAAGAGATCTGATCTGCAGCTCAAGGGGAAGGGAAGTCTCCTCTCCCATACCTCTCCTCTCTGCCTGCTTGCCAACCACAACCAAGATGAAAAATAATTAGAATATTGAGAAAAAAAAAGCAAAGGCTCTGAATAACAACATACTTTCAATCAGCAAAAATTGAATCAAGATAATCATGCTTTCATCCTAATCASCAGCTTTCAAATTTCTCTGAGCCAAGTATTTCTGTTCTGACAGTTGTGTTCACAGCTCTATAGGTAGAGATATACCCACTAACATGAATGGCCCGGTCACTGATATCAATAGAATTACAGTGCTTAACCACTTTGACAACTGCTTTGGCCTCGGTCTGTTTTTCATCTCTTTAGAGGGGCGCATCCCACCCTGCTCTGATTTGACATGTGCTCGCAAGCCTCGTCGTACCACGTTCACAAGTCACGGCTGCACRTGGACGTGACCTGGGGAGCCCCGAGGCTGAGGGATGTTCCAGGACCACCTCTCTTCTGGGTCCGTGCAGGATGCTCTACTGCAGAGCAAGCTTTTTGTTTTAACTTGACTGGATAATGGGGCAGGGCAGCACCGAGCGCCACTGCAGTACTTCCCTGCTCTAGAAGTGCATGTTCCCCAGCTGCATGTGAAGCTTCAGCTGAGACTTYGTCCCCGGTGAGCTCCAGCTCATAAAAATAAAAAAGGATGGAAAAATTCACCGCCACGGAAAGACTCCCAAGCTCTTTGGTTGTAGTTGCAGGAGCCTGGCTGATCGAATTGATCTTCTCTCCTTAGGGAAGCTTCTCTTTATTTAATTAAGAGCCCCACTACTTGCYTGGTGTATTGGTAGCTGGTAATTCTCTTGAACAGGTCCATCACCAGATTAGGCAGTCCTGGGCAGATGCGCAGTGCTGAAACACTACCACACTGAGCTGCAAAAGCTTGTGTTTTAGTTGCTATAATGCAGGTTGATTTACAGCTGATTGGAATAGCGAATGCCGGGTTGCCGACCGGCAGGCAGCAAATCAAATCCATGCTGCATTAGCAGAGTAATAAGACAAACTGCGTGAGAAACAACGTGTCTGTATAATTCCTTGTGCTTTTGGTAGATACAAACAATCACCTTTTTGATAATTCATATATTTAAAAACTTGAGCTATAGCGTACGTATTAGAAAATCATTAAGAAAATATGAAGCAAGGACCCAGAAAATGTTTTATGAAGTTAACATAACTTTTTGGTGCTCTATCAACAACATGCTAATTTTTTATGGATAYGGTGCATATATGGAAGGACCATTTTTTGCAGTTGGAGGCAAATAATTCTATGAAGCAGAAATATTGTCTTGAAGAYGTAGGGTAGCTAAATTAAATAAAGATAGAAAGCGAATGCACTTGAATACTCATTGTAACYGTCTGTTTCCTTGTCTAAGGAACATTGATAAATAAGCTGCGGTTGCTTGAATGTTTAAGGTTGGTTTCACTATTTGTGTATTCTTGCAGTTGAAACTATTTTCGCCTGAGTTCAGCTACCTAACTATTTTCATTTTCTGAAGCCATATTATTTGAAAAATTATGAATATAAGGAGATTATGTGTAGCCATCACATGAGTATTTGGGCTATGGGCGCAGAAGCTCAGGCTTAGCTGTTGTATATTTGATCATCATTAAAAGAGATTCTTTTAACAGTGATTTGCTCTCTCAGTTGAAAAAACTTTTTTTCTATAATAGCTGGCTTATAGCTGATCCAAACAAGGAATAGAGGAGTAAGGGGAAATATGTTAGAGGTCTTGCGTATTTGTCATTTTAACTTGACTCACAAGGTAAATTTCATGATGCTGGTTAGGTCATGCTGTAGATTTTAGTCTTCACTTTCTAAGTGCTGTTATTGGTCCAGGATATAGTAATATAAGGAGATATTTTCCTATTGGCTTTACTTAAGAGCCTATAGCAAAGCTTATCTGAGTAATCAATTTTTTTGGAGTTATTTTTTAGCTTATGTAGAAGTCTGCTGTGAGAGAATGAGATAGCCACTTGGTTTAATTTTTGCAAAATTTATCATTTTAACTAGTTCCTTTGCAGTAGGGATCGGACATGCTGGTGACAGTGTCCCTTATATCAAGGGATAAGAGAAGTCAGGACCTGGCTCTAGGTGTGAAGCAATGCGCTCTAGCCCTCTGCTTCCCTGTGCAATGCCAAAGACGACCTGAGTTAAAGCAACAGCGTGAGGTTGTTATGTGGTCTTCTCACACGGTTATGGTTTTGTAATGCTGCAGTTGCATGGATAGGACTTGAAATATTCCCACTCTGCCACCAATGAGCTGTGCAACTTTCAGCTGGTTCCTCAGCCCTTCATTTTAAAGCAGTTAATTCTGTTGTAATGTGTTGTAGGGTGTATGGGTGTTTGGTTTTTTTGGGAGGGACAGCATGGGTGAGACTGGTTTATAGTCTTGTTTCTTAAATATACTGGGTGGCACCCTTAAGTTCAAGTCCTAAATCATTCACAGATATTTAGCCCAAAAGAGAATAAAATTCACATGATATCCCCGTTTACAACATTGTGGCTATTTGTTCTCTCTTCTCTTTGTTTTTTCCAGTTCTGTGAGAGGTTATATCTGCTCTCATAGGGAATTAGAGGCTAAGGCCAAGAATGCAGTGTGACTGACATGACTTTAAAGGACCAGGCCAAAATATTGAGGTGGTGAAGAAGAAAAAAATAAAACACCTTTTTTTTGTTTAAGATAGAGTGTAAGTTAAATCCCTGTTTATTTGCAGTATAGCTGAAGAAGTTTTACAGTGTTTCACTCAATAAGGTTAAGCACTGCTAAGAAAGAGAGCATTTAGAACAATGTTTATGTGCATGGACAAKGAGTTGAAAATTATTTTTGTCTACTAAGCATGTAAATTTTTGTGCTTCCTTTTCTCTTCACTTGTCTGAGCTGTACCGGACAGAAGGATTAATTTCCATTTTCCATTTATTGCAGAAAAAAACCCCCCACAAGAATAGAAAGATGATGTGTTTACCTGAGCAGCGCAGGCAGCATGTGGCTTCTTTTTAAACCTGCCTATTTCACTTTCCTTGTCATGGAATGACTTGGGCACGGTTCCAGGTTCTACTTKTTTGTTTGTTTGTTTTAATTATTCAGTTCTAACATGAAAAGAGAAAGGGCTAAGAAGCCATCCTACAATTTTGCATCTTACCAATTTGTAGATAAAGGAAGGTARTTTGTCTAGTCTTACCCTGTGCATCGAAGGCTTCAGTGCGAGTTGGGCCAGCATGTGTATCAAGTTACTGWTGTTTACACTCCGCCAGGGAGTATTTCCAGAAGTTACATGGCAAATACGTGCGTTCAGGAAGGGATGGGTGTATGTGTCAGCATGTGTGAGATGGGGACTGAGCCATGAATTATCATTCCAGTTGCTAGATGTTGCCTAAAACAAATGTGCTTCAGTCTGATCTCGTGTACTTCATACAGATTTTCAGCCTCTGGCATCTAGACTTTGCCTGGCTTAAAGGGGAAAMCATGGTGTGATTTTCAAAATTCTGAGAGCTCCAAATCCCGTTGAGCTAACTGGGCTTGTTGTATTTTTGTACCTGGAAATAAATGATTCCTRTAGATCCCTGGAGCCCCTGGCTTAGCCATGCAGGTGTATATGTAAGTTTTCTCTTTCTCATGATATGCTGAAGCTTACATTGAGGGAGTGAATAAAGGTTTACATTAGTTTGTGTATAGTCATACAAACATTTGTGTATGGATCTTTCTTCATTCTCAACACTGTATAGATATAGATTTAGCTGTTTAGTKTCTTGTTCAACATTTTTAAGGATTTCAGGCTTTAGATTGCACAAGGCTTTTGGTTTTTAAGGGTATTAACTCTATGGATTAACAGTAACTTTTGTCGTGTCTTCAGCATAGTGGTAACCATAAAAATTTGGTTTACTACTGTATCTTAGCAAATTCTTAAGAAGATTCTCTTGTAAATGCAGTGATTCGGATGTAGAGATAAATATATTCAGACAAAGCACCACACTGAGAAGAATTATAGAGTATWTAGAGAAAAAGTACCCAGTGTGTTTAAGAACATTTGACTTACTATGATGTATTGGAATTTTTTCTTGATATTTTAAGAACTTGCCCTTTTTTTCGCTATTGATTTGTTTTATCTATGTATCTTCCAAGAATATAAATTTGTTTATGTATATGAACATRAACATATGTTCATATGTTTATGTATATGAAATATATTTCACTTTATTATTTCCATGTTATTAATCCTGGTTTCCACAGCTCTTGCAAAAGGTATGAGTTGGGTTCGCCAGTGATATCTACTCGGGAAGGATATTTTTTAGATCCAAGTSCGTGTATATGTGAAATCCTGGCCATTTGCTTCCAGCGTCGTGTTTGCTCGAGGATCCCGTGGGGCTTAGGGAGCGAGACGGGCCTCTCGAGTAGCGTTTCGAAGCAGCGCTGCTGCTTGACGCGGCACCGCGGAGCCTGCTTCCGTCCGCAGCAGTCTCACTGAAACCCAAATTATCTTGGCCTCAAAGAGCGAGTGTGCTATTGATCTGGGTCCATGTTGTTAAACTAGTCAAACAGAGAAGTCTGTATCGTGTTGGTGTATCCCTTCACCAAATATTTAAATAAATAGGATCCCTCAGGCTCTGTTGTTAGCTGGATAATTAGAGAGATGGAAATTAAATATCCAGTGAATTCAGGTGTCTTTAAAGTAGAGGTGGATTAAGAACTTCCTCCCAATGCTTATTTCATTCTTCCAATTCTTAAAAATAGTTCCTGAATCCCTCACATTTAAGCAGGATATACTTGAACAAGGAAGATGCCTTTTTGTTCTTGTCTGTCTTATTTCACTATTTCCACCATCTTGCTCAGATCTCCGTTAGGAGAAAAGGAGAGAGGATTTTGCTGTGTGGTGGAGCTTGCAGTGCCACTTAGAGCACAGCTCTTCCCTTTGCACAGTGTGGATAGAATCTCTTTATCCTCTACAGCAAAAACCTTCTTAGCAAAGTACAACAATGTCCCTAACTGTGTCTCTCCTGGGACTTAGCGACTCATTTGACTGCACACCGACTGCAAATCTATCCACATGCTTTGGGGAGAATCAACAGGAACGTTTGCCCGAGGAAGGACTAACGGGACATTCCTCTGGTCCTATTGCTCACCTGCTGGCAGAGCTGCAAAGCTGCGAGACAAGGAAGGCAGCAAATGGAGCTGGTGAGTTAGCACTGCTTGCCCTTGTACATATTGGAAATCCCTACATTGCCTTGGTAAAGCRTTCTCAGGGCTGCTCGGGGACCATCACGTGCCCTTAGCACCGGGGCCTGTGCCACAAGCCCATGGACCTGCCTTCCTGCTTGCGGCACCAGCAAACATGTGCTGGGTTTTGCCCCGTGCCATCCGGACCTGTAACTTCTTTGCGTGGAAAGAATAACTCAGGCCAAATGCATGTGTGGTAGCTCCACTGGAGCTAAAACTGTGACCTTGACAGCTTGTGCACGTGTGTCTGCTGTCCCTGCCCCTGCTGAAGGAGACCGGCTGTCATGGCCCGTGCTGAAGGGGCACTCTGAGGCCTCCCTTGAGACCACCTAAGCTAAGGCAGCTTTTACCTGAAGGGATGAAAAGAAGCAAGTAAGGAAACTATGGAAATTCGGAATTTACTGCCATGGAGACTGTTTCTCAGAATATCAGCTTTTCAGCTGCTTGCACTGCAGCTGAGGACTGTAATTGATCTAGGGTTGGGCCAGCAAAAATGCGCTTATTAAATCAGAGATTAACGGGGAAAATGGGAGGTGATAGTGCAAGCTGATTGTCGAAAACAATCTGTGTTCGTTAAGGGATTATTCCAAAACATGATGGAAGAAAATGCGGTTCATCGTGTTTATCTTGTTATTTGACTCTCTCTTTGTAAAAAGTAATAATAATAACAATAGATCCATCTAGAGGTCAATGATTCTGGATTGAGTTCTCTGTAAGCTGRGGCTGCTCCTCACTGTGATGTATTTTTCCCTACTGGAAGCAGTGTTAGCATCTTGCGTTTCCCAGAGGCAAAAATGGGAAGCTATGACACCTCCTTATGGTGTCCTGGAGGTCACTGTGTGTTTGTGATGATTGCAGCATTAGAGTCTACAACATTCTGTGATTAAAGGAAAAAAATCTAAAATATTGCTTTTGAATGTGTTAAAAACAGAGTACTGACACTTTAGTGTAAAATGAGCTCTTACATTAGGCATTTATGGCAGCTACAAATTCACAGCGTGGTCTTGATGCAGTACTAAAAAAAAAGAGAATCCAATTGACATTTTACAGACAGAACAAAGGGTTGAAAGTTGATGGCTTTCGCACAACTACTTATGTATTACGTATTAGCCCCTTAAACTGGAACTAAATTCAGTATCACCCCTTAAAGAGGCTTCAGTCAGTTAATTATTAGTAAATTAAGTCCTTCAATCATTCTGAAGGTTGAAGAACATTAAATTAYATAGCGCCTACCCAATGAAGACCAAAATCTGACTTTTTTTACACTCTGAAGTCAACAGTGTTCAGGAGGTKGTGAAACAGGGCAAAGTCTGGCCCTCTTGGTAATTCAAGTACAGCAGAAATGGAGCTCGCTCAGAGCGGCCCTGTGTATGCGTTATGCCTCGTGCTATAGAATTATATGTCTCCAGGAAAGCAGCACGGCATGGCAGAGTGACAGCGGAGGGGAGGAACACGTGCTCTACTTGAGGGCCTTTCTTGAATAAAAGTGATTTGTATGGATGTTCTGCAGTTTTCCTCTGAGCCTTGGGAATGCCTTTGATGCACTTGATTAGGGAACAAGATCTCAACCTTGTAGACTCAGTAAGATCTTCACATGCTTAAATACAGATAATTAGTCTCAGTTCTCTTCCTTTTTTTAACTCGCATCCTTATATTTTTTTTTCCTTTTTTTGTGCTATTCATAGATTATGAGAGTTTGTTTAATTGCCAGTGTATTATTCTTTCTAGCTTATCCAGTATGAACGACAGTGTCTAATTTTTATTTTATAAGATGATATAAATTTTGATGCAGATTTTTTAAAGGAGAGTAGGATTTTTTCAAGTCTATCAACCCAGTATAATGAAGTTAAGTACAGAAAGTTAAGTACAGAAAGTCCATATTCAGCTGTGTCAGAGCATTATGAAGAGAATAGAAAATGGAGTTTACTGTGCATATTAGCGTGCCAATATGTGTTGCAATGTTGAGGTGTCAAAACTACAGACCAGAGTATTACTTTTAATCACCYTACTCTTTGCATTTGACACCAACTCTGGTATAGGTTAACAAAAAAGCAGCAAAAAAGTGCTAGTTTTGTTCACCTCCAGTGCACCAGCTCAGAATGGCTTTCTGTCTCACACCAGTGGCTTCTCGGAGGTGGGGATTGATCTGTGAATCTCTTGCATGATCTGTTTGAAATATTTATCTGAGGTTGAACTGTCAGCTGGTGTCCAACTCGCTCATCACTAGGCAGCAGAGGGAGGCAGGGCTGTCAGGAAGTTATCATTTCCATAAGATATGGCTCTGTTTTGATCTTTATGGACAGCAGGTTCCATGTTTTGTTACGCGTGGCAAGTGGAAGCGGTAGTTTGCAAGGCTCTTGCTTTGAACAGGAGAAATGGTAAACTGAAGGTAACAATTATATCCTAACTGYGTTAACATTGTGGTCATATGTAGTATTCTTAACCTTTTTTTCTCTTTGCACCTTTGTGTGTGACATTTCTTTCCTTTTTTTTTTTTTTATTTCGTTCGCTGTGTTGATGGAATTTTTTTTCCTCCTTCCTATCCTTCTTCCTTTCCAAACATGCCAGTGACTGATTTGCAATCCAGCTTCCCAGTTTAGTGTCCCGTACTTTGTTTCTGCATCTGAATACTTACCTGATCTCTCATAGCCCAGTGGAACTGCCTTCAGATGCTACAAGGTTTGCCATGATCAAAGAATGGCAASGAATGGTGCAACAAGGCACCAATAAATACTTCTCCTACCTCCTATAAATTGCAAGTTCAGTTTTGCTGCAGATTATTCATAAGAAATAAATCATCACATAAAACCATTTTTTTTCTTGTTGTTTATTCTCTCTCATACCAACATTATTCTATGATATGTTTTGGATTCCAGGAGCTTGACAGACATTTTTACATTATACAAACTGCATAAAATGGTAGTCCTTAAATGTTTTCATTGTCTGAGAGGCGCATCTTATAACATTGGGATAGGAATGTTATCTTTAGGTCAAATTACTGTGTGTTGAAGCATGACCCAATTTTCAGTTTAATGTGAATCCTATTTTTGGTTGTACAAAAACTATAAAAACCRCCCATTGACTATGAGGTGCTTATTTCAGTTTTATTAAAGAGCTGCTGATTGCAAGTTATGGGATGCTGTAAAATTGAAACTGCCTTATTTAAAAACATTCTCACTTGTGTAATAGTATAAAGGTTTGATTTTGTAACTGTGAGATATTGTGCAATGTTAGATAGTGGTTCTTCAGATATTTTCTGTTCCTTCTTTTTTTTAAAAAAAGTACTAACGCTTTTACATTTTGACAGTTAATCTTTAATTCTGCACTATACCAATTAACTCTGAACTATTAGAGAAACAATAAGCCATGAATCATCAGCTACAAGTAGGCAGCAAGTTTAATAGTCAAGAGATTGAGCATTTCTTAATCTTATATACATTCTATATCAAAGTGAATAAATCCAAGKTTAAAAAGCAAGGCAATCACATTCCCCACTGGTTTCGAAAACGAGTTATTTCTTTCTCTGTAGTTCATCTGCTAATACTTAATAACAAGAGGAAGTACCTGATTCTGCAGCCCTTGATTCATATGGGAAGTTCTTACTTGTATGATCAGTCACACTAAGCAGAATATGTTGTTAGTAGGTGGTGTTCACAGTAAACAGGTACAAATAATGTGGAGGGTCCTCGTGAAATGAAATGCTCTCATTTCAAAGGCATTATGTGTGGCAGTACCACTT
The DNA here is from genome assembly GCA_003342815.1 of Eudromia elegans. Lineage (NCBI taxonomy): Eukaryota > Metazoa > Chordata > Aves > Tinamiformes > Tinamidae > Eudromia > Eudromia elegans. Next base: position 1,098,869 of record PTEX01000160.1, read on the forward strand.
TTCAGTTAAGAGTCTTTGAAACCTTTGCAAGCATCTACTCTACCTGACTACGAGCATGTAAATAGTCCCTGGCTTTCATACAGCTACTCCTCTAGCAGGAGTTAAGCTGGAGTTCACGTACATGGCTGATTTAATGCCAAGATCTCCTGCATCTTGCAGAATAGAATTTTAAGTCAGTAGATCAAAAGGCTGAAKATGTTTCAGTGGTCAGAACTATACAGGAATTGGGCTGTTTCATCTTAAACATGTGGGAAAGTATTGATCAGTGCAGTACTTCCTAAATAGAGTTTACAACTAGAGAGGGTTCTATGGAAATAATAGTTCAATTTGTATTTAGAATTAAAATGAGATGTTACACCTTTATAGACACTTCCATGCCAGTGAGATTTCCCTACCTAGGCTCAGCAAGGGCTACAGCACCGTTCCAGGAACCGTTCTAGCTTTGAAAGGTAGATTAGATGCCAGCTAACTTTTGGATTTTGTTTGTGCCTTTTTTTTATTATTATTATTATTATTTTTATTTATTTATTTATTTATTTATTATTCCAAGTGAAGCAGCCTCAAGTTGGGATTTGGGCACCTGCTCACACAGCCACTACACCAGAGGTACTTTGGACAATTTTTTTCAGTAGGAAAATATTTACTCATCAGAAGTGATAGTCTGAAGGAACAAGTAGWCACTGAAAAAGAGGCCTGAATTTGRAAATATTTTTGATTGATAAAGAAGCTCCACACGTTTCATATCTGCCAAAACAAACATTTTCAGTCTTTTAAAGTGTGAGGGGAGTTGGGTTAGATGAAATAAATTTTTCATTTCATAATGGATACTTAATTTCACAAATCTGAATATCTTGCAGATGATTTGCGCAGACACTAACAAAAATATTGAAATAGGTGAAAGAAAAAGTAGTTTGTATGTCAGAGTAAAATCATCGTTAGCATCTGCCTAGATACTTTAAACAAGAATGTTAAGGATTCTAATTTAATGTATTTAAACATTAATACTTTTGATAGTGTTTAAGACAACTTCAATGTTAATGCACCTAAGGCTAGTGCTGTTTTCTTACCATGATATTTCCCTTCTAAGCCCTTTCTTAGGATAATTGTAGGAAATTCTGCTGGTGTTACTTTGCACAGTTTTTTCAAAAATAGAAGTATATAATCCCAAAACCACAGGAATCAATAACATTATGCTTGTTATTTTTTGAAAATAGTTTGTTGCTGGCAGATTTTCCTCAATAACACTAAAGCTTCTAATGAGTTCAAATATATGAAATAGGAGAATTAATCAAGTTCTACTCTGTATCATTAGTTATAATGAATAGCAAAAAATTCTACTCTGTTGGAAATGTAGAATGGCCTAATTTGAAATTCTGTATCAATAATGCTGATATAGGGAAAACARGTAAAAGGTGTTAAGGGGCCTTTTACAAATCATTATGTGGTCTAATTCCACAAAGATAAAAGCAAATGTTGAGACAGAGTTTTATCTGCATTAAGCTGCTAATTTACTGCTCACATTAGTTATGAGCCGGGATGGAAAGATTTTCTCCTGAGCAGAAGGGCAGTGGCGAGAGGAAAGGCCCAGCAGAGAGCGGGGGCATCGCCATGCCCTGGCACTCCTGACTTCATGAAATAGATTGGGGCTTTTGTTGGTTGGTTTGCACAAATCCTCAACTGGCTATGTCTSCAGCAGTCTGTCAGAATATCTGTAATCAGCCTTGGTTAAAAACTAGCAACTCCTTGAGAATATTTAATTTATATTGATCTGTTTTTAGCCTACAGCGCTATTAGGACTGACTGAATTGCCACAGTTGAGATATTCAGATCTGCATGTCTGCGTAGGAGGGATGAGAGCTTTGGAAGAAGCTATGCATGAATTCTGCACTTGCTRGTCAGTCATGGCCCCGTAGGCAGGAAGGAGGAAGGTGTGACAGAGGCCATACCCTCTTGGTTCTGCTGGTTCTTAAGCATCCATTGCACCTTTGTCTCTTGCAGTTGCATTGTACAAAGTGCTGGTAGTAGTTGCTCTTTCAATTCAAACAGAAAACATGTCCTATGAATCCAACTGTTGATGGTCACATAAAGTCTAGCATGGAGCATCGTCCTTGTAGGAGAACACAACTTCATTCACAAGGATATCTCTTTACCAGCATCAAAGCTAGGCAGTGTTTATAATGCTGAATTGTATATGTCAATTGGAGTTTTAAGCTGTGTTCATTGCAACTTTGCTCACAAAATAGAGCAGCTGTGAGGCTTGATGTAAATCAGCACAGATCCAGGAAGCCGAGCAGAGGAACCAGCGTCACGTCTGGGTCTACCGAGATGTGGGCTGTGTGTGTGGTGCAGGGAGCACCCGGGCTGTTGGTGCCATTGCTTTTGGGCTGTAGGAAAGGTGAACCCAAGTATGTCACACTRAGTTCCAATGTTGTATGCTCTCTTTTGCTTTCCCAAATGATTCACTGGACTCTAATCGTGGTGTATTTTGTTGCCGCTTTCCAGTCRCCTTATAAATGCAAATCACTTAGCTGGTTTCTTAGTGACGGCGAGTGCTGGGAGCAGCAGGTACTTTGAATATGCCAATAAGATTTTAACTGCTCTGAAATGCTTGCGAGGGACCCCGCTTCGGGAAATTACAATCAGGGCATTCCATCAGAGGGCTGCTAAAACAGCGAGGGCTTTATTTCCACCAGCCTCTATGCAGGGAGCTAATAAGTGATTACTKTCTTTGTATCTTTATGTTTGAGGAGCAGGTATAGCGTTTCGTTCTGTGGGCAATGATTATGCCTTTTCAAGGCATATGCAACTTCATCAATATTAATGAAACCTGCATACATGCATCAGAAGGGGCTTATACCCAGTATAATCACTATTTATCTGGGCAAATTTAGCTTCATCATTGTCTATTTACTAAAAATAAGCATTGTGCAGTTGATTTATAACTTCTGCCTGGTTTGTGTTGTGAGCAGTAATCACTGTCTTGATGTCTGAGATGATGAAACCACCGTCTAGTCATTTAAGAGAAGGAAGTTCAYTGTGACCTTTACAGAAAGGATTTCAATTTGGTGCTTTCCTTCTGTCATTTGGAGGAACCGTGGACTAAAAAGATGTAAACTTAGAGTTCAGTGTGTTTGACTACCATTGTCCTGCAATTCCTGCTCTATGTTTTGAGCATAGGGTCAAATGCTGTGTGTGAAGTTGCAGTGGAGAGAGGGAGCAAATGCTGTTGAGAAGACTTTCTGCGCTGCAAATGCTTGAGATAAACCTATTGCCTTTGTTCAATTAGAACTGTGGCCTAAACAAGCTTGAGTTGTAGTCCTGCATTTAGAAATGTTATTGGTTAAGAAGACAAGTTCAGAGAAGGAAGCTTGACTTCAAAATATTGACAGGTGTCTTGCTGTTGGTGGTCATTTCTTTTGATACATTTATTTAGATGTACCTAGGTATCTCTGTGTTTAAAACTTTCTTACTAATTATTCATAAATATACAACTACATAAATGCTAAACTTGTAAAGAAAAAAGGCAACACTAATGCTCAGAAAATGACAAATGTTCCTTGTAAATTTATAAAAAAAATCTGATATGTAGAGGACCTAAAAGGTATAAGACTGTTGAATAAGTATGAAATCCAACACGCCTTCCACGTTCCTACCTCATTGTCTAGTTATAGAAATGAAATTATGCAGATGTGTGATACCATAAGCAATATTTCTGAGGGGTGTGAATAACTTGCTTTGTCCTGCTTACAGAGCAGATATGTGCACCTGCAATGGTGTTTCCAGATGTTTACGCAATATTATACCTAACGCATAGGGGCTTTTTTCATTTGTCTTCTCATTTTCCTTAGACTGAATCAGGGAAGTTGAGCTTTTAGTATTATATCCAGATTTTCTGTGAATCAGCTTGTATTTCCTTTCCTTTACCAGTAATTACGAATTCATTAAAATGATTAAAAAGAAAATACATTAAAAATTATTAGTACAGATAAGGCAACTAATGTAAACACTAACAGATATGGACTATGTATAACTGTGTTATGCATTTTCCATGATCTACAACAAACTRGAAGTTCTAAAGGTCTAAATCTTTTTCAAAAAAAGGGGCCCTAGTTAGTTCAATTTATCCCTAGATTTGCACAGTTAAAAGAGGCTGTTGACTTCCCAACTTAGATTTAATTAATGTAGCTATGATGGGGTCACATTCCAAAACATAATAAGTGGGTTGGTTTTGGCTAAGCGCTGCATGCTGTGCCTGAATCTGCACAATTTGAGATTTGAAAATAGATTTAGCTCTGCAGGTAGATGTGTGGAGCATTAGTCATTATTATCATCATTATTTCTTTTTAATAGTGCACCAAAAAAGAATTGAGGCTCTCTATGTATGAAAGAAAACACACTGTTTTGAGGATTATTTGCAATCTAAGGTATATTCATATAGATTGTAAATGTACTGAGTAGCAGAAGAATAAAATAAAATAGCAAAGATAAATCTCTGGCCTTTTCTATCAACTTTGCATTTTCTTACTTAAAAAGAAAAGCAAAACAAAATTGTTTTCTRTTACTAGACCCGAAGCTTCCAAAAACATCTTCCCTCACTGCACACCGAACTTGTGTGCTAACTGTTTTTTCTGCCCTCTATTTTAACTTAATGTCTGCTTCTCATTCCTATCTATTGGAGACTTACAGAACTGACCCGCTATTTTCCTGGGCTGATGCCTATGCCCTGCTCTGTGCTGGTTTGGTTTGCATTGCTTTCTCTTGTAAATCATGTGGGGTGATTCTCCACCTCTGTGGGCATGAGAGGTGCCAATACACAGAAAAGAAAARCATGTCCAGTGGTTCAGGAAACGCCTTTGAGACCTGTGACTCTTCTGGCACAACTACTTGCAGATTTCTCTGCAGGTGCAAAAGTTGAGTCTGTTTTTCCTCCTTGCAGCAAAGAGCAGTCCTGATGTTTAAGCTGATGTCTTGAAATATCCTAATTTGGGGGGAAGGAGGGAGGGATTGTGTTTAGCAAAAGTATGCAAAGCTGCTATTCCCTAGTCTGACCCAAGGCCCCTGACAAAAGATGAATTCCTGAGATCTAATGTTGAAGTTTGCTCTCTTTTTTTGTATTTTTTTTCCTCCTTTTTCTCCTTTTCTATGCTCTTGCTTTAAAGCACAGTTCATTTTGAAACCGGGACTGGGTTTGTGATGCCYTTAGAGCTGCCCTCCAGTGACTGTAGAACTCGCTGCTTTTGGCCGTGCTACACTGCAGATGCTGGTGGTGTCTGGAAAAACTTAAAAATTTAGGCAAGAAAATTGAGCCTACGTCTCATGATACGAAGCAGGTTTCCTAGCTTTTGGTGTGATATTTTGGAATCTGATAATTTGTTGGTAATGTAATGAATAGCACAGRATAAGATAAGTCTATTTTTAAGGTTGCATGCATTAGTAATGGACAATATATCTGTAGTCATATGGTAGAAATAACCCTTACAGCACTATGTTTAAGCAAATAAAAGGGAAATCAGCAACATAAATTTGCTAGGATGGGATGGGAAGTCCTGACTAGGCGAAGAAGTGAAGGAGGATTAATCCTTGGAAATAATGAAAACACTGGGCTTCACATCTTGCTCAAATGGGCTGAGCAAAGTGCGAAGCAGGGAAGGAGGAGACCTCGCTCAGGCTGCTGGGCGAGTGCTCCAAGTCCTGAGGGAGGAACCGGTGGGTTTTCGCATCCTCCTCGTGTTCTCCAAGTTCTTCCAAAGCAGAAGCTGCAGAGCAGCTGCTTTGAATCAGGTGAGGCAGACCTAACGTGTGCTGTAGTCATAGTAACTCTCCTTTAAGAGAGAGTGTATGATTAATCCTCTAATTGTCAAAATGGAATTAGAGGTAAGTCCAAGGCACAAATGAAGCAGTATTATTTCACCCGTGAAAGTAAGTATCAATTTATATWAATAATGGGTATTGGGGTTGCTCCAATCAGTAGCTACAGCGTTTCTGAAGTTGGAAGACTATTTTTTGAAGGACTTAAGCCTCAGATTTTCATATGCATAATCCATTGTTACCCTTGGACTTCTTTGCAGGAAAGTTTTTGCTTTGTTTAAGAAAAAATCCTCTTACCAACAATGTATCAAAAGAGGCTGTGCAGGAAAAAATTTTACTTTTTCTGAGCTTTTTGTTTGGTGCTGCTGCAGTGTGTAGAAAACCAGTGTGTCATATTGTGTTCTGAGGGAAGCACCGTCCCTCCTGGATGTGTTACTGCTCAAGAGTGCAGGTTAGTGCCTGGCAGAGGCAGCRGGACAGGATGAGGTGTTGGCAGGATGAGGACATTTTCTGCTGCTTGGAAGATGTCAGAGAGGAACCAGTTCTGAATTTCTGCCATTCCCCAGGCCACGTCACCTGTAAGGACTGAAGTCCCCCAAGGCTTCCCGTTGAGTCCCTCGGGTAGCGGGAGATATCCTGAAGAGGAGAAGTCTAAGGAGCCTTTCTAAGGAGAAGGTGCTGACTTGCAGCTGTGGAGCAGGTCCCATGTCCTCACGGCTGATGACATGCTGGGAGTTCTGGCACATGAATTATCCTCAGCTTAGCCGGAGCCATGCAAGAGCATGAGGAGCAAGCAGTGAGTGTCAGTGATGGACACTCCCTGCTCTGCAGCAGGACAGTCCCTCTGCCAGCCTGACCTATCATCTAGGGAGGCTTGCTGCCTGCCTGGGGCTTGCGTGTATGAGCTTGTACAGGGCCAGAAACATTTTCCCTGTGACTGAGCACTGCAGCAGGTTGCCCAGAGACGTGGTAGAGTTCCCTGAAGATGCTAAAAACCCACCTGCATGTTTGTGGTTCAGGGCAACCTGCTTGAGATGACCCTGCTTGAGCAGAGGGCCTGGACTGGGTGATCTCTAGAGGTCCCTGATAACCTCAACTCTTCTGCAATTATGTGATTCCATTTCCCTCTCTGATGGCAATCTTATTGCCTTGGGCACTCATTTTATAGTCATGAAAACAGAATTCAATCTCTGCCGAATCACTTCAGCCCCAGCACAGAAAATATCTTGCATTTTCCATCAGTGGTTTCAACTGGCTTAAGGATTTCTTTCTAGACTCTTCCAAACAGCCATGCACATTTTCCTGTCACTTCCCATTACTTTTCTTTCAGGGGCGCAGTATGACACTCAGTTTTTGGCTTCCTCAAGTATTTTTTCTTAACCCCATGGTAAAAGAAACTGATCAAGGATGATTTTTTAATTATAAAAGTGCTTTTAAAAGATTTTTTTTTTAAACTTGTGTAATTAAAACACATTTTTACAGAAAATTTTCCAGTCAATTAGTTCCTAATGAAGCTCAATTTGTTTGCTAAATCAACCTTTTCTTAAAATAACAGGTTGATTTAATGCAAGAGTTATTCTGCTTATTTCAGGCTGCACTACTAGACGCTTCTATACTAACATATGTCCCTGACAAAACAATAGGAAAGAAGGTTAATAAGTTTTGGTGCCAAAAATTTAACTTAAATTTTGATGACAAACCACTGGCTTGTTAAGGCTACTCTCAGATATTTGGTTTGAGGTCTGGTTTCATTCTGGTACTGCATCTTTTGGCTCCTAAAATTGCTATATTGACTTTTTATGAAATTAAGAGGGCTGTATAAAGTCCAGCTGCTGGATTTTGAGGCTCTTCATGATGTGTTCTCTGTTCATTGGAGTTGGCCCCACCACGCTGCTGAGTAGCCAAGTCTGTTCTCGYTCATGCAGCTCTGCGTGACTCAGTGACTGTGTCTGGCTCCAGTCTTTCTGTGGTGCAAACCAGCTAAAATTGCACCGGAGCCCAACAAATGTGAGGGAATTTTGTGGGCAGGTAGGACTTAGATACAGCTGTTGACTGCCCAGATGCAAGTCCCCGGCCCCGTAGCCTTGTCCCGTGCTTGCGGAGGAGGAATTTTGCCAGGCTCTATGGGTGTCCCTGCTGCCTACGGGTTCTGCCCGGCCTGGTGCTGGGAAGCGGCTTCTCCACGCAGCTGCCTGCTCGAGCAAAGAGGGGAAGCCAARTGCTAATTTGTGCAAATGAATTTTTTATTGCATTGATTTGATTTTTGAAAGAGCGCAAGTTTACATTTTGAGATACTATGTAAAAATATTTTGTTTAGTTTGACAGAGTTCAATAGCACATTGTATTAATACTCGAGCGAGTGAAGTGCTGCCACTCGAGCCAGTCCTGCTTAACAGCCATGTGCTTTTACTGCAGCTAGGTCATTGTTCACAATCTGTCACTAATAAGAAGGAAAATCATAAACAGGAGCAACATCAGCTGAAATGTTTGCATTGGCCAGCCAAGTTTCATCATCAAGCAGGGTTTTTCAGCAGTGCAGCAGACAGTGGGATGAGTTTCCCACGCCAAGTGCCTGGATGTTGACTTCCATAGCGGATAAGTGTCTGTGTCTCTCTTGCTCTTAGGTAGCTGTGTAGGTAGCACCGACCTGGGAGGCCACTCGGCTCCTTGCCTGCTTAGCAACTTGACAAGCAGGGGCCCAGCCAGGTGCTGGAAGCACCTCTAGACCCTCCCCAGAAAAGCCAGTCTGCTCCTTGTGGCGAGCGGCCCTGGTCAGAGCCATGYCCGTGTCTCTGCTCCGAGCAATCCCTGTCTGCATGTGGTGGTAATCAAGAAGGAGACTCAGAACAGCAGTTGGCCTTTCAGTTGTTCTTTTGATGTGTGCTGATAAGCCAGATTTAGAGATGGCTCCAAGTGAGCTGTGTTGAAACGTGAAGCTGGCTGACAGCTAAGTAGATTTATTAGGCAGACTTAGCATCACGGACAGAATTAATGACWGGGGGGCTTGTTGCTCTCCACCCTTTCTCCTGCGGGCATTGGTTCGTATGACAAGAAACCAACAAAATGCAGGTTAATAAAACTCATACTTCAGAGAGATTTAAGACTGACAATAAGCACAAGTGCTGCAATACCACGTGCCCAAGATGACCATGAGGTGCCTGTCCTGTCCTTCTTTAGGATATTAGAAAAGCTGCTGGGTGTCTACTTGTATCTATCTGGTTCACGTTGTGTCTGTCGGGCAGCTGTGTTCAGACAAGTGGGAATCCCGCTTGGATAGGGATTGGGATAGGGCGCAGTGTGGCCCTTCCCAGCTCCATGGCTGGGCACTCTGGTCATACCAACTAAACCAAGGTGGCAATGTAGTGCTGGAGGTGGGTGCAGSTATGTGCAATGTACCTCCATTGCGATCTTGTGTGGGATTTTTTAGTGTCTTTTAGAAAGGTCATTCACAAAACTGAGAGAAAGCGAGAGGAACAGATAGCACCAAATCTCCCTACTAAGAAGCCATCTTCCAGTTCTACTAGAAACTCCAGGTCTTTAAGTACTGAATGCRTTTTATTTAGAGGAAAAAAAAATGCACTTGGATTTTTCTGCTTAGGGCCATATGAGCTCTTTTGTTGAGGAACTGCAGTAAGAGTGGTGCTGTCTTGTTGCCATCCTTTTAAATGGAAGCAAGTGTGTGTGCCACCTGCGGAGCTCTTAGAGCTGGGTCACTACGAGGTGASATGTTTCACCCTGATTGCCAACAGTGATTTTTCTAAAAGTAAACTTAACGTGGCAGTCAAAAATAAAACAGCATGAAAAACTGTAATGTGTCTCACCCAAACATGCACTTAAGTAAAAGAGAAATGTATGTCGTGAATTAAGTATAGTTGATTTAACTGACCGTGGTAGAAATTTGAGACTACTTTTCTTATGCTCTGTTTCTCCTATGCGCGTTCTTCAGTGTGAGTACCATACTTGGAAATAATTTTCAGCTATTACACATTTCATAATACTATTAGTCTGATTAATTAATGCATAATACATCCTGGAGACTAATTTGTTTACTCCTAGCGGGCTCATTAGGACTTACTATATGAATGTGAGATGAGATTTTCAAGTGAGCCGCCTTCCAAGGATTGAATCATATGTCTGTTTTGCAGTAAACTGGCAAATGAAAATCTAGTAATCTATATCCCATGCTGATGCGCAGGAGTGCACTAAAGGTTTCCTGAAGCTAGACACATAGCTAGATGCTTCCTGCAATTAAAATCATATTTCCTTGTGATGGATATAGTTTTAAATAATTTCAAACCAAAATAAGGATTTATTAGGACAATTTGCAGCTACTTTGTATTTGAATGGAGTAATACATGCATTTTTATTTTCCRTTCAAATACATGCTATTTTCTCGTGGGGTTTCACCTTTGTTACTTTACTTTTTAATGATAATTTCTGACCAGAGTGAATGGATAACTCTGAAGCGCTGATGCTAAACATTCTCCAAATACAGTACAATTTGCAAGAGTTCCCTTGAGTGCTGTAAGTCAGTCTAGATTTTGTTGCCTGCTGCTGTATATTAATGTCACATTGTTAAAACTTTTCACCCAACTGACCTAAGAAGAACTTCCATTTTTCTGCAAGTCCTGTTTTGCATAATCTAGCAAGAYTTCTAGATATTTCCTGGCACTGGTGCAAGCCTTGTTAGAGAGTGGYATGCTGTTATTCCACTCTCAAATGAGGCGGACTAGTGGCTCCGGTAGGAATGTGTATATATTTTTGTAAGTATATGTGAGCTCTGTATTTATTTCTACACATACATACATATACGTGTGTGTACATATGTGTGTGTGTGTATATATATCTCTAAGTAGATATATTCATTACTATTCTCTTACTTCTGAACTAGTCATTTATGCYGGTTTTCGTTCGTTCTATTTCATTGCAGTTAGTTTTTTTCAAATAGGAGAGGTGGCAGATCAATGATTTTCCAAAGTCGTTTCATAGACTCCTGTTCCCTCTAGGCAGGTAACTTCCAAATGCTCCCAAGTTAAATACGGTGAATTGCAAGTTTTGAAATAAATCATTATGCACATTTCTTTCGGTACTGTAACTGGGGTTGGAATACTTCCTAGAACAAGTTATATACTGAGACTCTCTGCTTTCTGTCACATAYACCTTTCCTTGCAGTGAAAATTCTGCTCTTTTTGGAGGATTGGGTACAGAATGTTCAAACTCTCATTTGATTAGGAAAATTCACAAAATGAAGAGAACGAATTAACTCTCTTTCAYCTTTTATTTCTTGACTTGAGACTGCATGATACCGTACCTGTCACTCAGTCTTTTATTTCTCTGGAAATAAAATTTCCATGGAAAGGGGTAGCCTACAAATCAACCTCAAGCTTCTCCCTTACTATCATGTAGCATGGCTAAAGATAGAGCTAAGTGCAGAAAAGGGCGGCTGCTTCTGCTGACTGTTTGATACTGTATTGACCAGATGCACTGTGTGTTTCCTTGGCACTAATGCTTTATTCTTGGGGAAAAAATGAAGCATTTATTGAATTACAGACAATTCCTTACTAATAAATCTCAGTCTTTCTAAATGGAGTTTAATATAGAGACTTTTATTCCTTTTTTTTTTTTTTTTTTTCTCCAGAGGGGGCACAAAGGTTTTGTCTTGCAGAATTTCTATTTCTGATTTTTGGGAGAAGTAATATTGACACACAAAATATCTGGAGGATTATCCTGTATTTGTTGCTCTGGGATATAATAATTTTTGTCATTTCAGAGATATTCCAAGAAACTTGTGGCCTAGAAATAATAGAAGGGCTGAACTAAAGAATTGTAAGGAATAAGTTGTTTACCAGGCAAGTTAATTGAGTTTAAGATCTTGCATTGCCCAAACCCCTTCACTTCTCATGACCTCTGATTTTCTGAGTGACACAGAAAACAAAAGCTACCAATGTGCTGAGCTCTGAATCTACTTCAGAACAACTGTGATATACAGAAGGTTTTGATTTGTGCTAAAAGTGAAGTTTGGGTCCAAGTTTGTGTGCCTCGGATGCCCTGGAAGCCCCCCATCGAGCGCATGAAGAGTTGTGCACGGTAGATGTGAGAGCAAGCGTTGCGGAGAGGAATGCGCCTCTCGGGTGCTTCTCCTTGGCGGGCGGCTGGAAGTGCTTGGTGTTGCATCCCAAGCCCCTCATGGCTTCGGAGGGATAGCTTGACCTTACTGGGAGCAGTGTGCCCTGAAAGCAGGGAGTGGGTGCCCAGGACAGGCTCATTTGCTTTGCTAACACAAAGCAAGTGCTAGAAAACACTTTTCAGAAAGAATTAAACTTCTCTCTGGTATGGACAGGGCTAATGTCGCTTCCTTGAGAGCCCATGAGCACCGTTCATTTGTAATCAAGCGGAGGGATTGCTGGTGACGGGCAGCGCAGTCCAACCCTCGCAGCGGCGAGAGGGCCCCTCTGGGCAAGTAAACGAAGGATGTTGATGCAGAAAGATGCCTCGAGAGCTGCTGTGCAGCAACGAGTGTTGTGTGGGACTCGGGATGCCTGCCCCCATGCCTGCCCCTCCTGCACACCGCGTCACACACGAAGGTGCTGCCAATGGTTCTTGCAGGATGGTTTTGGTTAATGAGTTGTTTAATCTTAAGCCCTTATTCGCAACATGTCTGAAGCTCTGCAGAGGACAAGCAGACATGTCGCTGCCCTTCAGGGCTGTTTGTTCCAGATGGTTAGAGACGTTTGTGTCACTGTCCCGGAGGCAGGAGCTGCTGTGCAGCACGTAGTGCTCGCCACGGCCAAGGGACTGCTTTGCTTTCCTCCAGGCCCGCCCTCCTCCTGCCTTCATGGAAGAAACCCAAGTTGGGTCAAGACAGGAAAACTACATCTTTTTCTTTCAGCTCTGCCATTTGCAGCCTGTTGCCTCTGTGCATGTAATTTGTGAGCAAGACACATTCTTGTAGGGTGGATTTGGGAAGTAGATGTTTTGTGTGTCAGTGCAAATGTGTTTGCTGGCGATGTGCTTTTCGAGGGAGATGCCGACCGTGGCGGCGAGCCCACGAGGGGACTGTTTAGCATAGGCTGAAGTGAGTAGAGTGCCGAGGCTCRAGGTGTGAAGTCGCCTGGAATTGTACAGTGTGTAGAACGAGCCCAAGTGACAGCACGTTGTTGCTCCTTGGCTCGTAGCATCGAGGGATCAACGCGCCAGTCCTGGTGCTGCTACTCCAGGATGTCTGGCAGCTCCTAACCCAGAAAAAACGTCATTCCTTCATTCCCCTTGTAAGATGCTTTTGTGTTTGTTTCGTATTCTCTCTTCATCAAAAACTGGGAAGGCATATTGGTCTTGTGATGGGGGGAAACACTCATTAAATTGGCTGAGAAGTTTGACTAATTTTTCAAGTCCATTTAACGTAGATTTGGTCTTGATTTTATGATAGTAAGTATGTAATAACTGTTGGAGGTGAAGGGTTATCTCTCGCTTATGGGAAGGAGATGCAGAGATGTTTATCAGAGAAAAGAGGTTGTGAATTGTATCGTATTTGTGACCCCTTGTAACATAGCAGAGCCTCCTGTAGCTAATCTGAGGGCACTGGTGTGTGTTGTAGGAATTAYAAATTACGTGGCCGACTTAAACAACCGTTTCCACTAAATACCAATTCTGCGAAAGAAATCCCTTATTCTTAAGATCCCTTGTGCAGCTGATTAAAGCATGTGTCTCCTGAGCAAGATGATGCTTATCTCTTTTTAAGCAAAGAATACTGTTCTTATGAGCTTGTCCACAGTAAGCAGTTAATTTAAGCTTCCATAAGCATAACGAGGGGTGAATTCAAGGAGAGTCAGCAATAACTCYGGTTGATTTCAGATATATTGCAAAAGATTAAAAAGACTTGATGTGATCGATACAAGATGACTTAAGTCTCTGCTTCCATGTTGCTCCTGGTTTCTTCCCTCTGCTTTCTAGACTGGCAGCTGATTCTGTCTTTTACTSTCTGCCACTACAAGCGTTTGTGCAGCTGTGCCGGGAAATGGATAAGGGAGCTAATCTAGATAGAAATAATTGGGCATCACCTATTTCAGTAAGGCTTCTTTTTAATGGCAACAAAACCTTAGAAAGTCGTTATCACATGCAAGATTGCTTCTCTGCTAAGTTATCCRTTCTCACATAGCGGTGCTTGGGAAAGCTGCAGTTGCCTTGTAAAGCATTAGGCCTCTGCCAAGGGCTCTGGGCTGGTTCTGACTTTTTCAGCCAACTCCTCTTTGAGCAAAGCAAACTCCTCCTTTTATTCTACGACACTTGTATAATACTGCGATAGAAAACACACTGTTTAAATATTAAATGGCCTTCCTAGCCTAGTTTGCTTCCTTGCTCATTGCTGGCAGTTTTGGGAGCRCAGACGCTACCGCGATGCTCTTGGCTGCGCCGTGGTGCGCGCCCGGGGGCCCCATCCTCGTGGGCAGCCTGCTGGGGTCCACGGGCATCGCCGCCTCGAGCTCTGCTGGAGCCTGTGCTTTGCCAGAGATCTGGAAAGCTCCTGAGGTTTTCTATGGAGTTCTTGCATTTTTAAATCACATTCTGAATTCCCTCAAGTGCCTTCTAGTGTTTTCACCCAGAAAGCCAGGTAAGGCCGTGTCGTTCTGACCTAGTTATGAGAGTCACAGGGACAAGTTTCAACTAGTGTTACAAAAAGCTCCTTTAGCCACGAATTTAAGACTTGTCCTGCACACATGCGCTGTGAATTTCAGTGGTTAATAAGCATCAGGCCTGCTGCCGTGCCCCTTGCTAGCCCCACGAGCATTTGGAAGATGTTGTTATTTGCTGCTGGAGAGGAGTGGGCAAGATGCTTCATCTAGGAGCTGCCTCAGGAATGTAGAGCWTGGAGAATTAAGTGGACATTGGAGCAATCATCGTTAAGTGATTGAGGGCAGGTAAAACCTGGAAACTAAACTAAGTAAAGCTGCTACAAAATTTGTCATTTACACCACTGCAGCCCAGATTTTTCTATAATCCTCTGGTCTGTGTACTAAGCTAAGATGGCTTCTGAGTAGTTTACAACAAATGACTTGTACTTTTTTTGATTTTAAAAGTCTCTTGAAGTCTGTTGAATCTGCTCTATTACTTGATAACCATCCTTTAATCTGCAATGAAAATTAAAAAGACTATTTTTTATCTACTAAAATCCTTTTTCGCTCCCAGTACTTAATACTTTCACCTCGCTCCCAGCCGCCTTGTGTTTGTCATTGTGTCCATGGTGCAAGGACAGCTTCAGAAGAAAAGCTCTCCAAGCTTTAAACAAGAAGCTCTTTAAAAATTCTCTTTGAAGAAAAAAATAAACTTAGAACATTATCCTTCATAACCACGTTAGTAAGCGAGTGAAGTCTCTTATCGCCTTTGCAAATTAGGACTTCATTGGTGTGTTTTTTATTTCTTCCAAAGTTTTTCTTAATGAGTAGAGCAATCTTCGCTAGTAAGAGGAAATGGTAGAAATACTGTCAGAATAATTTAATTACACTCAGCAGTAAACATCAGCTTCTGTGCAGACAAATACTAGATCTCTAGGTCATAGGAAAAAAAAAATSACCATGTGATTCTGGGAATGTTGAAAATGATTTTGCTAAAGATTTTTGYGTTTGAGAAATGGAAAGATAGGCGATAATTTCGCATATTAGCCAGATCAATAATCCATTTCTGAAAAGATTTTCAATTTCCTTTGCTGTGGTGTTGATCGGGGGCAGAGGATGAGCTGGAGGAGAAATAAGGAGCAGAAAGACTGTTTTGTCTGATGATAGACTTGTGACTCCCAAACCTGTAATAAAACTACAAAACTTAACCCAGCACATTATTCATGTTCATGTTTTTTCTGAAATTAACTGTTCTATATAACATTTTTACTTTTTATTTTTCTTGGAAAAATGCAAAGCTTATTCCTCTTACTCTCTTTTTAAGACGAGGGTAATGGCATGGATTTACGGGGAGAAAAATGAATTCTGTGGCTTTTCTTTTAAGCAGATCATGATTTTTAGTTAGAAAATATTCTATGATTTTCAAAGGCAACTAATAGTTTTATCGTTTTCGTTTTTCAGATGCTGAAAATCTGATGTTTTAAGTTGGGCAGCCAAAAATATCTTGATGCCCAGAGCACCGTTCCCCCTGCAGTGCACACGTTTCTCAGGACACCGCCCGCTGGTTTCTGTCTTCAGGTCTTGGTTTTCTTACCAGTGTAATAGGATTTGTTRCCTGCTAGAGTTGTGTAGCACTATCCTCCTTTAGAAAGCAGCTTTCTTAACATTCAAAAGGATCGAAATCCTGCATTTGCGACTCAACCAAGCTGTTTTTAACCTGGGGTATTTGCAGTGGAGGGAAGGGAACATGTGCGCCTCTTCTGCAGTCTTCGCCCAAACTTTGCATGGGGTTTAGACCTTTTGCTCAGAACTTTCTGCAGCCTGAAGGCTTGCTAGTTTCATTCTTAGAAAATATTTCTTCCTAAATCTCCTTTACTGCTTCCCGCGCTCTAGTTTATGCAGCTCTATGGGGGAGAGCATCCTGTTAATCTTTAAGATCTTTCCTAATACAGATTTTCCCCAAATCCTCTCCTGACGTGTTTGGTACACAGGATTGCTACCTAGGTAGGAACAACACATCTGATTTTATGTTCTGTTGTTTTCTTTTCCACCGATAAACCATTTTTGACCACATACTGAGATAAGAGTATTTATTTATAAAATTTGAAACTATAAATCTTTCTAAAAGTGTTAGCTAAGACTTGCAAAACAGGCAGAAAAACAGTATTTATCCAAAGATCAAATTTAAGACAGTCCTTTCAGTCCATTTTCTTGGGTTTTTTCCTAGCTTTTAGCGTGCAAGCACCCACTTAACTCCTGAGGTCATAGACAGCACAGTGATGTGTGTTGCACAGCTGCTTGTTGCCTTCCTATGAGGAACTAYGAGGCTTTTTTGTCCCTTCTGTCCCTTTTCATCCCTGAATGATGTCCTGACTCCTTATCTTGATCGGAAGGGTGTCAGTCTGGCTGCTGCGTGGCTGCTGTGTCCCCTCCCAGGGTGCTGATAGCCCAGGCCAGCATCCCCTCGCAGGACCGCAGGTCCCCACCGAAGAGCATCCCCAAGGCCTTGCTCGTGACCAGCAGCTGCTCCATGGTGTAGCCAGCTGCTCAGCACCTGCCCTCAGTGCGGGATGGGGACCAGTCAGACTTGGCCATGGGCCCTGTACATGTGTGACTTGCTTGCTGTGCTTTATACATTAACATCTGGAATTAATAGGCAGCTGTGATCAGCTTAGATGTGTGGTGTATAAATGCAGGACACAGACGGCTGAACAGCGAGATGTGGCAGCAGGACTGCTGGAAGGAAGGTTAGTCTGATAAGAGCTCGTCAGGACACGGCTGCTAGCAACAAAACTCAGGTCTCCGTGGGCAAAAAGGCATCCGAAGTAAATGCTCTCTTACCATGAGCGTTTCAGCCAGAGCTTACGTGAGAGAAGGACAAAAAGTCAAAACACAAAACCTACAAAATGCAAAAAAAAAAGCGCTACTACCACAGCAGTGCATTGAGCAAATCCTGCCTTTGCCGTGGGAGCYGTGCTGCACGCCACGCGCGCGAGGTGAAGGACAGAGGGAAGCGTGCAGCCTGCTGATCCGATGCTTCAGTGAGAACAGATGGGATCCCGAAACAGGCCATTTGTGATCAATCCATAATAAACATTAAAGTTGCATATTCCCCACCAGAGGTGCCTGCAGCAGCCTGCCAATTAAGGAGCAAGTTGTTGGCCCTCCTCTTCCAGCATTTGATTCCTTTCTGGTTTTTTTACTTGCCTGTATTGTACTATTCTGCCTACGATACATCTTTCTTTAAAAAAAAATCAAGATAAAGCAAAGGTTTTATGTTATCATAGTTTCCCACCTATAATAGCTTACTGAGTACATTGGGGAGTTGTTTTATTGTTCCAGACCATAGTCTTAGAGCAGTGTTCTCAGTCATGCATGTGCTTGACCCCGTCTCCTTTTCCACACTGTGTGAGGTAGATGAGCACCCAGCAAACACGAGGTGTTTTCTCATTGACTGTGTCCTTGTGTGCAAGGGAGCGGGGAGGTGTTAGAGCATGGAGCTGCTGTACCCGAAGTTCTCAGCACAGTTAGGGTCTCATATAAATTAATTTCTTTCTCTTCAGAAGTTGGCTGTAGCCTGTTATTTTACTGGTTATAWTGGAGGTTATATATAGATAGATATCAGTGAACCACCTGTAACCTGGGTTAGCAGCACAGAACCAAAAATAAGGTTCTGGAGGTGATCCATATGCAGATGTTAAATCACACTTCTCAGCACAATGTGGTTTGAGTTTTGGTGCATTTCCTGTAAATTCGATGGCCAAGTTTTCAGAGGCCCATTCCTTTCTGTTATTTTTCCATCCTGCATGTCAGTTTTAGAACAGTGTCCATGTATCATCTTAGCGGTGTTACCTTTGAAATATGCATTTATAAATATGCAAAGAAAGGATTTTCMAGCAGTGATTGAACTACAAATGCACATATCAATGTACTGTAATAATGCATAAACAAATGGGTGTTCTGGTCCTGATTCAGTGATTCGAGATGTGATTTGGAAGACCTTGAGGTCTTACTGTGTTTTGATCTAAGCAACTATTGTTTTAAAGTGAAACAAGTGCTTGTTGCCATTCTGCCTCAATGACCTGCTGTTCAGTAAGTCTTRGTTCAGATAAGGAAACTTGCGTTGGATTCTGTAATTCTTGCTGAAGTTAGCCTATTTTGCAGTGTGTGGATAGAGAATATAGATATATACACCAAGGATGCAGTTAAAACTGATTTGTGACTGTGATGTCCTTATTGCTGTATATTTATTTCTATTAATACTGGATCTCCTATTATGTTGAGTCGTGAATACAAATTCTTCTTTTTATGAATCCTGTATGCTATTTCTAAAGTAATCTTCTGCTTTCCGGTGTTACTTTAGAARCAGTTACGGGAGCCTTTTTAGCATGCAACGTTTGGATGCATTGCTGTGGCMGTGGATGGCGGGTGGATGGACGGCCTGGTGTGGCTGTCACAGCGGCACAGGGACCTTGTCCCCAGCTCTGCCTCAGGAAGGAAAGCGTCGGTATCGCCTCGCCAATGCAGCCTCTCTTCTCTCTCTCCTTTGAAATGAGCCATGAGTATTTTGGTAGGTGTCTCTAAAACACACAGTGATCGTCAGGAGTGATGACTTGGAGTGTGGCTGTGGCTTAGTGTCCCTGCGCTGCACGGTAAGGGTCTACTCTRTAGCCTGGAACGTGTGAATTCTCTTTGCTGCAGCCTGGGAGAAACTCGGAGAGGACCAGTTTTGTGGCCAGGCTGTAGCCCRGGAGGTAGCTGGAGGTGGCACGTGCCAGTAGCACACACAGACCTGTGCTGGGGCCGCGTATTGCCGGTATCTGTGCTCAGTCACCTCATATGGCTCGGCCAGAGGTGCTGGTTCTTCTGTGATAGTCTTTTACAAACGTCATGCCACCTCCTGCTTCTTTCCTGCTTTTCTTTCTCTTGTTTTTAAACTGCTGTTAAATGTTTATAGAGATGGAGAGGGCAGCACTGCAGGGGTTTGCGTTCACACATGAGCAGCACTTTCAGTGTCTGGACTGGGTGTTGTAAGGGTTTTCTGTGCTTCTCTTGTTACATTTGAAAAACGTGTGCTTTTTAAAGACAGAGGTAATCACATCATTATCACCTGAAATGTTCAGAATGGCAATATTGTTAGTGTAATTCCCAAAGGTGGGTTCTGCACCTACAGCCAGGAGTGATCTAACTGACTTAAAACTGGGAAAGAGTGTGTCTTTGAAAATAATGTGTAAAGATAAATAGTGTGACAAGCTCCTTGGTGAATTTAAAATCAGTTAAAGAGCAGTAGCAGATGTCTAGTAGAAGCAGGTCTGTCAAAATGTTTTATGTCTTCTGAGATTTTTATTCCTGTTTCTGGAAGGAAAGGAAAGGGAGTTGCTGAAGGTTGTGAAATAAACCCTGACTCTCTGGCTCTTCCCCTGCTGTTACTCAGGGGGAACGCRGTGCTGTGACACCTTCCAGTGCTCTCTTTGGAAGTTTGTTTGAGTTTGCTCAGCACCTATAGAGATTGCTTGAATATCTGGGGCTATATCTGRGAGTGAGCAGTTGTCTGCTGTAACATTCTCTCTTAAACAACAGCCGAAAAACAAACTAGGAAGATTCACAGTTAGAAATAATGTTTTTCATTGCATTTAATGCATTTGCATCTGTTCASGTTCTTGGGCAGAGTTAGAGGAAAGAAAGATATAAGACTCTCAGGAYAAACAAATCAGAGAAGTGGCAGGGAAAAACAGAGGAGAAATGCTTGCTGAAAGCTTGGCTTGTTTATTGCATCAACGTTTTGCTCGCTTATTTACATCTTCACTTCTCTCTCCCTTTTTGACATGACTTGTATAGTTTATATCCCAGGTTACAGCACATGATAGTTTTTTTTTCCCATGCATAGCTTTCATTTCTTGACTAGATACAGATGCTAAACGGACACAAGCAAAGTAAAGAGTTGTTTCTCACTGGATTTCATAGCCAGGTAGATGAGTATTTATACCACGAAAACCTATGTGCCTTGTTTCATAGGTAGCTAAAATCAAGGCTGCGGTTTCTCAGCCCCTGCTTGGTGACTCTGACCAGGGGTTTTGCTGGAAGCCRGGGCTGACGCACTCTCCTGGGTGCTTCTGAAAAAACAAGTTCCTAAAATATGAATAACCTCTGTGTRTACTGTGTATTTAATCTACCTGAATGTTGGTAGTTGTGAGAGGGATGGTRGTTGAGGTAAGACCTTTCCTGCTGCCCTATCAAAGCTCTTGAGCATCTTCCCGGTGTGGCAGCATCACTTGTGTGTGTTGATTTTTAACGTTGGCTCCCTTCTCGTGTCCTCATGAGCTCACTGCTGTTCTGAGATCACTCTCTGCAAAGACTGATTTAATACATGGAGGCAGATCTTCAGCTAGTGTAAATCAGCCCTAACGTTTGCGGGGTTTGAACGATTTACATCACATGATGATTCAGTCTTTACYTCCAGGCTGAGATTTATAAATCAATCGATTTATGTTACAAACATTTCACAATTTGACATAACAAATATTTTAAATGCACGGTTTGCATAGATCCTAGTTTTGGGGAAAAGTTTTTAATTATGTCCAAATAAATGATGGCTACTTATTGATTGCTGAACAATAACTTCAGCGGATGAATTATTTCAGTCCTATTCTGAAACAGAATTCAAGTCATGAAGTTCCTTTCAACTAAGCAGGCCTCCTATTTGCTGCTGCATGCCTTTGTCCAGCTCATCTGATTGCCAGGATGTGGGCTTGAGAAAAARCATTGCCTTTCTCATCATCCTCCCCAGCTGTGGTTCACTTGGGGTTGCCACAATCAACTCTTTGTAGCATCCTAGTTCATTAGGGGAAAGTGAGTTGGGTGTCACAGAGTTACCGTGTGCTTCCTGGGTTGGGTGCAGCTAGTTGGGAAGAGAAACAGACTGTAATTAGGAGAGGAGGAAGTTTTTGTTATATACGTGTGCAGAAACCAGCACTGATGAGGAAGGGCATGCAGGAAAAGAGTGCATTCTAAATAGCATTATTAACAAATGTGATTTGAAGGCGATGACTAGAGAAGTGATTTGAAGACAAAGCCATATAGGAGAGAAAAGGCAGCTCGTACACCTAAGGTTAAGTTTGTCCTAAAGAAATGGAGTTGGATTAAGAGACTTTACATCCCCRTTGAATTGGCTGGCTGCTCGGTTGCAGACTATTTGGCTGACTGACACATACATGCAYGCTGAGAAAAAGCAACTCCAAACCCCAGAATAGAAACAAAATATTTTGGAAGATCAAAAATAAAAGGATATGAAAGATGAGAAATAAAAGGTAGCATAAGTCTCAGAATCCTCTGGAAATTTWTAAAATGAGTTTGCAAGTTACTTGTTGGTTCGCTCACCTTTTCCCCACTGAGACTGTGCAAATGGTGTTGACTTGCACCAGAGTTGAGAGCAGTGAAATTATTACCATTAAAAGCCCAAGGTAACTATCTTGGGAGATGGCAAGGAAGGTCTGGTGTTTTTTGGGGTCTAGATGGTTTCCCTGAGCAGATTTAGGGACTGAYCCCACTGCTGCCTTGGGGAGGAGCCCACGGCTGCTCTGTGTACAAGCGCCTTGAGGTTGGTTTGAGTTTATCTGCAGATTCTGCCTTAGTGCACGTTCAGAATCAGACTTGGGATGTCAGTGCTCTATGCTGCTTTTTAATGCCGGTATGATATCTTAGAGATTATATTACAGGTGATGTAAATAGACAGATAGGCTGTGGAATGAGATTTTTTTCTTTAACATAAGATAAAGGAAAATTAAACGTTTAATTGATTTTGAAATTTTAAAATTACTAAAAGCACTAAAATTGAGTTTTAATACTCCTAAGTCAGTGCTAAAATATTTCCTATACAAAACTGTATTTTACCAGTTTTCTTCATATTATTCCATGCTCAATTATGACTTGACGAGTAATGCAAATAGTATTTTTCAAAACCACACGAGGATACTTTATTCCTACAGATGTTAGGTGTTCAAATATTAACTTTGAAAATGTCAGATGATGCACACAGTGAATATGATTTAATGGTGCTGAGAAAAGCACAACATATTTAACGCTTGATTTTGAAGGTTTAAATTTTCATTTTGTCTTTATTAATACCAATGCTGGTTTTCCTAATAGCACTGCCAGYCATTTTGCCAGCATGGCTGGCAAAAGATCCTGTTATTTCAGATTTAAGATCTTTTTTTCACATGTGTTATATTTTACTTTTTTTGTGTTTTTACTTTTTGTGTTTTTAGTATGTGGAGTCATACTAAAGCTTTTTGATGGATCGCCAGTACTGCTCATAATCAATATGCAAACATACTGGATATTAGCTTTATTTTATGATAAAGCACTAACAGAAGCATACAAAATTGTAATGATGATAAGTTTCTCAGCTGTGCAGAGACTTGGGTATTTTTTAAGGTGTTAGAAAGCAGGATAACATGAAGTGGTCAGTCAAAATATGCTGCTCATCAGTGTCCTTAGAAGATGCACTTTGCTTCTGGATTCATTCCCAGAGTTATTTGACTGTGTTTGAGGTGTCATAGAGAAATTCTCACTTGTCCTCAAAATATTAGAGTCTTGCAGAGGCATTGGTTTGGTTTGTTAGCTGCTCTAGAGGACGAAGGTGCACATTTCATGTGTATCAGATTTAAGCAGATGTGATGCCAATTGGAAAATGCTGGCTGCAAATTAAGCTCTCAGTACCCGTGCTTGCTTGCTTGTATATTGCTGCTATATTTTAAAGGTACAAAAAGCGATGAAGAAACTGTGTGTGATCCCTAGTTCCATGAAACTCTCTGGAGTTTTTCCTGTAACTCTCTGAGGTTTTGAATTGGAGCAGGAAGCGAGACAGGAGCAGGAAGGGAAGAGGSAGAAGGAGGCTGCAGAGGATATTGAACAGCAGGGCACACTGAAAGGAATACAAATCAACTGAAAGCCTGACCTGAGTTGGATCTTAAAAGGAGTGTAGATGAGCACCATAAAAGTTCACTATAGGTTTCAATCCAAGTTATTCTGTCACCTAATGCATATTTTTAATATTTTACAGTGGAAAGCAAAAGCTGAAGTACACAGATTATTTAAATATGTCTTCTAAAGTCAAATTTCACCTTTTTGCAGGCCCYTCAACTCTTCACGCACTTATTTATTAAAAATCTATTTAAAACTTTCCATTGTTCTCTATAAATATTCATGTTTATTTTAATAAGTGCTTTGCAGATTTATTTTAATTCCACCCCAAATCCTCCTGTGGCTTGAAAACTTCATATTCAAGTCCAGGTGTAGAGATAAATGAGGAATGTATTTCCGAGATGCTTTGGAATAGTTATTAAGAGTATTATTAATGACAGCTATTTTTGTTGTTGTTTTTGATTGCCACCAGAGAAGGCAGGAGCTTGCAGCTGGGATTCTTTGAAGCAACGTTCTATTCTTTAGGGAGCTGTTATTTCAATGAAAACAATGAAATCAGTTAGCATAGGTAATAAAATAATTATAGTAATTTATTTTGGCTATTAAACGTTGAATCCCCTTAGCTAATCATCCACTTAAAGCTCTTACTCAAAATGCCCTGGTTGCTTTTGCCTCCAAGTTGAGCGTTGCGCATTCTTATGCACCGATAAATCCCTTTTTAATAAATGCCCGCCGCGCTTTGCCGGCAGCGCTGACGGGAGCCCCGCGCCCGGGAACGCGGCTCTGGCGGCGGCTGCTGCGCCCAGGGGAACCGGCGGCCCGGGGCCCCCTCGGAGCTGCCTCCGCCTGTCCCTGGGGCACCGGCACCCGAGCGGGAGCCGCTTCACAGCGGGGTCTGGTCGTGGGGTGCTGAGCAAACACTCTACAGTTGCTCGCGGGAAGTATTTCCTTCCAGCGTGTGCCAATGCAAGTGCCCGCTGTTCGGACCATGGGAAACCCAGTAATTAATGCTCTGTAATGGCTACAAATTGCCATCTGATTCATTTAAGCTTTGCTTCATTTTACTCCGTTGCAGTTTGTAATAACCGCTTTAAATGGCCAAAACCAAAACAGACAAAGGTTGCTTTTGGCCTTAGCTTAGAAAGTACTGTCAGTCTTGCTTGAGAGAAGAACAGCCTGGGGTTCTTCCTGTCTTTTCTGAAACAGGAGTCCTGGGAATCTAAAAAGATCCCTTGGAATTCCCGTTCTAGTAAATGCGGACGGATTTGGTTTATGTGCAGAGATGTTGAGATCAGAAGTTCATCTTTCCTAATGCTCTTATTGCAATATTAGTCGAGTTAGTTGTTATGGATCAGCTGCACATATTGAGCCTCTCTCCTGTGCGGCGGAAGCTCCGTGTTATTGGTTTTACMTCGCTCCTTGTTCTCCTGAACTGCTGCAAATACCTCCAATATTTCCGAAGACACTGCGGAGAACAGAGCAAGGCGCTGGGGCCGTGCAGCAGCACCAACCTGTACTTCTGTGCTGCAGTGCTAATTTTAGCTACTTTATTGCTTTATTCCTCAGTCTGGAAAACGTTATCTCAGATGTAGGGGTGCCGTGATGATTGTGAAGGTTTGCAGAGGGTGACACCTGATAGGAGGTTTGGGGAAAACTCGTTACAGCTTTTATGCTTTGCTTTTGTTTTCTCCTCCTAATACCTGAGAGCGATGGATATTTTCAGATAGAGTTTCACTRTTTTGCTCCCCTGAGAAGTGACAATCTTCACTTCAAGAGTCTACGGTCATAAARCCCTTAGGTTCCTCCAGAAAATTTCTGTAAAAATATAAAGTAACATTAAAATAGTCCTCTAGTTAGGTACTTCTACTTCTGTATGCAAGTGATATTTTAAAATAACAGTCAAATCCTGAGCAAAATTTCTCTGTGAGGCTGCGATAGGACAGATACAGCACTCAAATGTTTCTCTAGTTCTGTGGTTTTAAATACTGACCAAGTTAAAGCTCAGGGTATGGGACAGAGTATTATTAGGGGGTTTTGATATCCATAGATGATTTTAGAAGGATTTATGGGTTTATATGAGTTGACATCTGAATTTTTTGGCTGGGGAATGAACAGTAATTTAGACCACGCGCAGTATCCCTTGATTCCCATGGGAATCACCTTTTATTCCCAGTAAAGTACCCCAAATTACTAGCGCTCAGTAGGAGGATTAAATGAAATATACCATACTGCTCAAGAAACATTGACAATTCCTACAGCACATAATGACAGTTTCATAAAATTACTTCTTTCTTAAAACTGGTAAAATATATTTCTTTTGTTTCTATAGTGTATTTAAAGCAAATTCAGTACTTTAGTGAATGGCTAGTTGATTTTTTTGTGTTTTGAATCTTATCCAAGTTTGGTATCTTGGATAGTCTCCATTAGCTTTACTGTACCACTAGATCTATTATTCTAATCTCCTTGCGTGTTCTGTACTCCGTTCTATTGAAGAACCTGGAATAAAGGTCATTCTGGGGAAGGATTTTAAAAGTGTATTAATTGTTAGTTTTTATTACAATTAGTTTAACTGAATAAAAATTAGTCTTGAAATCTAAAAATCTTTCATTAGTCAGCTTTAAAATGAAAATTTAAAGTCTAATACTATTAAACATTATTTACATGTGTGATAAAAAAAAAGAAAAAATATATTAATAAGTTATTTGACTTGGGTTGAATAGTAGAAGGTGACATATGGAGTTGTTTATAGCACTGTGAAAGGGTCGTGTTGTGAAACACCTAAGTAGTGGTTTTTGAGGGCTGCTCTTGATAAGAATTAAATTGGAGATTTTCTTAGACTTTTTTTTAGTAAATATTGGAAATGGGAAAGTAGTAGGAGAAATAGGAACTTGAAAGGCGAAGAATGAATAGCTGTGGTGGTCATTTTAGAGATATTACTATATAAAAATCTGTACCTAAAAAAAATCTTTTATAAAAAAAGGTGCTCTAACTGATAGTGAAGCAGTGTAGTACCCATGGACTTTTCCAGTCAACATAAAGCTTTTCCTCTTTTAAAACGCAGCAAAACCTGTTCACTTAGAAGCAAGAAAGAATTCTGTAAGTGATGGATTTAACACAGTGGATAACCTTTTCATTAGACAATTATGTGTTTCAGTCCATGGGATATGAAGTGTATATTTTTTGTACTACGTTTTCAGATGTCAATGACCCTATTTCATGGAATATAAGTCACACTGTGAATTTAAAGATCTGAAGAAAATCAATAGATGAGACATTGAAGACTCTTAAATCAACTGAAAATATTTTTTTTCCTCTTTTCTCTCTCTCTTTTTTTAATCTTTTTCCTCAAAGCTCAACCTAAACATCAAAAAAAAAGTTACTGAAAGACTTGGATAATAATTACTGGAGTCTTGGAWTTTACTGTAAAGGGCTTTTGTATCCAGCAGTATTTGAAGTCCTAATCCACTAGGTACAATACCTTTGGAAAAGTCACCAGTAATGTAAAAGAGAGTTAATCCATTGAGCAATAAAATGTATTGCTTTACATAAATTTTGAAAAGTTGTAATATCTTCATGATCAATAACAAAACAGAATGTATRGACACAATTCACATTAGAGTAATTAACATAACTACATTCGTAATTAAGTAAGCATGTGTTAGATGTTAATATTCAGGGAGAGACTTCCACAAACATACCTTTCACTTAGACCCTAATAACATAAATTAATTATCCTTAATGTGCTTCCTCCCTATTAATTCGGAATATATTCATGAATGCAAAATAATGATCTTGTTCCTACCTCGTTCTTTTTTGTCTCTCATATTTTGAAAGTTCAGCCTTTGATATTTCAAATTATAAGCCCAAATCCCATTCTCAGAATTACATGCCTAAGAATTTAAACACGCATTTCTCAGAAGAAAAAGAAGAAAAAAAAATAAAAGTGGATCACCATATTGAGTGATTAAAAGCAATGCAACAGGTATAATCCTGAAACTATATACAGTTTATAACTAGTTGGGTGATTCTAGGGATTCAACCTCATATTTTTTTGTTAAAGCTGTTCAGGGTTTGCAAACATGCAGAGCTTTGGAGGTGTCAGCTTAATTTTCTTGTATGTGTACCTATGCACTATTGAAAGAACTTGAATATGGAATAGGACATTCTAAAACACGATTGAAAATGAATGAAGAATAAAACCAGATGGATCCACTGCCTTCACTGCACTAATGCAACCGTCCCTCCATCTTACTGCAGTTAAAGATTATTTAATAAATTCAAAAGACCAAAATACTTGCAAAAAAAAATATTTTTTTGTGGTGCTCATTTAAAAATAAATTATAAAAACAAGTCCAGGTATGCAGATTCAGTATTCAGCAAACATAGCTCTTTCAATTSTTATATTTTTGGATTTCTGAGGCCTCGTGGAGAAGCTAGGAGTCTTGGTGGAATTCATAGAAAGATTCTAAAAAAGCAGGCAAGGATTTTTGTCAGATGAGTATTCAGATTTATGTATCAAGAAGCAGAAATCTGGTTTATAGATGATATTACTAAAAGATTTTTCATTTAATATAGTAACACCCCTGAGTTGATAATTATCGGAGTTGATAATTTTCATTWTGTTAATTCCCAGTTAAAAATACAAATAGTAAATTTTACAGTTTACAAGGTCTGCATTTCTGGAGATACATTTGTGTTCTAATTAGATAGCATACTTTTATTATAGTTTGCTGATACCGTACTTCTCAAGTATAGTTGTGCACATAAATTGATAAGAATTTATCTTAAGGCAATATCCAGATTAATGATACATCAGAGAGTGATTGTGCAGCTGAAAAATTGCTCAAAAGGAAATAAAGCTAAAACATCCTAAAAAGTCAATCTAAGTGTTCAGTTGGAATTGGCAACTTAGCTCCTAAGATTTTGCCATGCCTTACTTCTGAAGATGGTTAGTTTTAAGAAACTATCCATTTTTACTGTTCATCTTTATTGCAATATTGGACCCATTTTGACTGTTTTATAATTTAACATCTTGCTTCCACATACTGCAGCAACTTCTCGGGGAGGAGCATTTTTTGGAAGGAGAGGCCGTGGYTGAGTGCTGTAAATTCTTCTAGTTGAGGGTTTGTAATGGAAAACTTGACTTTGGCAGYGGAACTAGATAACCAGCAGCAAGAACAGATGCACTCCATAGACTTGTAAATGCCATGGTGAACACCATGAGCGTTGGACCCAGGTGGGCAGTGTTAAGGAGGAACACTTCAAATATCTACGTTCAAGTGCCAACTGGGAGGCTAAAACAGATCAAGTAACTTGCCCGAGGTCCGGGCAGGGCTCAGTTTCCTTGTGCACTATTGGTTCGGYTGTGATTCCATATGCAACGCTTCCTGTATCTTGTATGCCCGAGTTACCCACTTGTGCTTATTTAGTTGATCTAATAAAAATCTGGATGCTTTTCAGTATTGATTGGTATAAGTGTGCCTTAATGGCAKAATCATTACTTTTTTAATCTTGGAGATGCCAGCCCTTACTCTTCTCAACTGAAATTCGGTTTCTTCGATTAAGGGCTGCCMTTACTAATTGTTTCTAAATGTTGATTTGACATTTTTAGTTCAAAAAGTTTAGTTCTTCAGCAATATCTCATGGTCTACATTCTTAGTAATTCATTAAAACTTAATGTTCTGTGGGATAGCCCAAGCCAGAGCAGGGAAGGTSCTGGAAAATCCTGGAACAAAAGCTGGAATGAAATGATAGCCCTGAGAAAATAGAGGCTTASAGGCTTCCTACACTACGTATAAGCAGCATCTTTCTGCCTATTTGTACTTTTGCATTAAAATGATGTCTGCCTGATGGTAACGGTGACTGAGCTTGCCTACCTATCTCACATCTCCTCAGTGCAGTGCTGCAGGAAAGGTCAGATAAGGATAATATGTCAAAAGGGTATAATTAAGATTCAGAAAGATTAATACCTGTGGTATTTAGTGAAATTGCCTTTTAGTGGAATGCTCATTTATTACTTTGATATTTAACATTTCTGCTGTTAAAATGTTAGTGCTTGTAAAGGTACGAAATCAGTGGCAGATATTTGGTTTATATACTTCTTTATACTTGAAAAAAGAACCTCATAGGAGAACCAATCACGAGTCTTGTTTTTCTTTTTTTTTTTTCTTTTTTTCCTGGAATACTTATGTGTCAGTCTTTCTGTATTGCACACTACGTTTTTATTTGTTAAGGTTATTGAAGTTATGTCAGTCAATTTGACAAGTTAGGTCAATTTGAGAGGGTGGGGGAAAGCGTGCTAGAAACTGTATCCGAGATCTGTGTAGCCATCTGCAGAGAAATGAAAATGATAAATCTGTAGATGAAGTGGAATAGATGTTATTTAATTCAACACAAAAAGAGCTCTTTACCATGATTCAGCACATACTTACTGCATAATTAAAGCAAATGAGGAGCTGCACTGGAATTCCTGGTACACAGGAGCTCCGGTCCCTCCTACGCGTCCAGCCATTATAAGAGCACATAAGAGAAGCTGGCACACATCCCAAAGAAGTAAATTTAGGTGAGGGAGCTACTGCAAATAACACACAAAAATAGGTTAAGCCAAGCTAGCAACTCGAGAGGTTTGAAAAATGCAGTGAAGTCATAACTTTTCTTCTCCTTACCCATTATGGGCAGTGCAAAATAGTTTTCTCGCATACCCATCTTCTGCTCGGGTCTGAARAAAGCAGTCAGCTCATGAGAAAAATAACCATCCTGAATTWTTGTCCATTTTTTAWWTYTTTTATTTTTTAAAGGCAATGRACATTTTGTTTTATTGAGAAATAGATCTAGAAGGAGTTTTACATGAATCCTTCAATGGTGCTAACGATTAAGTGAGTTCTCAGTATAGTCTGTAYATCTGTTCAGTAAAACTTCTCTAAGACATTGCTGCAGTTGTAACATCAAATCTTTGAGCATTGGAAGTATTAAATATATGTGATTTCATCTTCCATCATGTATCTACCACCCTTAAATTAAAAGATCTTATTATTTTAACAATGATCGTGTCTCATGTTAGAATTTTCAGGATTACACYCCAAACTATTTCTTGTGACTCAGAAAAGAGTGGGATTGTTGTGGATGTTATGGCAGAACTTGTGTTAATTGAAGAGAGGGGTATGTTTTAGCTATAAAATTACTAATATGTTCAGTGAATGTGTACAGAAGTTAATCTGTATGCCTGTCCCTCTATGCCTAGGCATGACAGTACTGCAGACTGGTACAGAAGCACCACTTTGGAAGGTTTATAATACTTAACTACCAAAACCTATCTTAAAACCTATCTTCAAAAAACATGGGAATTTCTTTGCACTCCATTATAGTGTTGGAAGATCTTTTAATGTGCTGGTAGAGCTTTGATCCTTGACCGAGGAAAAGGCATACAACCTTCTAAAAAGGAAATACAACTTGTGAATTTTCTTACAAGTCTGAAAGTTCTGAGAAGGTCTGATAATAACCTAATGTAATGAAATTCATAGAGAGTAACGGTCATTATTTGTTTAGCCACGTCGGTATCCTGAGTAAACAGTTAAATAAGATGGACATAGACTGGGCAAGTTCAGAAGATAATAACCTTAGATAAATACATCRTTTAWCGGACTGGAAGTTTCATTCTCTAAMKGTGATGGTTGAATATTAAGCAMTATTTTTTTTTTCWTGATCATTAAAAGCAGATTTGAAATCAGCAACCAAAACAYTTACTCTGTTGTCCTGCAAGAAGAGACAGAATGAGTAAGTCTGTACTCRTGCAAAAGAGGAGATTATCCCTGAGGCGCTTTATTTTGAGAAAACTGTTGGAGTTGTTCGCAAGTGTGCTACAAAGATGCAGGGTCTAGACAAGAGAGGGTTTGTTTTTTATTCTTTTGTGTATAGTCCTATAGTGGGAATTTTAGAGTCAGTCACGTAACAGTTTGTGGGAGCACACCCAAAGATTTTTGCTATTTTATAGATGAGTGTTTTCATTAGCTTTTAGACTACATTCTGTTCTTCTCTACAGATCTTGTCATCTTTGTCACCTGTATGTGTTAGGAATTGCTGTTTAGCCTAAGATCTGCTATTATCATTATTAAATATGTCACTGCCTTTAAAGAAGTAGAAAAAAATATAGAGTTGTTTTCAGACTCACAGCTGACGCTTTCACCAGAGCTTTATTTAGATGTTCACATGAAAACAGTGATGTGCTGTTGTGAAACCACTGGGTATAGCTCTGTTTGAGAAGCATTGCAACTGTGAATTGAGAACTAATTGTGAGGATTACTGGAAGTAGGAGGAAGGGAATGTCTTGTTAGGCCAAGACCCGAAAATGGCACGGCTGAAAGGCGAGACAGGGGGCAAGCAGGGAGAAGGGAGAGGTGGGGATATCGCTTGAATTCCTGAATGTTCTTTGGGATGCAGCAGCTGGTTGAGATAATCTTGTGCCTGAAGAGACTTGGAGCCCCCATTGAGTGGGGAGCAAGAGTGGGAAGATGTGTGGGGTTGGTTGTGGCACCAGCTACAGGCAGGGCGTTCCCTGGGTGTCACTGGAGSTCCAAGGACATTTGAGTCGATGCGTTGTGAAGAGACTGGTGGTGTTTAGAGGGTTGGCAGCCATCCCTGCTGCCCTTTTGGAGAGGGATGCTGGAGAGGGCGGCGGGCAGGCGGCCCTGGTGTATCCTGCAAGCTGTGCTGGACTCAGCTTTGCCCACAAGGATCAAAACGGCCAGACCTGCCCTTTTCCTTCTGCAGCTGGCCAGCAAAAACACTTGGATTTGCACCAGCGTGCTTGAGACTTGAACACCAAGCAGCTCTCAAACTGACAAATTCATATACTAAAGCAAGTGGTTAAACACGGTGTTGAATTGTGCTTTCCTTGGTCAATATTTGATGGGAAAGCATAAATGTATAGTGTCGCAAATAGTGTGTTTTTAAAAGTAAATAAGACTAGACAAAAGTGAAACAGAAGGCCTCTTACTCCTTATTTACTCAGKCAGAGTTTCCACGAAGGTGGACAGTTTGGTGAGGATTGAAGGACAAATGAAAAACTCTTTATTTGGGAGAGTTTGAACTTTTTAGAAGGCAGCTAAAATAAGAGGCTGAAACTGAGTTTTTAATTGCTGCCTCTTTGCAGCATGCTAGTAGGTTTTGCCAGTACCCAGGCCATGAGGATGGACTTCATTGTGCTTCACTTCCAAGCAGAGGCAAGGAAGTCTGTCCGTGCATCTTAGCCAGTCAATCCCYTGAGCGTTGTGCTTTGCCTACTGGCTCTGCCTCTGCTTGGGTTCTGYAAATATGCAGACACTGCTCTCTGTTTGAGTACTTGCTGGTTGCCTGTGTTATCTCTTTAATTAACTAGTTGTGTCTCTTAACTTATGGGCTTTTTTTTGTTTGGCTGGGGGTTTGATTGTGTGGCAACAAAGGAAAATGCATTGAACACTTGAGAAGCGTGCGGAGGGTTTTCGTCACTCATGAGGACACGATTTGCCTTTGTAAACTGCAGGTATCAAAGCAGCTTTTCTAGTCTGTTTGGACACACCGTGTAGTAACAGGGGGATGAGAGGCAGCTGTGCTTCGGACCACATGAGATAATTTGCAGACACATTTTAATTGCCTTTTAGAGAGCATGAAGGAGTTCCAAATAGTCTAATGAGTTCCAGCAAACACCTGTGAAATGCTTTCAGATGACCATGTAAAACAGAAATTAAGAAAGAAATGAAGCACAAACCTAGCATGTATATTCTAATATTCTAATGGGGGATAGAGAGAAAAAAAGCCTTTTCCTGTATACCCCCTGATTTGTCTAAGAGTGAAAAATAAAACAACAAACTGCTCAATATTTTCCATTTTTCAACKAAAACCTAAGTAGACAATTTCACTCAAGATAATAAAATAGTGTATTTAAAGCAGCTAATATGGGGTGTTAGGAAGAAGAGTGTTTTAGCAGGTAAATATGTTTTTTATTATTATGTCATAACTCCACAAAGTCATTTTAGCCAGTTAAAACTCAGATGTATAGGACTGTATGTATTTAAATCAGACATGTTTCTAAATGCTTTTGCTTCTTTGAGGATTAAAAAAATAGAAAGAATTTCAGAAAGAATTTGCAACATCTTGCAAATACCTGTCTTTTTTTAATTAATTATATTTATGCCTGTATAGTGCTCTGCATAAATATGTTTTCAGTGAAACTGTGGGTTGAAAACTTTGATGATAGTAAGTTATTATGGTTAATATTTAACATTACATGGAAGTAATACTTGAAAACCACAGCTCGACTGGACCTCCAGGAGTCATAACTGGAGTTATTTATCCCCTTTATGCTTCAGCCCTATAAAATATTGCTTACTMTCTCTATGAGGAATCTTGATAGAGAGCTTTTTCAGAGTAACGAGATAAATTTGCAATTTCAGAAATTGAGAAAAGAAAAAAAGATTCAAAAATCCGTAGGATTATAAGCTCTATAGACTTTGTGTGTTGACTTATTTTTAAAATCCAAACTGATTCACAGGAGGAAATATTTCTGAAATTCTTGTCTTATACCTCTAAAAATTCTGAGCAGTGCCTTTATGCTTTCAAGAAATGCAGCATGTTGATGGAAGATACATAAGATGTGCATTAACTATACAGAAGGGTATCAATTTGACAAGAAAAACTCTATGTTTGACATTCATCATTTGAACTTGCAAGACTGATTTGTGGCATGCAATAATGTTGTCTTAGGCCTTTTTGGAAATGTTACAGTTCTCAATTGATGAGAAGACGGAATGTTTGACTTTATGAAAAAAAAAAAAGAAGGAAAGTTTACCATTTGAGTGACGTGAATGAAATGACAGTTCATCTCTAGAATAAAAYACTGTGCTATGAGGCTGCTGTATCATTACTTCTTAGCAATGAAGAATTCCATTAAAAATCATCCCCATCACACACTTTGTCACAATGTATATTCTTCTTTGCTAGCAAGGACAAAGCTGTTTGGGATGTGTGCATTGGAAGGAAAGGATGGCTATATGCAAGGTGTTGCTTAAAAGTTCAGGGGAAAATATAGAATATCCATTCCTGTCTTTGAATAATCCTTCAGAGTTAGGAATTTTCTTTTCTCTGTGTGTGAAGTTTCCTACACATGAGTAGGAAATAAATTAATGCTTTTTGTTTTGGACACAAGAGGGSCAGACTTGGGGGGGAGAAACAGTCTCATGTGGGCAGTATGTGATGTGTGCAGTTCTGCAGAAACTACCAAAATCTATAGGACCATCTGTAGGGAAAATGCAGTGAACATTTGATTACAAAGAAGACGCCTAGCATTTGTAAACAAGTTGAGATATGCAGATTTGTAAGGTAGGGAGGCTCTGCTTCGCTTGAGCATAGAGAAGTTGTTTCATTCCTCACATCTTTTAGAWGTGAGCAATTGCTCTTGTTATCGTGGTTAATACCCTTTCAGCATTACCAAACACGGCTCCAAAACCCTTCCACCCCCGTGATGGGCGCAGTGCCCCTGGTCAGGCCAGCCGGCGGGGTGGCCCGCGGCCCCCCTGCATGGCGGTGCCAAGGGAAGCKCTGCTTTGATCTGTTTTTACCAGCAAATCCTCTTTGTGCACCGTGACTATTGCCTTTTTTTCTAGGCTGTCCATGCTCAGTCCTTGGACAGTCATAAAGAGATTTAAGGATTTTATCCTGGTCATGTTTGTGAATGAAGATAGGGAGTGTATTTTGCAACTCGTGATTTCCTATATTTTTTTCTCTGAAATTACTGTCGAGTTTGTCAAAATTTAATTACAGAGGGAAATACTCTTATTTGAGAACATTTAACTAAAAGTGCAAAGTATTTTAATAGCGAAAAAGCTGACTTTTACAGTACCTTAAATATCAGCACAAATTTTACTCTTTCTTAGCTTACGAAGGATCGTTGGGATAACGATAKAAGAAAAATAGGCATTTAACGTGTTTCCTTAATGACTCTAA
The DNA here is from genome assembly GCA_003342815.1 of Eudromia elegans. Classification (NCBI taxonomy): domain Eukaryota; kingdom Metazoa; phylum Chordata; class Aves; order Tinamiformes; family Tinamidae; genus Eudromia; species Eudromia elegans. Next base: position 1,134,184 of record PTEX01000160.1, read on the forward strand.
GGAGATTTTGAGTGTCTTAGTTGTTAAATGAGTGTATAAATCTCATTTACATCAGCGTTCTCCAATTCAAGGGTAGTTCTACTCAAGGAACAGGTTGAGACTAATGGCTGTCTCGCATCTGGGGGCAGAGCAGTCAGAATTAGATGGGAGAAGAAGGTGAACAGATGGATGTTTGCTTGGTAGGGTCCAGGSTCTTCTCAGTGGGCACAGAAGAGCTGCTGCTCATGTGGGAAGCCTGGTGTAGCAAAGTGTCTGCCTTTGTGTTGGGTTTGACTCTTGAGAAGCAGTTAGAGGTGGCTGGGGAGGAGGGAATATTTTTCTGTTGAGGGAGGAGCTGAGAAAAGARTAAGCTCTCCCTTCAAAGAGCTTGTAAAGGACTGTGTGAAATKAGTCAACTGACAAGAAAAGAGCTTCAAAACACTGTATACTGCAGTGAAAGGTTTGCACCATGAGGGTTCTCAAGCATTAGTTTGACAGCAGGGTGTAGAAAGGGTGCAAATATGTGGAAAAATATGAGGAAAAATAATATCCAGTTTTTCTTCCATGTAGTAAACAGTGAAGAGTGTGCAGGGTGGGGTGAGGTGGAGAGTAAACCGAGGTGGGCTGCACATGATGTGCTCTGTATGTGCGTCCTTGAGTTAGGATAGACATCCCGGGTGTAYAGGAATGCTTTATTCCAGGTCATTGCAGGGCAGAGGTTCATTTAAACCTCAGGAAAAGTGCAGAAGAAAGCATCTGTTAAAATCAAAACYACATCATCTTTTACAAATTGATTACTAGTGATGAAATTTGTGACTGTGATGAACAGAGAAATATCTGTACTACTTGCTCTGATTCCATACCTGTTTGTTTATGACGATCCACCTAGTATGGAGCTGCTCCAAAGGAAGTCTGACAGGGATGTAGCAGGGAAAACAGGATTTGGCACCGTTTTGTTAAGGCCTTTTTTCTGTTGGGCCTCCTTCARGCTAGAACGGATTATTCGTTCCAGGGTTAAAGCCTGGGATCAGAGAAGATCCCACATCTTAAGGAGYGTGCTAGGAGGAGGGGAATTGAGAGAAGTGAGTAAACATTGCCCAGGATTTCCGTGGAAAATCACAGCTTGCAGCACAGGGAGAGGGGCCAGCGGAGGCAATGAGTGCCCGCGCCCCTGCTCTGAGCTGGAGGCAGCTGATGGGAGCGATAGCCTCACTCATCTGCCTTGCTTGGTCATCCCCACTGTCTCTACCCTGTAGCTTTGAGCAATGCTTTACCTTGAGGATGTATTTTTAATGTTGCAGCAGATCTGGCACCTGGGAGGAAATTCCAGTGGGAGCTGGTGGTCAGGTGCACTTTGGATCACTCCAGCACCAAGCGAGGCCTCATGGAGTGGGCGCTGGCGTGGCCAGGCTGGCCAGAGCACCCACCAAAAGGAACATGTTTTGCCATGAGCAGCCAGTTCCTGCACATTCGTATGTGATTTTTACCAAAATATTTTGAAATGTGAGCTCTTTCTCTCTAGATTTGTATCAGAAAACATACGATTATTCAGAAGAGCAGAGTAAATGTTACTAAATTCACAGAGAACGTSTTGAGATGATGCACAGATTTATCGCAAGCACAGGTTTTTGTCAGCACAGCTCAGAAGCATTAAAAGCTGTAGTTCAAGTACAGCTGAATCACGAAGCAGGCTGGTTTTATTTATTCCAAGTAGWCTGTTTGAGCTGTCTAAATTACGTGGTTAACATGGTAAGGAAATTGTGAAAACGGGTCAGTGGAATGTTTGGAGCAGAGTCGGGCCTCTGCTGCCGAGCCTTGCAGCTTTGGGCAAGTATCAGCAAGTTTACAAACAATTAAGCTAAACCAAAATACTCTCTTAGGTTGTCCAAAACGTGGACCTGACGTTCCCATGGTCTTTATTGGTATCAAGTAAACTGCCAGCACATAGTCCTCTCCCCACCATTGATTATCTAATTACACGATCACTCCGTGAGTAAATCAGCACAACACGTGTGACCCTCGGTGTCGGTGCCGGAGCCCGCGCYGCTCCCCCAGGAGCCGGGCCGAGGCGCTTGGCCTGCCCTAATGGATTCATTATCCATTAGATCTGGCACACGCTCCGCGGTGCTCAATTACAATACAATCGAGCCGAGGGCCTGGTGTCAGCCCATGTAATGACTTTCTGATTATCTGTCTTTAAATGATGAATGAAATGAAAATGTACTATTCAAACCAAATGTAAGGTGGCTAAAGATGCTAAATGAAAATTTTATGTATGTGCTTTATGGAAAGAGGGATGAGGTCAGAGGGTAAGGGCTTGCCTCGCGTTCAGAAATAACAAAGCCCAAGTCCTGCCYTGAGCCCCTGCAAAACCACCTGGTTGAGGCTATGCTGTCTTTAAGGTTTGATGATCTGCCCATGTGTTATCTGAACGTCTCAATTATTCTCATTCTCCTGTTAAGTTGCTGGAAGGATTTAAACTTCAATGATTTTTCAGTTAATTTCATCTTTCCCTTTTTTGTCAGTGTGAGTTTGCTTGAGCTGTCTTCATTTGTAATAACATTTCTTTAGGCTAAGCTCAATTTTAGTGGAGACCGTAGTAATGAAAATATAACATCTAACTGCGTATATGTTGCAATGAATTACAGGGGGGAAAAAATGTCTAGATTGTTTCACTTCTAAATACATTGCTATGTGAATGTCCTTATTTATTGTTGACTGTTGAAGAGGACTTGAGGACGGGTCCAGGAACATGTAGTTCCTTAAGTGGTTTCTAAAAATCCCAACTCTAAAGAGCACGTGGCCCTGTCCCAAAGAGCAGGCAGCCCTCTCAGATAGCAGGCACAGCAGATGAGCACAAGGAATAATATTTTAACTGAACACTGTGCTTCTAAACGGACTAGCTCTAAGTGAGAAATTTCACTCTATGCCAGGGTTATAAATAGATGGGAGATTCATAAGCATTTTGTTGTTCAAATAATTATGAAGCAGATGTTTGATAGTACAGTCGTTTCTGTGTGTTTACAGCTGCAGTTAGTTTGGTTCAAATCGAAAACCCCATAAGGATGCAGGTTGGGTGCTCGCACTCTTTACTGGGGCTGCAGTTTCCCACCGATCCCATTGGAGCAGGATGGGTCCAGCTCCTGCTGGTGTGCAGCTTCCCCAAGGGATGGGGCTCGGTCTTGGCAACACGCAGTGCCCAGGACTCGGGCCGTGCCAGGGAACCGGGGCGGGATGGGGTGGAGAGGGCCTCGGTGCAGCCGGTGCGTGTGTCGGCGTGGGGTGCAATATCAAATAACTCCCACCTGACACGCGCTGCGGACACGATTGAATTTCGTTGCTTCTAAGCCTTATGTGCCTATTCAAAGGATGCATTATTCTGAATAATTTGGATATGTTACTGATGCTTTGTTATTTATGGACCGGAGTAGCTAATAGGTGATTAATTTTAGAGGGAAATATATCKGAGTTAAAAGTGTCAGCTCTCAATGAAAAACCATCCTAAGTTGTAGTTGCACTCAGATGYGTGTTCGGGGTTGAGTCAATCTTCTTGAAAAGCAAGAGCACTGGAAACATTTGTAGCCTCTCAAGCATATTGGGAACTTCTATTTTCTCTGAATCGGTCATGTCATTTTGAAAGTATATTTAATGTAAACGTTTTAAATCCAAAACCAGAGAGATTTGTGTGGGATGCTCACAAATATATTAGTTTGGTAGGGTCAGAGTTGCTTTGGACTCATCCCAGGGAACTAAATGAATCATGCAACCTCATGAAGGGAGATGATGAAACATGATAAATGAGAGGAAACCTGAAGGTGAAATTATTTTAATATGTTACCCATTTTCGTTCTGTTGATATTCTAATCATCATGCTAGGTCCATTTTATGCCCCTTTTGTTTTAGCTTCTCRGAGAACAAGAGCAGCTGTTTTAGAAGTCAGGAACATCTCTCGTTTCTTTCACAAGCCATCCTCCTATCCTCARGAAAAGAACTGTCCTATCATTTAACATTTTCCCTTGGCTTTATAATTCAGAACACATGGGAAGCTGAAATGAAGCGACTGTCATTGTCTTCCTTCAGGTTTCTCTATTCTTTTCTCCTTGGACACGATCCTCAGCGGGTCTCAAGCTTTGTAGCGCTGGGAACTAACAGTCGAGTGTCAGTCCTGGGCATTTCCTGAGCGGAGAGGTGACCTCTGCAAGAGCAACACACTTCAGGGCTTCTCCATCGCGTGCTGTTCCCAGAGCATCTCTGTAGGTCACCCGTGTTTAAGAGGATGGCATCTAATGCCAAGACTTAGCCCGGGTACAGATTCCTTGGGTTTTGAATGACCTCAGGTGAATTCCATGCTGAAAGGCTCCATTACGCTTTTAGTGGCGTATTCCCATTTGTGAGAGGCAGAGGTGGTGTGTTTTGAGATTGGTGCTTTTCAGAGTTGTCTGGGTAACTTGAGCAGCTTCTTTCATAYAGTTCTTCCTCACGCAGTTCTTTCAGGCTTTTTAATTCAGCAAACGAAGGCCTAATTCTCCAGAAGAATGGAAACCACTGTGGCAAGCAAATAAAAATTAGACTGATTTTTCAGTGCTCAATCGTTACTGCCTTCCTTTTGGTTCACTCACTTGATAGCACATGCAGGAAAGTAAATTTCCTGTGTTTTTCCTTCATGACTTTGTGACCCTTATCTGTCTCCCAGTGTGGTGCAGGCAAGTAGGCTAAGAAGCACAATCTGGAGGCAAACACGAGGAGTGTCTGGGGAGTTGAACACACCAGTCTCCTGGGATCCCAGATTGGGTCCCCTGCATGAATGGCTGGGACACGGACTTAGTTCAGTGACATTAAATAACTTCCATARCGCTGTTCTTCTGTTGCCTGCTGATAGGAGAATATTTATGCAAGTAAAAGCTACAACTTTATGGCAGTTCTCGACTCTTTAATAGAAGCATGACATGTGCATTACTGATAGTACGAACACTAAACCTACATACATGTGCGTATTTGAGTCACTCAGAAGAATGCATAGGTGCTTACAAAAGCAGTTCGAAGTTTTTATTAAAAATAAATATTGGCAATGTTGGGAAAAGTCAGGTGTTTAATTAGGAAACTTCTGTTGCTTCTAAGTGGAAATAACATTTTGATCTCAAGCCTCTTTAAATATTGATCAGTAATTTAAACACTCCGCAACAGGAAGGCTAATTTTTTTTGCAAGCTCTGTGGTTTGCTGGTTTTTGTGTGCCCTGTTAATGGCTCTTCTCAGCAACGAGCACATTTCTCAGCCAGGTGTAAAACATTGCCCTTCCTCCTCTAACCTTCCCTCTCCTTTTCATTTTTGGTCAGTGGTTTGCCTCAGATAATGACCAAGACAAGTGGCCAAAATCGAGTCTTCTGCTTTCAGTTATAATTCTGTAATAACAACATCTTATAAACTGAAGRAAAGGAGGAAAACAAAATACAGAAAATAACATGTGTTGGTAGCTTAAAAAATAAAGTTGACTCTATTTTCCAAGTCCCTGTGTTCCCAGCCTTTCTCATTTAGTTTTATTTTGATTGACAGTGATTTTCCTACAGTTTTCCCCTACTTCCAAATACCATGGAAAGGATATTATGCATTCCCAACCTGTCAGCTTTGGCTGCATTACAGAGCGTTCAATTATGCTCTAATCGAATAGCTGCCCAATGTAGGCCTTATAATGACTTCCTGATTATCAGACTTTAAATGATAAATGAAATGAATGTGTAACATTCTACTCAAAGATAGGATAGCTAGTGATCAAAATGGAAAYGAATTTTTTGCTCTTTTGTCTGAAGAAAACCATATATTTTATTGCAATTCCACTCAACAGTTGTTTTGTTGCTTGTTTTGCCTTCATTAAAATAAACACTGAGTGAGTTATGTAGGAGAACATTAGTCTTCATTTCTGTTTTCAAGCAGATGCTGAAGGTGTTAAGCAGGGTTTAGATTGTTCTCCATCCTCTCTTTATGTTGAATTGTTATGAAAAGCAAGGTCAGATTTATATGACTGGTTTCTGTTGGGAATATTTCARTACATGCTGGCACTGCAGCAAGTCTGTTTTGAGTAATGTATTATACAGACAACATTAAGGTCTGAATAAATTATTTAGTGGTGATAGTGCTAGATGTTTTTTACTTCCAGTCTGTGGTATTAGTACTAAGCAACTGATGCAGCCTCTGAAATCAAATAAACCTCTTCCCCCTCTTCGGGCTGCTGTGCGTTTATTCCGCCCAAGTCGGTTCAGAGCCTCGTAACCGTCTCTCGAGAGCTTGTTGGGGAGAGGCTCCAGCCCCCTGGCCCAGCAGCCTCTCTGTGCTGGGCATGTGTCTGAGGMGCTGCTGCTTGGTGCTAAGGAGACAGCTCAGAAAGCAGGTGCAGAGGCTGTGAGTGCTGGGAAGGAACAAGTGTAATGAGCTCAGGCAGTTCTCCCTGAGCGGTGGCAGCCCAGCCTGGCTGCTCCAGAGCCCCCATGTTCCTCCCTGGGTTGCATGAACCTGGCGGACGGTGCTCGCAGGTACTGCAGCTACTTCCCACCCTGCAGAGTTAGTGATTTTCTCCCATGCGGCCTCCTTGCTCTGCTCCGCATGGGTGCCCAGAATGTATTTTAGCAAATTTGTGAATCAAGTGAATTAAAAAACAATATTCAGCATTTGAAAACAGTGGTGGTTCTGCTTAGGAGATGAGCTTGTGAGCTTTGATGTTACTTCTCCAGTGTCACACCTGAACAACTTGAACTGAAGTGATGTTTTAGGTGTTAAATAAAATTTATTTTGAAGTTAAATAAAAATTTCCTGACTCTGAAAAGGCTTTCTAATTAAACATCTCAGGGCTATGTTAGAGTGCTCTTTCTAACTACTGCCTTGCAGCTAGAACCCACAACAGAGGCACAAGCCAGGGTGCCTGAGCACTTACACAGCTCCCGTTCTCTGAGTTGCTTAAATTCACTTGATCTCCTACTGCTGTGCTTGTGATGCTTCAAATTAGCTACAGCTGAGCTGGCTGCACCCAAAGGAAAGGCTGGGAGGGTGTTTATGTCCTATACAGGTCTGCAGCAGGGTGAGTTGTGGAGAATGTTTATGTTCTCTGATTAGGTAAGGTAGCATTTATGCATAGAACAAACAAAGTTAATTAATTATAAGTGTCTCTTTCTGATTTTCCTATTTTGTGGGTGGTTTTTTTTTTCCATTTCCCTATAGGCTATTTGTTGTTATGCCAGATTGAGGTAATTATTGTGTATGCCTATTCTGCTGTTACTGTTATAATAACCATTCTTACAGGCGTAACATGGGCTTCACTAGCTGTGTAGTCCTAGAGTCCTAGCTCCTTAGACTTCAGTGCAAGTAACTGCCTGGTGCTCTGGGGTATTTATTTGGCTTCCCCCTCACATATTTTAAGCAGGAAAGGTGCAATTTTATGTAGCAGCTGTGTTCRTTCTAGTAGAGCTTGAGCTGCATAGGTCAAATGCTGCCTTCAGAAGTCATAGCAATGCAGCTGTATTTTCTGTTGTGCTTAGGATCCTACATGATAAAGAAGGAAGAAACACCTTCTCTGTGATTTGAAAATTACTTTTAAAAAGATAATTGAAAATTAGAAAAGATGCAGGAATGGTAATTCAGTTTGGTTCTTAGTTTGCTTCTCTGTGAGTGATTTGTCACTGAAAGCAGCCTCAAACCAAGGAAGACTATAAATAAAGTGTAATAAATATATTTATTAAACAGATGGGGGAAAGGGACAGCATATAAAACACTTTGTCTTATGCCCAAAACTGTTGGGGGGAGAATGTCCCCATATTTTCTGCATGTGCAAGTGTTGCCTTCCCTGTTGTTCCTGCACTATGCTAAGGCAAATGGAGATAGCCAGTTGGTTGATGGGCAAAGCATGTTTTGAACAACTCAGAAAGCAGGGGATTTACTAGGGTAAAATAAGAGGCAATGGGTCTGAACTTCATGAAGATATGCAATAGTGCTCTTCCGTGTGAGGGGAGCCTGAAGAACTAAAATCTTGAAATGAGTGAGGTAAGTATCAACTGAGATGATACTTAGCAGAGGGTAGGAAATGGAAATAATACTAAAAGAGGAGATATCAAGTTGTATCCGGAATATGCAGAGTTCTAATTTTGCCATAACTGGCTCAAAGTGTTTATGACTTTTGCTAATCCCACGGAGTAAAAAGGTGCTCTTTTTGTGACGTGGAGAAAAGCTGGGTGAGCTTGAGGGCTGGACTAACAGAAATGGAATTGAAAGCCCAGGGTATGAAATGTGGGGCTGATAAAGGATACCAGAGAATTGCTGTTATGAGYTTGGAGCAACTCAGCTGGCTGTGCCCACATGTGTGTGCACACAGACCTGGGTATCCTGATTGACTGCAGGCTGGCTGACAAGTGCAACTTGCTGGTAAAAGCAATAAAATAAGGCTAGAGTGCAATTTGTATTTTCTACAGAGAGATGCGAGTGTTAAAATGACCTTGCGTCTAGAATATGGTGTTTAGAATCTGGTGTTCCATATTAAATAAATGAAAAATAAAAAGATGAGTCAGATGCCCTACACTGGCAATTAGGCTAATGGGTAACCYGTTGTGCAAATGAGACTGAAAGACCTTTAATCATTGGCCATGCCTGAAAAAGGGTCTGAATTTATAAATGTCTGTTATAATTGCATTAAGAATAAATACTGAGAAAGGACAAAAAGAAAGCTACTTAACCCAAAGGAAAATGTTGGTAAAACAGGCAACACATACTATCTGGTCATGAATAAACTGAGTTCTGGCCTAACCAAYGTGATATCTAGAATTACCTTGGAATAGTTAAATGGGGTCAGCAAAAGAGATCTGTTAATGGAGAATGACTGACTACTCTGGGAAATGCAAAGGAGTTGAGAAAGAATAGCAGACTGAAATACCTTTTTTTCCGTCAACCACACCAGTGGTGATGTTCTGTGTGAGAYAGGAGGAGGATGGTGAGTAAAGCGTAATGATTTTAAGCAACAGCAAAATGTATTTCAATATAGGGTAACGCATGCATGATGATTATCTGATAACATGCTAAYGATGCTGTAACTGTTGATAATCACCAGGGCTGCCACTGGGCAGTGCTGCACACTGGGACACTGTGCTGTGATGAGGCTGTGAAGTTTCTCATTGCTGCAGAAACCCTRCATGTGCTTTGGTGGTGCTGGCTGGTGCTGCTCGCTATCACACTTAGCCTGTGTTAAAGCCTAGGTATGCAGCTTATCACCTCGGGACTGTTGTCCGTCAGTTATCTCTGCTGAAGCTCCCTTGTGCTCAACAGGTAGAGCAACTTTCAGAATAAGTTCTTTTTTTTTCCCCTAATCACATGGAAAAATATGTATTAAGAAAATTGTTCTTCATCTTAATTGTATTGTACTTCGAAGCAGTTTGTCCAGAAAGACATACAAGCTAAAAAGTACTTGCACAGGTTCAGGGTGACATTCTTTTAATATTTGGTGGTTTGAGTGGTGCATAAAAATGGTTCTGCTTTCCAAATGGTTAAAAGAGAAGATGAAGCTTTCATTGTCTGGGAATGAAAATACCTCAGTAAGATAAATTTTATGCGGCTTTTATGCTTGTGCGTCCTGGCTGACTTAGCAAAGTTCACATAGACCGGGCAAAACCCTGTAGTCTATGCTTATTTCTTGTTAAACTTCCATTGTGAATCTTGGAGGAGAAATTAAAGGAGAAAATACAGGTGGCATGTGTTTAATGAGGATGCCCTTGGTGAAGGAAAGTAAATCTGCTAATGTTAAATATCTGTTCTGTTTTGAAGTTATTTCTTGAGAGAATGAGATGTTACGTCTGGTTCTTCTGTAATTTATGTACAAAAATCCAGATAAGACCAATTCTCCAAATATGTTCAGAGGAACCCTAAAAATCAAGATTTTTTTCTTTGAGAAAAGGCACGTGTTGAGCCAAACAAGCCCTTCCGTGTCTGTTTCCCGCAGTGTCGGTATTGCACAAGCACCTGATACAGAGTGGGCAGGGCTGGGAGCCGGAGCTGTCCCTGCCAGCTGCGTCCAGGCTCCTTGGGCTGCCTGCTCCAGACCCGGACATCCACCATGGACATGGCCCGGGGATCAAGTCACCCTTTGAAACATGGATGTGAGGGCTCAAACCCACTATGCCCATCTCCTTGTTAAAACATCTCTGCGGATTCCAGATGAGGACATGCGGTTTAGCACTCGGAGGCATTTGCATACATGCTCTCTCCTTTTTTCCTCACCTCTCCTGGGTGTACGTGATAAATGACAGATCGTCTCAGATAATATTCATGTGGTACTCCAAAATAATTCTGCAGACAAGGGTAAAAGCTTTTAGAGACTGTAAAACTGATTACCTCTTCTGTACTCTTTTCATCTTCCAAGCACTTAGCAGCATTAACTAATTAATCCTCGCAGCACCTCTCAGAGCCAGGTATCGTCGCCGTTGCAGAGATGCAGGAACCGAAGCAAGGTGCCCTGCAGCTCGCTCGGCATCACCGGGGCCCTCGCTGACACAGAGTTCTGCGTTGGAGTTATGCGTTTCCTGCTCAATCCCCCAGACCAAAATCGTGCAGTTTGTCTGATTGCTCTAGTCGGAATGTGGCAGGAGTTTTGCCAAAACCCTTAGTTGCATCCGGCTGAACTCCAAAGCTGTAGCTACCCCTTGCTGCTTTTGCTGTGTTGAAACAAGTTCTGTTCTGGAAGCCTTTGTGCTATGGAAACCCCAGAGGACAGAAGTTTGGCTGTTGTTTAAGGCTTCCAACATCTCCTGTAGGGATGTGTTTTTCCATGTAGGCTGAGACTGCTCAGCTTTCCCTGGTTTGCTCTGGTGCCTGCAGGAATACCTGTCCTCGCCTGTCTGCACAAGAGACCTTTGAGGTGTGCACAAGGGGCTGGTGGGGTCGCTGGTGGCTCTCGCGCTGGTGGTCGGCTGTTGGTTGTGACTGCCAGGCTGTCACCTCGCCTGGGTCAGCTGGTCCTGCTGGTTGGTGTTGACCATGGCTGTCCCAGCGTCCTCCTTGGAGCTACTGGGTCCCTTAGCCAGGGGACCTTCAGGTACRGGAGGCTGGGGGAAGAGCGAGCGTCGAGGTGAGGGTTGTGGTGCTCTCAGTAAATAGGGCGCAAAGTTCAACACATGTGGTCTCTAAAAGAATGAGAAAGTATAAAATTAATATTTAACCAGATTGCTGCATTTTGTCTGTTTCATGAATTTTTTATTCCTTTACGAAAATGCTGTTGATGGAAATAATATTGACAGGGCTTTTTAATATGTTCTGGTAAATGGAAACTTACCTTCTTGATGAATGCAAACCATCTAGCAGGTCRTACTGGGCAAATGCTCTAATAAGACAATAATAATTAGAGCGTGGTGCATTAGTGCTTGATACTGTTCATAACTCAGTTTTAAGAGATTCATAACAGGGATGTTAAGGTGTTCTATCTTCAGCATTTATGATGGTTATGTTAATATTAAGATGTGCTGTAGGAAAGAAGTTCCTTTTCAGAGTTTCCTTACCTACTTCTTTAAAGTAAGCTGAAGAAAAAGTTCTTTCAATTTGATTTTGTTCTTTAGCAGTTCCACAGAAGTGATATGAGAGACTCTCTATGACTTTGAATCTCTATGAACCTATTTGCGTGATACTTAAAATATTAAAAATCCAGATTAACTTMAGCTTCAAGTCTTTATTTCCCAATTATTCAGGAGCAGAAATTAAGAAACTTTACAAAAATTCCACAATTTTCACACGTGTTTTGTCTACATCCAAAACAAGTCACAGCACTCTTGGTTTCTGATATGGTTTGACTTACACGTTCAGATTGGGTTCTCATTAACGAAAGCTCCTTCTAGATAAGAGAAAGAYGGAGCAGAAGGGTTGGAAAACTTAGAGGGGAGTTTTAATGGCAGCAAGGGAATGAACAAAGGTAGTAAGGAGTAAGTGCAGTAATTGGGCCAAAATTCTGGGACCAAAATAGTTGTCCCRAAATGAATAGACCTTTCAGCTTGGAGAAGTTCTCTTGAGCTAGTTGTGGGTTTGTTTCAAATTTGTATCTTTCTTTTTTTTTCTTTTTTTTCACTCTGCCCCTTCTTTTGGTATCTTTGTTGTATTTCTAATCATCACTTGAACCATCTAACTTCTTAGTAGTACTTGTAAAATGCAAGTTGAAGTGATGTAGGAGGACCAGAACACATGTGYGGAATAAGAGTCTCCTTTTCATACCACTTCAAGCCTATCACCAGACTGATCAAACTTGCCAACTGTGCTTATTTTGCTTGTGTTTTTAAGTACCTGCACACACATTGTTAGTGCTCATATCTTTAACACAGCCCAGCAGGCAAGCTAGAGGTATTTTTTACATAGCACTACTGTATCCTTATCTCAGTAGTGCTAGTATTATCCCCTGCCAAAACAAGCATGCTATATTGAAGTGCCTGTAAGTATACAGGCTCTCTGCATATTCCTGGTATTTAGCCTGCAGCATGTCTGGCATCCCCCGTGATCCCAGTGTCGCAGCTGCTGTTGCAGAAAGGAGCTTAAMATCTTTTCAGAGCATTGGGGCTGGTTTAAAAGCAGTGTAGCCTCTGCTCGCCTGTGAATCGAGAGGTCCTTGCAGACAGGCCATGATGTTTTTCCACCTTCTGTTCCCCCCACCCCTCTGTCATGATAATAGTCCACTTGTGTGATTGTGCTCTGTGTCAGTTAGGGATGGCTCCATTCAGAGCCACAATATATCTCAAATCRTGGTTAGGGGCCAAATTGATCTATTCTTAAAGTTTATTGCTAGTTAATGAAAGGGATTCCAATCTGCCCAAATCATTTTTGATGAATTTTGAGAAATACTTCATCAGTTGTGCTGACTGGATTAAACCTGACACCACCACAGTGTAGRAAAAGGACAAGTCCAATACTGCAAACCATATTCTGTTTTATTAATATCCGCCTACTGTGGTGCTCAGTTATACCACAATTGTGCAAAGACCCAGTCTTTGCAATGTAATGACTTCCTGATGATCTGTCTTTAACTGATAAATGAAAAGACTGTGCTGCCTTCCATCCCCCTGGAAGATGMAGCTTCTTGCTACCTCAACCTGCCTTTTTATTCCTTGGGTGGGTGAGGAAATAGAGGAGAAAGATAAGGAATCTACCTAGTATTTCACTCTCTTGTAACCTGTCATCGCATGGTTAAATTATTTGGATATATTTCTCAGCCTAAAAAACCTGAGCCTAAAATAAATCTCTCTGGAATTCAAAGTGGGGACGTGGCTGTACGGGGTTAATCTGACTTCAGATGGAATCAAAACCCTTGGCTATTGGCGAACTGTAGGTTCTCCTTGTACATGTAAGTCCCTCCATCACCCACTTCAATGTGGCACTTTGGAAATGCAGAAATCTGTCACTTCGGAGATAAACCCACTAATCCACCTCTCTCCTTGGCACATTCTGTGTTCAGTGGGCAGATTTCTTACACGGATATTTTCTATCACTTTTGCCAGCACTACCTCTGTGTCATAAGCTGATGGCTTTAACTGGTGATTTTCTGTTTTTCAGATTCAACAGAGACATCCAAACACCTCTCTGCAAAATGTTTTCGGAGTGTGTCCCSCGCTGAAAGTCTCCTCCAAGGTAATAGTTATGAATGACAGCAAGTATATTGTAAATAAAATCTCTGAAAGTGTTTCTTGCTCATGAAAACTGCTTGTGAATTCTGTGTTCTCAGCACCAGCCTCTGTCACTGTTACTGGTAAATGTATAGAGAAGTTGTCTAGTTCTGGTTATCTCGGTTATAGTTTTTCATCRTAATTCCACTATCCTCACTGTTGTCCAAAATTTGCTTTTTCATCATTTCCCTGCCTGTTTTATCTTTCCTTTTTGCACTAGCCTGGTCTCAATATCTTGCTCAGATTTCTCTCTCTGTGCCTGTGAGTGTATTTGATTAGTGCCTTTAAGCTGTTCTTACTCTTTGGCCACATCTGCTCCACTGTAGTGGGTATTTCTCTAGCAAACACCCTCTTCATGCTCGTGTGTGTTGGCAGGCTGGCCAACTTGGGTGCTTTATTAGTGAAATAGCTCTAGGTGTATCGCCAGCACACTTGCCCTATAAGCTTGTTGCAGTCTGAGTTTCAGCAGGTTTTTCAGTGTCCTGGACACTCCTGGCTTCTGTTGTGGAGTTTCTCTATGGCAAAACTCTCAAGAGTGTTTTGGGGTACGTGCCTGTATTTGTGTCTGTGCACATACGCCTGTTTTATGTGTGTCGGTTTTAAACTTAGYGGCAAAGGTACCGTTCCAGTGCCAAAATCGCTAAGGGAGAGTGTTTTCAGAAAGGCACTGTGGTGGTTTGAAGGTCCTTAAAGTCTGTTGATCTGCTTCCTGTGCTACATTTGTGGTGGTTTTGTGCTCTGCACAATATGCCAGGTCTCTTGTGCTGTAGTGCAGGCCATAGTCCTGGCTTGCTGGAATTCCTACTTTATTGCAGCAGATGCTTCCTCTTCCTTGGACTTCTTTTAGCAGGAAGTCTTGAAATGAGGAAATAAATGGGTATTTTTGCTTTTTGGGGATATAATGTGGGATATAATCATGAGTCTGTTCAAGTACTTTGATGGCTACTGTTGTATTGCTAGATGAGGATTCAGCAAGATGGTGAATTGCTGCCCACATATTTATGTTCTTCAGCTCTGGGTGTGTTGTTTTGAGAAATTACTGAGGATGGGTCCCTCTGCTCTGCATTTCCTTAGGGTGTTTTTTCCCTTCCTCTCTAGTGGTGTGCTTTGCAATATGGTTCTTTTTCACAGGAGAAAAAAAAAATAAGGAACTTGGCGGCAGACGACTATGGCACATGTAAATTCATGACAGAAGGGCTGCATACATTTGTCTATAGCTTCCCATTCCACCCTCAAGCCAGGCGGGTACTTAAAGACCTGTTTCTGAGTGTGGAGAGTTACCCTAGTTGCACTCAAGAACAGTACCACATTGGTTTCACTGTTTCTTACTGGTCAATCTGGTCAGAGACTAACTATATACACCCATATGTGTAATATGTCACAGAATTGCAGTCAGCGATTTTTCTAGAAGATTTAATAATTTTCTACGTAGATGAAATCAARCCACTTTCCACAGGGAGAAAAGGTTTTGAACCTAGAGAAACGTAAAGCGTATGAGTCTGGTTTTGTTTTGTTTTGTTTTTTTACAGCAACATCTAAGTTGTCATCAGTCTCTTAGTGAATTTCAAATTTTCAGATGTGCTTTTGGGATGTGAGTTGAGTTTCTGTGTGTGTGTTAACTGTTCCTCACTGATGACGTGACTCGGGGAGAAAAACAATTTGAAATTTGCCATTTGGTATCTTTGATCGCCCTCCAAATTATATCAATTTAATGAATGTCAAATTGCTTTTGTGTGCCCTGACTTGGAGTGCATAGTTGTGTTATTGTGTTTTTATCTAATACACTTTAACTGATACGCTTGTTAAAGGGAAGTGAATRCAACCCAGCAGATATGGCATATATGTGTGTATATATATACACATATAATATGTATAAGTTATGCACAATATTTTTGCCTGCTGGATGGTTCATATGGTTTCTCATGAGAAGGTAATTACACTTCAGGAAAACCTGGGCAATTTAAGGCCACATGCTCTATTTCTTTTTGAGATTCAGCAACACCTGGTGGTTTATGCAAAATAGGCTCTTTACATCTTATGTCTGCATGAGGGTTGCCTGCGTTCGTATCTTTAATGATGTGATGAACTTGGTTTGGAAGTGGTGCCTTCGTTTCTATGTCGATGTTACGTAGTTGCCCAGCCATGGGCAACTGAGGGAGGGTTTGAGTTTGCAGCAGCTTTTCTGCCCCTTACAAAACCCCCACTGCCTCTGCCTTCCCTTTGTGCCCAGGGTTATGCACAAAGGCAYGCCTCAGTTGTGGTGTCTTGCACGCCGTTGTTCAAGGAAAGCAATTGAGAGAGACGTACAAATACTGAAGTCAGCTCCAGGAGGGATTATAAACCAGGATTTTTCAGTTGTAAAGAATAAGCAAAGCTGCTGCAATRATTGGTGGTCTGTAAAGAATTACTCAAGTAATACTGAGTTCTCAAAGCAATCAATATTTGCTTATTAGTGGTATTTTTGTCCAACTCAAACTGACCATTAAGCTCACTTTAATAATAATGTTCAGCTAAAGGCACTTGTATTCCACAGTCAAGCATCTTCTCTCAAGGCTAAATAATTCTGGGGTTTTTTTCTTCAATTTTTACATGTTAATAACCCCTTTGAAAAGACTACTTATTTTGGTGTGGCTGTGTGACCTACTGCTTTTCGAACAGGGCGTTCACTTCCAAGAAATTTTTGTGACTTCACAGCCACCTACAGATATTTATAGCCTTGCAGTTGTCTTTGATCCTATATCAGCTTTAAATTACTTTTTTAGTTACACTGGAAAAAACGATTCCATTGTTTTTAGAGTACAGAAGAGACGGGAATGTTGCCTTGGGAGGCTGCAGCTATTTTAAGACTCCTCTGACTAATTATAGCTAACTTATTACCATACATTGCTGCTGGCCTTCCAGAATCCTTGTTTAGATAGAATTCATTAGCTAGTGGACCAATTTGCAGAAGATTTACATGAAACTTTGCCCGAGTGTTGAGATAGTCGCAGTATTATTGATGAGAAAAGTTGGGATTAGTTTGCGAGCTGCGTTCCTTTCTCAGAGAAGACAGATGGCAAAACACCAGGACTCTGGAGCTGTTTGTTTACTATCAGAACAAACAATCAGAGCGAATTTGGTATTTGTTCTTTGTCTTTTGCAATTGCAAAACGCCTTGAAATTCTGCTATGCTGAATGCTWTTTCTAGCTGACATCTTTCATTGGGAATGGAATCATTGGGATTGTAATATGAAAGACTTCCACATGCTTACTCTGTAGATGTATGCTTTCCTTCTATAGTTTTCGAGCAAAGAGAAGTACAGTCTTTCATAAATCAAAAATACTGTATATCTTCCCCCTCAAAAACCGTGCAGTSAGTAGGATTCAATATTTATTAAAAGGTGCTTTTTTATGTAAGAAAATCAGAAATATATATAGAAATTGAGGAATTAACTGATCAGCACCATCTATTTCTTGTGTATTTATTTTGATTATATTTCCTATCTCTTCTGTGCTCTGATTTTACAATATGTTCTGAAATAGATATTTGACATTGAGACTAATTCAAATGCAATCAATCCCCAAGCCTCCCTTCTTCACGTTTTTTGTAAGCACAAGGGAATCACCCTTATCTCTGTGTGAACTACTTGTCTCCTCCCTAGGGCTGCAATCAAGAAAATAGACAAAAATAAAAAAAAGAAAAAAAAAAAGGTTGACTTAATCACTGGGGATAAAAAGGCATAAAAGAAAAAGTTTAGTCCTAGCACCATAGGCAAGAGAGCTGAAACAAATATAAAGCTCCACTGTGTTACTTGGTTACTTCCTTAGTGGAAGGAAGCCACCTGTACGTGACAGTGACATGCAGGCAGGGGAAATGGTCGTGTTCGAGAAGCTTATCAATTGTATTTAAAGCTATTTTGGTGCCACAGAGCTGGTACTTTGTTAGTTCTGCTGGTTAGTATGTTTTGCCCTTGGTTGTTTTGTAATATAGTGTTTAGTTATTTGTGCAGTAATTTTGTTCATTTTATTGTTTCCTTTTTGAATAACTTGTAATGCATGGTTATTGAGTAATGTCAGATATTCATTTTTGTAGATATTATATGAAGGAGTGAGATGAATATTAACCCTGGGAACTGTAACTCTAGATGTTGAGATGGGTTTTTTGTGCAAATACAAGTTCTGGTTTTTTGGCAGTAGCATGGGAACTATGTGGATAGATAGAAGGTTGCGTGCACTCGATGTTAGTCTGTGCTTTAAATATAAAGGGCATAATATTCACCTGAAGTGCGCTGCGAAGGTGTCGAGATGGTACCGGCCTTCTTCAAGGTGGTCATCAGAAGTTGACAGTAGAAATCTGTAAAGAGCAAAGTGCAAGGAAAGGGGGAGATGGAGAACTGTGTGCCACAGGCTTTTTATTTTTGAACTCCCAGACAAGTGTCAAGACTTGTTTTGGAAGATCCCTGCTAGTTTTTAATGAAATTTGCAGTTGGGAGAAGAGATGGGCAGGGAAAATTTAGAGGAAAGGCCTGTGGGCAGCGCTCCTTCCCCTGTAGTGTTGGTTTGGTAGCTGCATGACAGCGACTTTCGGACTCCCGAGTACCGAAGGCATTTTGTACTCTTCTTCACCTGCTGTTTTAGCAAATGGCTGAGGTGGTGAGGTTGAGTGTTGGCAAAAATATGGCTAAAAATATTGCTTAGTTGCACAGCGGCCCTAAATATGAGCATTTTTTGCATAGTGCCCACTGCACATGTGTACAGAAGTACATAGACATGTTTCTCTCATTTCAGTCATTAGTTTTCTTCTTGAAAAGGACATGGATGAAGAAAGAAGCATCATGTATTTATGCAATATTTCAATCTGTTTGTGTTTTAAATCTTTTCACAAAGGTGAACATTTTCTCCAGTGGCTTGTAAGTATTTGGATATAATTTTCTTGATATGTGAAAACCTCATTGCTTTCTACAAAGCGAAGAGTAAGTTCTACTTGGTAATTCTTGGCTACAAAATAGGCATTTTGCTTAGCTGCAAGCTCTTTTGTGCCCTGTGTTCTTTAAAGGTTGCTTGCAAAAATAGTTTGCTCGCTTACCTGTTTATGATTTGTGCAAATGGTGAAACAAATAGCAAAATTGCAAAAGCAACAAATATTTCTATTTGTGTTAGTAAGGGAATGATTCATGGGTAAATATCTTCAGATAATATAGAATAAATTTCATACCTGCAGAAGTTCACTTGGAGATTAATATCCTATAGTCAGTATGGAGTGGTGTGTAATTTAGATGTAGAAAAGTATAGGTTATTGCTTCTGAGTAATTATACCTCGGCCAATAATGAACAAAGAAGTGAGGTGAGGTTTCGGTATGCAGATTATCCTGTTACTGGTGAAAGATGCTATTATAAAGAAGTAAAGAGCTCCCAGAGTTGCAGCGATGTTGTCATTTTCTTTTCTCCAAAAGACATTCCATTGGAGTCTGGTGGGGGATTTGAGCGATGGCTCCTCGTCGCCTCTGGAGTCACRACCCCAAAGATTAAATGCAGTGATGAGTTTGTATCGGCAGAGCCACTTTGTCTAGAAGACAAAACATTTTATTTGGTGGGTAAATTGATGGCATTTAAGCTTTCAATTAATTTTACACTGCTTAGACAAATTTACTGGAAGTTGCTTTTTATTAAACCAACAGCCGAATGGCTAAAGGAATTACTTTAGGATAGATGAGTTGATTTAAGTGGAGATGAAGGGTCAAAAAATAAAAAATGCATTAGTATATTCAATCCTGCAATYCCCTCTGTTCAAAAGCAGCAACATCTTGTCATTATGGTTGTTTATCTTAATCTGCAGACCATTTGGGGGAAGCAGAGGCATGCAATCCAGTCTCCCCCCATCCCTTTACACCTCTCCGTAACCTAGGATGCCCAAAGGTTTTTTTCTTAGTAAGAAATGCAACTAATTCTTAGGGTGGAGAGACCGGAGAGCTGTTCCCTCTAAATGACTTTGAAAGACAGCACACATGAATAGGATCTGTTATTTAGTGGTCCCTTGAGCTACCTTGCTACACAGCTCTTCAGAATAAACTGAAAAATATGCCGTGAAAGCATACATCCTTTTCACAAATGCAGTTCTTGACTCTGAGGAAATTACCCGAATGTTTAAGTAAACAGCTTATAGAGAAAGTATTTTTGGTGTTTCTTTCCTATCCCTATAATCCTTAGCATGTGCTTAAATATTTTACATTTCACTTCAAACTATCAATGTCAAGGAATTCCAATACATGTGTTCCTTTTAGATAATCCAATATTCCCTTTGCTTAGCTTCTTAGCACGTAGTTGTCTGTGTGGTTTAGCAATCTATTACAATGTGTTCATCTTCCACCCAAATCTGTTCACCAAGCATCAAAACTCATCAGTGAGATGGAATAATGCCATTTAATTAGTCTTTGATATACAGTTTAATTAGGTCTTAATAAGGGGTAGTGCATCCTAAAATCAATTATCTTGCTCTTCTTAATAAGAGCAACTAATTAGTAGGTAAATCGCCACAGTTCCCCTTTTATCCTACAGTTTTCACAGTCTCCTGGAGGAGATTAGGCTGAAGAAATTACTCCCCAGTAGCTGAGAGAAATTTCTAGGCATATCTCAGAAGAGGCTTTGCCAGGCACGCTGCGATAGAGTAAAGAAATAGAAGAGAAATAGAAGGAAAACAAAATAAAAAGGCACGTGGGTGCTGAGTTTCAGATGCTTTGGTTTGAGAGCCTTCTAGCCTTCTTTCCTCAAGTTTCCTTCATTTTTTAAAACTTAAATTCACAATTAGAACAAGGTAACTGCTTTAAAAAAAAAAAAAGAAAAAAAAAGCCATAAAGGGAAGTATTGACAAAGCTGCAGAGGACTTCTTCACGAGTCTACAAGTCCTGCCTATTTGGAAGCGCCACCTGTAGCCACCTCCTGTGACAGACTGTAGTTGCTTCCAGTCCTGTCAGCTGGTGTATCCTGTACTGCAAAAGCTCATTTCAGGTTTGATGATGTCTTTTGGAGTCTTGGCTTTCAGCTTGATAGTGTCATTTTCTTTGATTGAATAGTAATATTTTTATCATAATGAAATGGTTCAAGGAGACTCAAGGACAAGTCTGTGAGCATGCAATGAATGAAGAGATTTTTCTTTTTTCTTTTTTTTTGGTGCTACTATATCCTGCATATATGAGTGCCTTTGCACTCAACTTCCTTGCCAAGGATGTCAGAGAGATTTTCTAACTGTGAAAGTGTTCTGTTATTGCTTCAGCTTCCCTTATGCTTATTGTTGCAGTTTTGCTAGACACTTTCTGGTGTTAGTCATTAATGACAACACGGTGCCCCCGTTCAGAAAGTCTGAGGTTGCTTTCTGCTCTGCATTTTTCCTCGCTGCTGYATTAGTCATGCTCTCTGTGGAAGGAGGTGCTTAGAAGGAAGCCAGGAGAGCAAAGGAAACTTTGTCTCCATTCCTGATGCAAGTGGATAGCCCAGGAAATCAGTTCATGGTCTTGAGTACCACAACACTGTCCTCTTTTACCTAAGCTAGTTGGAGATACGAGGCTATAMGAGTGGATATCTGAATCTGCAGATAGTGACACATCAGCATGTCTTGCTGTCCTATGTTATGTGGGTAGTCTTAAGCGGTAGAGTAGAAAACCTCATGTGCACTCAGGTTCCCTTGCTTGTTGTCTCACTACCTGTATCCAGTCCGGAGTCTGAACACCATAGACCATGGAACTCGGTGCTTTGTACCCACGTGAATAAAATGGGTCACTGACATCTCCACGTACTTGTTGAACACTGGCAGCGACCTTTTCAATTGCATCTGATAGAAAAGTGAACTAGTAAACCCTGACATTGGAGTTGTGTTGATGCTGTGGCACCTCTCCCTCAGCACTGGGGCATTTACTTGGTTAACAGTGTTGCATGGGAGAAAAGGGGAACACATAATTAAACTCTATTTTCGGTCAGAGGTGACAGAGACAAGTGAATATTATTGAAAACTAGTTTCCAAGTAAATTTCAGATCTGCAAAGTCTCTATTTTTTTTTTCCAAACTGCTTCCACCTAGTCCCCTGCTGTGTGGCCTTTTCCATGTTGTTGTTTAGACTCATCTCTCTCATGGTGTTCACAAACGGGAGGAACACTGGTGCTGTCACCATGCAACAGCAGCACTAAAGTCCAAGGGGCCAGGCATGGAGATGCCACCCCACAGGAGCCCATACTTATAAAGCTGCTTCTTCTCGCAATGCATCTCTGCTATTTGTGATAAAAAACTAGCATATGTTTGAGAATTTTCTTCTAGTGGTCCACAGTCTATCTGGATGCAGGGTAGATGTCTAGGTTAAACCTGCTTCTGCCAACAGCTCAACATTGAGCAGTGCTTAGAGAGGTGAAACACACCAGCAGTGCTGCCTCACAGCTGTGTTCGTCATAGCTGTGGCCATTGGGTTTCAGGGTGGATGCTGGTGGCAAGTTATTTGCTATTTTTAATGAGTTGAAATAATGAATTAGTGCTAATTTGTAATCAGTAAAGGAACACAATTGTCAGTAGGGAAAATGGTTAAGTGCCTTCATAGGGGTTTTTTTGTTCATTTTCATATGTGAAACAATTCTATAACTGAATTCAAAAAATAAGAAGCAATAAGCTCTGAAACAGCTGGAGAATGAAAAATAGCAGGAATCTTTCCATTGACCCCTGCAGATTTGGGATCTGGTTCATAATGGGGACAGAAARGTCATCATCTCCCGCTCTCCCCTTTCCCCAGCTGCACACTTTACGCGAAGGCCAACTTGGAAGCCACAGAGTTCATTACAGCTTAGCTGTATTTCAGAAACATCTGTGCTCCTGTTTCCCCCAAAGCAACTTTTTATTAGAATATTTTGTTCCTTACAGTAAGAACAGCAGGTCTGGATCAAACTGCTGCTGTCGTAATTACTAACAAGTTACTGAACAGGTAACAGAAGGTTATTTTAGGGAATAAAGAAAGAGGTAGGTTGTGATTTTGCCCAAGCTACCAGATAGTCCTTATAAAATTACTTTTACTTTCACCTCCCCATGTTCAGGGCTCTTTCCCTTTTGCTAGGGGCCTGGTTCGTGTAAAAAATCTTGGTTCGTACAAAGTGCTGAAGGGTTTTTGGCACGCTAGCCCGAGAAAATACCTAAGTCAGTACGTTTGTAATTAAATAAATTCCCTTTTCTTTCAGAAAGAGTAGCAAATGGGAAAGAAAGCACATCTTCCTCCCCTTGCCTGTTCCATATTGCAATAACAGTACATCTTCTCCCTGCCAAAGAGCTCAGTGGATGTGGATGAAATCATGAGACAGGACAAAGTTTCATATGCGAATTACTTGTTTCTTTCTCTCTCCTCTGGCTTTTGCTGTGTAGCCTCCAAGGCTGTGATTGGGCGGGGGCTCTCCCCCACAATACCCATCAGTGATATGTGTAGACCACATGCTGCATTTGAACCTGAAACKTTTT
The DNA here is from genome assembly GCA_003342815.1 of Eudromia elegans. Classification (NCBI taxonomy): domain Eukaryota; kingdom Metazoa; phylum Chordata; class Aves; order Tinamiformes; family Tinamidae; genus Eudromia; species Eudromia elegans. The sequence continues at coordinate 1,157,284 of PTEX01000160.1, forward strand.
GGCTAAGATCAACCATCTTTTTGGTGTGAGAGACTTAACTGTTGAGCAGGGCTGTTAAGGACCCTGTCACCTTCTCTCCTCGAGCAGCTTGGACTTTCATCGCTGCCCTGTTCCATGGCTATAGTGACATTACACCTGCAGCTCGTAAAGAGCAGCCGTGGGGGCAGCTTGGTGGGTGGCTGCTCAGCCAGCGCACATAATATGGCACAGCTGGAGCCAGGGAGGCCTATGGCCAGTGCTGGGCTTGGGGCTGCCCCTTGAAGCTCCCTGTCTTGCTCCTGGTATCCCCTGAGGAAAAGAGAAAACGGCTTCCAGTGTCAGATCTGTGTGAGAGTTGTGGCTTCCTCAGCAGTTTGGACGTGAGTAGAGGGGTCCTGGATCTGCTGGTGTTCCAGGTTCAGGGATGGCAGGTGAAGACGGGGGAGCCCTGCAGAGCAGAGCAGGGTCTGCGCTGGCTTTGGGCAAGTCAAGCGTGTCAATGGGTGGCCTGTGTRGGCATCTGAAGGGCTGGTTTCTGCCTTTCTTTCCTTGCTGCCCTTCCTTGGTGTGTGCTTGGGAAGGGGCCGTGTGGGAGAGCGCTCCCCCAGAGCCGACTCTGCCCCACTGTTGAGGTGGGCCCAGCTGCAGCGCTTTCTGGAGGCGCCTCTCCTGGCCTCACCAGAGCCACCCTCTTAGCAGCCCAACTTGCAAGGTAATAAGTTTATTTGAAACCACCACACGTTTGCAGGCAGAGGCTGGTGGCTTGGCTGTGTTTCCCTGTGTGGCTGTTGAATCATGCGTTGAGGCAGCGTGAGTGCCAAACCCTACCGAGAGGGACCCCTCAGGTGTCTCAGATGCACTTGGGGTTGGTGTAGAGGGCTCCACAGGCTAACTGGCGATCAAAATGAATTGTCAAGCAACTGATTTTTGCCCTTTGATGGGACTGAGGAGTTGTTAGTTCATCTGGAATAGTTCACCTAGAAAGGCGACCGTTTTCCTCTGTGTTGTTGCCGTACATACCTTTGTGACCTTTTTTCATGGACAACAAGTTCTGCTGATCTACTGCCTAAGATAGAGACCTCTGAACGGTGGGATATGGGAGGCTGAATCTTTATACATCGTGTTCCTAGAGATTTAGTTCCTGTTCTTCCTCTCTCCTTTGAGATAGAGCCTTCCTGAATCTCCAGGGGACTGAGGAAAAACAAAAATGTCAGCAGCTGTACTACAAATTATAAATTTCATCTGCATTTAAAATTTAATTTAAAATAATCTAACCTTGTATTATTTTAAATGCCAGCAAGCTTGATATTTCTTTTTACATTAACTTGAGCTTACTTCAGAAAATGATAGATGGATATAAACATGCCTTAGTCTGTGACTGTTAATCACTTTATGTTTCAGTTTCTATGCGTTTTATAAAGAGAATTGTATAAAACAGCTGGAGAGTTTCTTCCTCAAAATACAGAGCTGCCTTTTTTTTTTTTTTTTTTTTTTTTTTTTTTTTTTTTTTTTTTTTTTTTTTTTTTTTTTTTTTTTTTTTTTTTTTTTTTTTCTTTAATACCTGTAACTCCAAATTTACCTCTGTTTTGCCTTTTCTTCTTCCTTTTCTGTGTGGTGTCACATGGTTATTCTTCCTGAGCTGCCGACCTGCTCTGAGCCTTTTCTCCAAAGGTCTTTGCCTTCTTTCTTCTAGTGGGAATTGTGGATATGAGGAATTTTCATAACGAGGAGCAGCGTCTCGTGCAGTTCTTAGGGATGACCGGTGATATTGTTTATTTGTGTTGCAGTGAACTTCAGGCTATCATTGTATTTAAAGAGGACTTTTACCCAAAGGAGAATTGCAGTCTCATTTTATAAGGCTCAACTGGGTCCTGATTGAAGGGAAATTACTAGTTGGAGGCTCTAAGGGAATGACAGATGTGACATTACTGCTGTCCTTACTTGTACAGTGTAATTTTGGTGTATTTGGCCCCTGACCTTTGTCATTACCGGGTGATGTTGGCTTTATCCATGCCAGCTGCCCTGGCTGCAGTTCTCGGCTGCTTGGAAATCTCACGAGATGCTTTGTCCCTGCCTTACCAGGTCCGAAAGGTCAGGGACACCTAACGCACTTAGGGTAATATTGACCATATGTTTTAGGGCAGAATGTTTAATTCTTTCATCTATTACCAGTTCAGGGTGTAGTGATGAAGTTGGATATAGTCTTAGCAGAGATAATCCTGCGTACTCAAACACGGAACAAACCTGTGTGAGTTACGTCGGGCTTGCAGTTACGATTCCAGTACGTGGGATTTTTTGTTTGTTTTCGAGAATTAAGTGTTCACAGTTTTAATCTTGTTTTCACAACCATGAGCTCTAAAAATTTGAAGGCTGTAACTTGCACAGATGATGTCTAGAAATAAGACACTAAGAAATAGAAATGTGAAGTGACATATTGTTACATGGGATGAGAACTGTTCTGAGTTTTGTTTTACAAATTTTATAACAGAAATAGAGCTTTTTTTTTAAGCAAATTTGAATCTTTTCTATGCTATTCTTTAGGTCAATGCTTCAGAATGGTTTTCTAATTTTTTCCTCTAAAGCACACAAATTGTCTTTGTTTATATATTTAACTATGCCATTTTATAATACAAAAAGCATTGTAAAGGAACTGAATATAAATGTTTACAGTAAGATTTGTAAATTTGTTACTGTTGCTGTGATTTATGAAACATTGTAAACACTAAACATTTGAACGAATTTAGGCACATTTCTGTCTGCTTCTTCCTGATTTTGAGGTGACTTAGCACAGAAACAAACCTTCTTTATACAAGGAGAGTCACTTAGCTTGGATATSTGATGTTTCAAGATCAAGGGCTACAAACTGTGCTTTGGTGGGTGGTATTATTTTTCAAGTGCTCTATTGTCATCACATGTTCCTCCTTTGAGGAAGCATTGCTGCTGAAGATATATGCTCTCCGATCCGGGGTATGATGGAATCAATATTACCAGGGTGATCACCYACCCTGGGGTGGGCAAAAGGCCTTCTGCATTGGTGAATTCTTTTCCTGTGCGTTTCCTTCCCTTGCACCCACAGYACTAAATTAACTGCCCTTTTAGGGAGTACAGGCCCATGTGGGTTTCTTCAGTAACTGTCTTCTTATAAATATATAAAGCTTCCTGAAGGGGCTGAAATGAGTGCGTAGATATCTGTTTCTCCATCTCARTTTGTAGTTTTATATGTATATGTGTGTGGATATCTAAAAGAACAGATTGATTATGATTGAAAATCAAATACTGTTTATCTGAATCAGAGAACTGCCTCTGAAAACATCAGGTCTATGGTTACTTTCCAAAATGTCCATGTATTTGAGTTAATTGTAGTGAGATTTAATTCACTTGATTTATCCAGTGATTTGGGATCTTAAAATGTATTCATCATATAGGAAAAACATTGTCATAAGTATTATAAAGAAAGAGATATATGGTGCTGTCCAGTCAATACTAATCATTTTGACAGTTAGTTTAATTTTTTTCTTTTTTAGTTCTTTTTCCAACGGGTGAATTTAACCAAGAAGATTTGTTTAGTTTTTAACGAGATAGGAAGCTTGTAGAGTGTGACGTTAAATGTGGAGGCAGAATTTAGTTGACCAATGAAGGAACAGTCTGTTCAGTATGCCAGTGTAATGAAAATAAAAGTAAATTCTACCTGCAGGTCTCTAGCCATTAAATTGGCTCTGCTTCATTTGAATAAACTCAATACAGATTTTCTGAATATAAAAAATACTGTGCTTACTGCTATGAAACTACTCCTTAGGCAGCCTGGCACAAAATCCCCTTTTCTGAAATCCAGAAAGAAACATTTCTGTAGAGAAGTTGAAATAATGATTTTCAGGATTTTCCTCTTCAGCATCATTGTTTGGCAATTTTTCTTAGTAAATTGTCATAAGGAACATAGGAAAGCAATGGAGTAGAGGTTAATAGCATTTGGATTTGACTAATGGAGTTTATACCATGATTCAGTAAGTCTTAATTGAAGGTTGTATTTAAAGCGGGTGGAAGAAATGCTGTCAGGATAACTGAATGCCCGTGGAAGAAAAGTGGGCGTCACTAAAAAGTGACGTATGAGGTAGGGAGGAGAGCGAGGGTCTGGAGCTACCTGTCCTAGGTGCCCTGGTGTTGGTGACGTCCATGGGGACCCTGAGCCTGCGGGAGGAGGAGGCTGCGCTCTCCTGCGCGGTGCAGCCGCCTGTGCTGTTTATGGGAGAGAAAATAATTGAAGAGATGCAGGCGCGTTAGRACTGCTGCTGTAACTTATGGTTGCATTCATCATGGGAAAATGAACACTAATACAGTCRAGAGGAAATGGCTGTGAAGAAATAGTACTGAGAGACCTTGAGGTGATTGTGCAATTAGCATCTAATTTGTTTTCCGCTGTGCTACAGCCCCAGAAGTGGCTGGTATTACCATAAGCAGCATATACGAAGTCATCTCAGTTTGGGATAGAGGAGTAAGAGACCCTTTCAGTAAAGCTCCTGAAATAATAAACTCCAGATACTGCATTACTGATAAGTCTGATCGATTATAACCTACTTAGAGAAAAGCAAAGTAAATAATAAGGGAGCTGGAGTCAGACTTATAGGACAGGGAGGCTAGAGGAATGTTATGGGAAACAGGAGCTTCATTCAACATTTTAAGGGATATATTATTAATCTATGGAATTATATTGCAACAAAACTGCTAACCTGATGGTTGCAGGATAAAGATGCTGGAGTTGTATTTTTAGACTATTTAAATGCTTARGTACTTTAAGCAGACAGTGAGATTCTTGGACGTGTGTGAGATGAGATGCATAAGATGCAGTATTTTCACATAGTGCTTTCAAACAGATTGCAGGCACATACCTCGATGGCTTTCCTTCTGTGATTTACCAGTGAGGGCAGATCTGGGCCGCTTGCTTTCTCCTGAACAAAACGAGGCAAGTGAAAACCACAGCGAGGGCAACGTAGATGGTGTGTACGCGTGTGCGGACCATAGCAGCAGTGCTCTGCCTATACCAGCATGGGCCTTGTCATCGTGGTTGGAAATAGGATTCCTCAGAGAATCTGGAAATGATGTTTATTCCTTAGGGAAGGGAAACAAACAAGCTGTTAGACTTGATGCTGTAAAACATCCAAAAATTCTAAATAAGTATGTCACAGGAACAGTRTGTATCTCCCCATAAAAAGCTTGGAAGAAAACACAGCACTGATGATCGTCGTCCTCAGCCCTCCACCATGGAGCTCTTAAAAGYGAACTTCATCTCTGTTGGTACCATTTCTAGTAACTTTGTAGATAATGTGTCGTGATTGCACTTGGAATAAAACTTGGGTGTGTTTGAGCATCTGGATTTGTCATGTTCTGCATCTGTCACGTCCACGTACCACATGTGCTCTTCTACAGCATCACGTCTGCTGATGTGGTCTTAGTATGTTCATTCGAGTCTTGCATTAGTAACAGGAACGTAGAATCACAGGCAGTTCTGCTTYGCTTACAGGCACGTGGACTGTAAGCTGTTCAAGTAAGTGCAAAYAGCATCAAACTTCTGGAAACAGTAGAAATACAGCCGTAAAGTCTATTCATCAAGGGAAAATGCAGGCTAATATAACTGAAAGAAATGGTGATGAATATGACCATAGCCATTTTAGCAGCCATCCAACCAAGCTCCAGCTGGGTGATTTCAGGAGTGGCTGAAAAGAGTGTTTAAAACAAGCACTTCAACAYAAATGAAGGTAGTATTGGAGCTGTGTGGGTAATGCTTATGTCAGATACGAGGGGRCCTTTGTGAGAGGCAATGGCACCAATCTTGACAAGCTTTAATACAAACAAAAACCCTTTCTCAGGGTATATATGGCTATAATAGGTGGATAAAAAGTCTAYGTAAACTGAAGTATATCCACAGAAGCAAACAAAATTGCTCGCTTTTTTTCTATTTCTGGTTGATAATTGAGGAGATGGTCCCATTTTCTCAATCGGCGCTTCTAAGAATTTTTTTTTTTTTTTTTAAAAAAACACACACAGAGAAGAACTATGGAAAAAATATCTTAAAAACCTGTATGAAAATATACTGTTGTATAGAAATTTCTCACATGAGAGACAGAAATAGGCATGGGTTTGCCCTTCTCTGTTTGCTAAAGTGATGTGTAAAGCTGTTAGATTAAACAGGAAGCAGAACGTTTTATAGAAAGCATTTCAGACCCAGCTATTGTTTGCTGAAATCCTTCTTCAAAGTGCTGTTATTTTATATAAAGCAGAAGAGTGGAAAAACAGAGGCACTGTTCATCAGACTTTATCAGAAAGAGGAATGAAGCTAAAAAATAAGCCTTCTGTTCGTGCCGGTGATATATGAATCACGAGACTTTGAATTTAGATTAAAAAGAAAATACTGACAATATAGGAGAAAATAACATAGTGAACATAAGAAATCAACTGCCCAACTGTGTTTTAGATTGTACCGTGAGGACTTAAATATGGGTTGAATACAAGTTGCAAAATTAACACTGCGGGTCTGACCTTTCCTCTTTGATCCGGTGTTTTTCTGTCTCTCTGGCATGTTCCACTGATGTTCTCCTGCCATAGCACTCTTAGCTAAAATAACAAAGCGTTTAATCTCACCGCACCCCTACTCCTTTTTCCTCCTTTCTTTCAAAAAGACGGTTCTTGCTCAGATCAGCAAGCTGGCAGCTATTTTGGACTCTTCATTTCTGCCCATTTTGTCCGAATCTCGCAACATCTGCCTCCACAAAATGCCTGACAGCTGACTGTTTTGTTTCATCCTCACTGTCAGCTTCCTTGACTGGTGCAGCATTCTTTGCTTTGGCTTCTCTTCAGCCTCTCATAAATACAACAAACTATTTGTCTGGCCTGGCAATCTGTTAATGTTATCTCACCTCTGCAGATCGTACGCAGTCTGATACCAGATTGAGCCCTYCCAACTCTGGGTTGTTACTTCAGCTCGTTTATTTTTCTTTCTACCTGCCCCATCATCCTTCATGGTGCTTTTTTTGGTAGTTTTTGGGTTGTTTGTCCTGAAACTTTGTGTGTTGATTTACTCTTTTTGAGCTCTCCGGTTCAAGTGACAGCTCCTTCTTGTGTGCTTAGAAAAGATTGCTCATAACACACAGATTTACAGGCAAATTTATGGACAGAGAGTGTAGCCTGCACAACTTGCTCGGATGCTTTTGCCTATGTGAGATGCAAAACCAAAGAAGGGAGGATGTTTCCTGCTGATCTAAGTGTGCCCTTGTCTCTAACTGGAGGCCTTCTAGGAGAGCAAATCATGTCCCAAGCACGGGCTTTTCATCCTCCTTTCTATGACAAAGCAGTTATGAAAGTGTGGTTCTTTTTTTTTTTTGATGTTTTGCATAAACATTAGCACCTGAAAAACTAAATAGATCAATCCAAACATATTATTAGCTGATTATGAAAATGAAAGATTTAAAATTGCTGAAAAATGAACCAAGATAATACAGATTAATTTGAGGATTTTTAATGGGAAAGCAAGGCAATGGAAGCAGACTGTACTTGAGTGTCTTTCAAAAACCTGCTTTAATCCCGTAGTTTGATCCGATGAGTCAAGACAAAATTGCCGAAATCAACAATTCTGGATCTTCATTGATCCAAATTAGTTTTTACTTGAAAAACTTTTTTACTTGGGTTTTTGGATCACACGCRTGCATATTACCTGTCATCTTCAGCTTCAAGCCCAAGGGGTCTTAAACAATATTTTAGGTAGCCTACTAGGCATTTCATTTTCTGTAGAAGAAACCAATTATGCTAGAAATTAATAATTAAAAATTATAAATAGAATAAAGAAGAAAACATGAATATTATATCCTGCGGCTGAATTTTTCAGCATGGTGTGCAGGGAATTAGGTGCAAAAATCCCATTTATGTTAATGGATCCTGCGTGTCTAATTCCTTATACACTACAGTGCAAATTTACCCCCTGGTGTCTTTGATGGTAGAGAGGACCAGAACAGAAGGGGAGAAGAGTGAGTGATTTATTTGATGATCTGTCAATCATAATGGCAACTAGAKAAAATTGTAAAGCTGATTTTAACCCCTGTAGAAACAGCTAGTTAGACCATATGCTTTTTTTCTCTTGCCAGATGTCATCATTCATCAATGTCTCATTAAAAAAACAGCAAAGTTTGGGGTTTTGGGGGGGAGCTTTTTGTTTTGTTTTGAGGAATAGAGTGAGAACTTGGGAGCAAGTAAAGAAAAACAAGCTATATAAGACCATTAGGAAGGCAGTTTTCATAAGGGCAATGATTCTGTGCTCTTGAARCTTAGCAATTGAGGGTTCATACCAGAGTGTGTGTATCTGTCACCATCATGTTTTGGACAAAGATTTTGCRTATTTCCTATATTTACTCATTTATGAGTTGACTGCAGTATAATTTTTCCATGTTCTTTCTGGTAATCTTCAGTAATGTGGAGTAATCTGAGTGTTCATTGTATCACATTAAGTTGTTATTTCCCTTGGGTCCCTCACATGTGGAGGTGACACACATCTGCTTAAGCTCATTCAACTTGTATGAGCTACAAGAGTCTTTTGGCYGCCTTTGTCCCGTTAATATTCAACGCCAAACACTGACGGGTAACGAAGTTGTTAATATTAGAGTGGAACTGTGTTTATTCTTATTTTGTTCAAGGCTGTCCAAGAGTCCATGTGCAAAGGGAGGTTTCTAACTAAAGAGGTTATAATTTTTGTTACCACCRTGGTTAAATTAAAATAGTGTTAAATACTGCTTTTTTGGTTGTTMTTTTTTAAAATGTGCTTAAAAGCATCCAGGAGAGCCATAGGACATCATTTGCCAAATGTAACATACCCTTTTTTTCTTGTACAAATAACATCAACATGTTGTAAGTGTTTGGTAGGCTGCCGTTAAACATCTGTTTTGTTATTAATATTTTATTGCCCTACGTTTTCCAAGATATTTTGACACTTGCTATTATTTCAAATGCAGCTTTTCTTGGAGTTTTTAATGGTTTGTGTATATCTCAAGACAGTTTGAAGATCTTGAAGCTGTCACAACATGTTAAGTAGGCAAATCAGCTAACAGTAGTTTCAAGAAAGATAATTTTCTTTGCATAACTTCAATCTGCATCATTTTGCATGACTTATTAAAAGGAACTGACTCATTGACAAACAAGGCATATAGCTTACAGAATGGAGGGTGTTCCCAAGTAAATGACTTCAAATAGCTAAGCATGGATCAAGGCTGTGAATTTCTGTTTGCTGACAGCCGGTCCAAAGCTTGCAGAGGCTGCGTCTGCTTAAGGCTTTTGTGGGAAGCTTCCCACGGGTGCTTTGCTGTTCTGCTATACGTAAAGTGTTTAACTTTACAGCTGTCAGACGTGCTCTGTTTGCCCTCACCCTTTAGTTCTGATCTGAATTTCTAAAGGTCACGTGTGGCACTGGAATTGTTTTAACATTTTAATTTTCTGTTTCTCATTTGCTCTTTCCCTTGCCGGACTGCCCMGGACCCTGAAGGTCAGAGCAGCGGCAGAAGCGGAGTCAGGGCTCCGTGTCCGTGCGCCACGTATTGCACATCTGCCCCTAAGCGTGCGTCGTCGTTGCCCTGACTCCTCTCGASCTCTGCTCTTGGCTCCAGATCGCACCCTTCCTTCCTGCTGTCCTTGCGAGAGATGAGTCACAGGCTGCACGAGGTCCGTGCTGAGTCCCTCCTTGCCGGAGAGCGTTGATGGCTCTGAATTAAGTGGGATAGGAGCGACTAACACTAGGCAGAAAATTGGGCTCTGCTTGCTTAGGAGCTCGTGTTGGACTAAACAACTCTCCTAGAGGTGAAGGGATTAGTGTTTTATCTGCTAAAACAGGCCTCGCTTGTGCCTTTTTCTGGAGGAAATTAGCAACTTGCTGCAAGGCTCCCCACCTGCTCTGTCCCACACAAACACGAGRTTTGGGGCTCGTCCTCCACGCGGGGCTGCTCGACACGTGCTGCGCTCCCCGTTCCCCGACGGGCGCTGCCTCGCTGCGCACCAGGTGGTGCCTGTTTTGAACGTTCCCATGAAGCTTTAGGAGCAAGGATCCTAATGCTGGTTTTGAGAGTTTTCATGAAAAACAAGGGAGAAGATGCTYGTGTGCTTTATGTGCAATTAAGAAGCTGGAAGACAGTGCTGAATCTTTGTCCTCTTTCAGGTAAACTCTGTGTTAACTTCAAAGGGAAGGCACCAAAGCGAAGGCTTTAGGATCCAACTTTCGGCAAAAAGGTTTTGATATTTAAATCTCTTTGTGCAGCCGTTACTTTGCCTCGTAGAAAGAAGCAGCAGCTCTTCTCACAAAATAAGATTTATCGCAATGACTTTGAAGTTTTAAAAAAGCAAACAAATACATTTGACTTTTTAAGTAGTTGAGAGGATAATGGGACTTAAGCTGCCTATATGATGACACTTGTGACTAAAGAGATGGGATCTTTTTCATAAGTGTGTGGGTATGTGTGTATATATGTATATAAAAGATAAGCCCGTGCGTAGAGGGCAGGCTTCTCGTGCTGTCTGGGTACCAGGGTGCCACGGAGCAGCCAGGGCTTGCTGGGTTTGACAGACCTTCTCTGCAAGCCTTGAGCAGGGAACATCCTTCCAAGGGGAAGCAGGAGGAGGAGGCCCTGGAGGGCTCAGCRATGCCCAAGTGCTCCCTCGTGCAGTGTCAGCCACAGCAGCAGGGTCCCCCCAGCAGCCCCAGAGCTGCCTTGCTTGGCCCTGTCTGGAGAGGAGCATCTCGGCCCCTCGGAAGCTGGTGACCCCCAGAGGCTGGTGCTTCTGGGGTCTCCTCTCAAAGGTGTGTGAAGGTGGTGGGCAGAAAGGGAAGTGCTGGCAAACGTGGGCATTTTCAGCTGATCAAACCCAGCGACAGCTTCTCTGGCCACTGGAAGCTGGAGTTGTAAGGCTTGGGAAGTCGTGTGAAATAGGAACTCGTGACAGTCTGTGGGACTTCCCTTCTCCTGAGCACTCGTCCCACAGTTCATGCTGCATCTGAACATGCACCTGCACCAAGCAGACCTGGCAGTCTTTTGGTGGGGGGATTTTGCTAAGTTTTGCGTGTACATCCAAATTCATGCTGCTTTAGGAGTGGAGCTTTGCACTTGAGGCAGAAATTCGTCCTTTGAGCAATAGCAGTTTCTCAATAGCTATGCCTGTTCCTCATAATAGTTAGCTTTAAATCTTGTATGGTGCGAGCACAAGGATATTTTATTTCCTATCTTGGGYAAGTAATTCAGTGCTTTCTGCTGTGTAGTATTTAAGCAGTATGAATCTCCCTGCATTTTTTAAGTTGTTGGGKTTTTTTGTTGTTGTTTTTTGTTTGTTTTTAGTTTTGTTTTCCACCTTCTGATTTTAAGGAGCTGCTCAAGTGCCGAGTCCTACAGGTGTCGTCAGCCCTGTTGGGTTGCTTGGTGTCCCTTACTTGGTGTCCCTGATCACCTGGGAGCCTTGCTGAAGATGCGCTCTTGCCCCTCTCAAACCAAGTAGCTGAATTAGGGGCTACTTGTAAGGTTTCTGTTATGTTAAATTTATGTTCATTGTAAGCAAAGATATTTAATTTTTCTCAAAGAGAATGTTTGTGGTGCAAATATTGGTGAAARTAATTTCATACTTTTAGGGTGTTCTTCATAAATTTTTAGTAGATCAGTGAGTCTTGCCTTGAATCTGTTCTGTAAAGTATTTTACTGAGAAATCCATTTTGTTACCAAAAAATCATGTTTGTTCCACTTAAACAATTCTGATAATGGCGAAAAAAGTGGTAAAAGGTGCTGTGAGATCTTTTATGAGAACTAGAAATTGGTCCAGTTTAAATTCTATGAATTGGGGCAAAAATGTACTTTGCTAAATTGTTTTTATGTTTTCCAGCAGAATAACTATTTCAATAATTTCTTATCATGATGCTGACTTGCTTGGATTTTCTTTAGAGGTCTGTCCAGCAATATGCTGAGCTCTGTCGTCAACCCAGAAAACCGTTCCAGCGAGTGCTTAACTGAGGATATAATCTTGTTGACGTAACTGAGCCTACAGGTGTGCTTCAGCCTGAAAGCAAATATTTCACGGGATGAAAGCTGACTAAGTGTGATAAACCTGAGTTCAAGTCTAAACTTAAGTCAGTGTAGTTCCCTGAAATTTAAAAATGTCAATTGATTTTTAAGTAACTTAAATATTTTACCTTAGCAGGGAYTGTCTTGTCCCTTGTGTTTGGGTTTTACAGTCTCTCTTAAAGACAAGTAGCATGCCCAGAGGCTTGATTTTTGAGCATTTTCTGAATCGATTTGTTATTTAATGACTGGAGACAAAAGAGAGGAAATAGGAAGAAATACAGTTTACTTAAGAGGAATGAGGCACCTATAGAAATATTTATTAGGCTTTTAATAAACAATTTATGGRAAAGGCAAGTTGGCTCAGTGAAGGAGTCTATTAGTCTCCCTGTTTCAGGGAGTCTGGCCCAGCATCCGTGTTCAGGGCAGGGCTTCATTCTGCTGCTGAGAGGGGAGCATCTGCTTTGTGAATTCGTTCCCTTGCTCTCAAAAGGGAGACAGAGAGAAAGGTTCCGAGCATCTGTTAGGAAAACTCAGTTAAAATGACTGCTGAAGTTATGGATGTTGCCAGTCGATTTCAAGAACAGAGAGAACTTTGCCCTCTTCATGAGATGTTTATAGAAGGCTTATCTAGATTGGATTTTCTGAAATGTCCAAGTAAATGGTCTAATTGTAAAACATTTAGACAATAGCAAAAAAACAAACAAACAAAATAGAGAAAGCAAACCATGGAGAGCTAGCAGCAGGGTTGTTTTTGCTTTTGTGGGGATGAGCTGTGCAGAGCAGACAAGCCCCTCWCAGCTGTGCACAGCAGCCTGTATGACAAAGAACAGGGGACTTGAAGTCCTCRTATGTCATTTTGGTGTCCCATTGATTCCGCGTAGTTGCTGTGCCCCACACCTAGCAATGTCTGGTCTTTACACAGAGATTAAAGCAGAATCAATACAAAGCAAATAGAATAGCCATTTTCATCTTTTATCCCAACTCTATTTTGTTCTGCACCATTTTCGATGAATCGTTTCTGAAATTATGTTCTTGAAAGGCACAGAGATTTCTGCTCTCCTGTTCTGTTCCGAAGTTCCTTGTTCTTGGGAGGTGGAAGATTCAGAGTGCTATAAAGGAAAATGCCATACCACAAGTTGTAGGCAGGGATAATAAATTGGACATTTTTCTTCTAAGGTATTTTAGCAAGAGCTGCTGGGCCTGGGGRGATGGATCTCCCGTTGCCGGTGACTCTTGAGCACCTTTGAACAGACATGYGTGTTTTTGCTGTCCTTGAGGACAGTTCTGTGATGCAGGCAGAGTTTGGGCTTTAACAGGACATTTTTGGTGAGAAGCCCAAATGCTGAGAAGGATGAAGAACTGTGCTCTAATAAGCAACAGAGAATTCTTTTAGCCTGTTTATGTGGTGGTAGGTGGTCGTTGCACCCCAAGCGGAGGGTCGTGACCGCCGAGCCGTTCAAAGGGATGAGGAAGTTTAGGAGCAGCTAGCAGCAATTTCTCTCTTCCTGGGACAGCAGCGGGGTTCCCTCCCCTTCAGGAGGGGAGAGTAAACATACCGAGAGGTTGCTTCTATTTATTGCCATTGGTGGTTAGGAGCGTTTTGCACGACATGCTGGGCAAAGGACACCTGCAGAACCGTGTTTCCAATAAAGCAAGCGAGCGGAGCCAGGGCCGCCTTTGCCTGTAGCTGGCACGGGGCTCGGAGCAGCTACGGGCTGAGAGCAGGAACCCTCCGGGGAGAGGGAAGCTCAGGAGCTCAATTGTAAGCTACAGGAATAAAGCAGCAAAGCTGCTTTGGATGAATGTTAAAAATAAATAAATGAATCTTCATTTCTAATTTGCGTGAGGGATTAAAAAAAACTTTTGATAGATGAGGCATTGATGTAATTTTATATCTTGGATTATAAAATAAAATACACAAGAGTAATTCATCTAAAATTTGCTTACATAAGGTGATTCGGTTCTGTGTAATCCTTTCCAACACACATAATTGAGACACTGGAAATATAATACTCTCAAGCTAAGATATTCCAGCTAGTGTTCAGAGCTCTAGTRTATGTGCCGTGTGACACACTGGCCTGAGAACTGGTTGGGGTTTTCCTGTTTGTRCCTGCAAGGCGCTCGGGGCTTGGAGCAAGTGTGAAAAGGAGAGATTTAGGTGGACATGGGTGAAAGCCCAAGTGAGTGTTTGCATTGACCCTTGAAGGACAGCATGAAAAAATGTTATTCCTTTAATGCTTGTATTTTGTSCTAGATTAACTTTTCTGTAACTCATCCTGAATACTGTATGAAACCAAGAGTAAAATGCAGATTCTCTTTTGTTATTTTGTATAATGTGTTTACACAATGTAAGTAATGGCACCCAGAAGGAAAAAGCAACATTTTAAGTATATAATTTTACTTATTCCTTTCTTTCATACTTKGCTTATATAAACAAAGAGAATCAATGAAGTGGGATTTTAAATGCAGTTGGTTTGACACTTCGGATTTTTTTTGCGACTCTGAATTTTAAGACCTCTTACACAGCTGGGCATCATAGGCAGTTTATATATATATACACACACACATGTTACATAATACATATACACATTATTACACAATATRTGTRTATATATATATGTTYTAAGAAAGCATGTGTGTATGAGTTCATATGCGAGATGTCTATTTGCTGCCTTAGCACCAAGGGGAGCCAARGGGCTGCCTTGCATGACTGGGAGTGCTTGTGCATGAAGGCGCCGGGTACACGCAACAGGTTTGATGGGTTAGTTAGGAGCATAGAGACTGAAGGGGTCCAAGTCGTGGGGTTTGAGTCTCAGCAGAATGCTGTAAACGTGGCTTAGGGTTCCATATAATTTTGTGCAATTTTACTCAATGCAGATTCTGATGTTTTTTTGCTGAATGGAAGCTATTAAATCTAGGCTTCACGTCAGCATATATGTATGTTTACTTACTGTGTACATATAAAACCAGATTTTAGCATAGCATTTCATTTTCATGTTAGAAGGAATCTAAAGGCTCTTCTCTGCAGGCTTATTGGAGAAGCTCTGAACATGGTTTTTATGGTTATAGAGTCTTGAGCAACTTCCACGGTGTTGCTGGTGTGACACTATCATCCGAAAGACAGAACATCAATAAGGCTAGGATGCACGGGGAGGTGAACAAGCTTCAGGAGGAAAGTCCAACAGTTTGTTACATAGAGCACAACAAAACATGTGCATTATCACTGCAAAAATAGTTCTGAACTTAGTGTGTTCAATTAGCTGAACAGGCCAAAAAAAMCCCCATAATCCATCAGCAATATTCAGTTTTCTAATTCTGATACTGGGTAGGGAATTTTATGTGTCCCTTTGCATCTCAGTCAACATACCAGCGTYTCCTAAAGATACATGCACAGAAAAATGTTCTCCTGATGTTGTTATTTATCTAGCTGAATTTAAGAGAATAATTTTTTACTTTTTAGAATTTTATTTTTATTAATATYGGAGCATGTTTTACACGTACAGCAGCATCTGAATACTTAGGTTAATCTCTCATCTGTCACCATTGCAGGAAGCCTTTTGAGCAAATAATTTGGAGCCTCTCCAAAAGTGGTAACTTACCTGTGTGTGATGGACACTTGCAAGTGATATCCTGTTTTTAATTGTCAAACSTGGTTGGTTGGGGAGATCTGGCCTGTGTTGCAGGGAGGTACTTGGAGAGATGGCTGCCGTCTGGTCTCACTTGATACGTGCCTCGTACCTCCTAAAGCTCTCTCATTGGCTTGAAAACTGACTTGAATTCCAGGCAGTACCTTTCCTATCACTTGCTCTTGTTAACTGCCGTTTCATGGTAATGGTATTGAATTGCACTGATCTGCTAAGAGGCAAAGCAATAGGCTTTGGAGTTTGAGTATCACAGAATAATTAGCAATAAATCAATATTCATTTTTCTGCTGGTCATGGAAATCCAATCACAACAATACTCTTCACTGTACTATTGAAAAGAAGTGTGGGATGCTGGTTTCTCTTCTCATGCCTCTTCCTTTGCCCCTGCCTCTCTGTATAAATCAGATCTCGCTGTTTTATTGATGATAAATAGATGAGCAAAAGGGTTAGAGCGTCGAGGGAGACGGTGTTGGTGCTGTCGCACGTTGCACGCACTGTTGCTGGTGTTGGGTTTTGGATTGTTTCCTGCAGGCTTTGAATACATTCAGCAGCATTTCTGACTACTTTGATGCTGTCTCGAGCTCTCCCAGTTAAGTCCTGGTCTCATCCCGTCCACCTGAGGGATCCGGGACACAGATTCAGACCCTCTCAAACGAGACGAGCAGCGATAACTACAAGGTCTAAATTGAAGAGAGAGAAAATATGGGCTTATAGGTACTTTTTTGAATGTTTTAAAGGAATCTTTTTTCTCTGCTGGGATTCTGGGTTATGTAATACGTGCTCATGTAGCTGATAAAGCATTTTAGAGGGGCATTATTAATTATGGAAATTGTAATGGTATATAAATGAGGCTAGATGGGACTCAAGTATTATGTGACTATCATAAAATGAGAAAGGCACTTTGTTAAACATTTCTAAACCTGTCGGTGAAGGAAGGCGTGTGTGCATTTCCCAGCAATCTGAGCTCCAGCAGCAATTTAAGATTGTACAAGAGCTTCTTTTAATCTCCATGGTGGGTGAATACTGAAAATTTGATTTTAATGTCGTCTGATTTAAAAGACTGTATCGATGGCCGGAGTCTAAAAGATCCTCAGGAGTTTAGCTGGCACCTGATGAAAAGAATTTGTTGACCTAATATTTCACTAGTGTTTATATTTAGTCCCTGGGATTTTGGTACTGCCAAGTAAGATGGAAAATAAGTACGGAAGGGTTTGGAGAGCTCTGTTAGCTGAGTGGGAGGGATGAGGCAGAGAAGGGTGGGAATRCTCAAGTGCTTCCCCGTACTTCAAGACAAATCAAAGATTGTGCAAGGTCTTCTTGAAACAAAATGTCCCCGAAGTATCTTGTTGTTTCGGTAAGCCGAGGAGAGTATTGGTGACATTGATTTTGAAGTACTTTTTCAAGTGGCTTTCTATAGTGGTAACATGAAAAGAATTCCATAAATGAGTCTTGAAACCCTGACTCTTCTGTGATCAAGGTGAAAATGCTCGTGTAATGGAAAAGCTCTGATAAAAGGCTTAGCCCAAGTGCAGTGAACTGGTTTGAACTCCCAGTAACGCTGAGGTTACAGTACAATCCTAGAACATTCTTAATAGTTTAATTAATTTTCTACTAAAAAAAGAATCTTCATAACAGAGTTTACAGGAAATTCAAGCTCTTTCTTAACTGACAAAAGCAAAATAAAAAGGAACCAGTTAATACTTGAAGCATTTTCCAATTTTGACAGAGGAAAGAACCAGCCTGTTATTAGTATAGAATGCATTATTAATATTAACCATTATAAAATTTGTTATAACATTGTTTGTTTTGGTCTTAAATGTAATGTAATGCTCTTCTCAAGGACAGCAGTACTTCAGTGCTTCTGCACTGTTCTGTGAGAGCAGGATTTACAWAGTTCTTCTGTTGATATCAAACAAAATTAAATTCGCTAAATGTCATCGGGAAAAATATAATGCTAATGCACTCAAACTGTGGCTTGGAGTTCACTGTTTTGTGTACAGTTCAAGTTAATTGTTTAAACCTCTTTTATTTTCAAGACTGCAAAGGGGTACGAATCAATAGGATTTTGCTTCTCTGGAGAAAATTGATAGCTGAATTAGACCTTTAGTCTTGTTTGCTTATTGGTTTGAATAAAATGGAGCAAAAGAGTGAACTATAGACTGTTTTTAATGGTTGATAATTTGGGACATCTTTCCCGAAGAAGTAATTGCAGATCAGTTTAACATTGTCAYCTGAAGAGCCCGGTATTTACAGTGTTGTTGTAGCAGGTTCTTGTGTAACAAGTTTCATAGTGGAACAAAAAGTAGGAGGTTTTTTACTTTTTTTTTCATAATAGTCAGGCTTTAGACTGCAACATAGATAGAGGTTTATTGTAAATCAATATAGTATTATTCCACATATCGTATGTTTCTTTTCTCTATTTATCTTTACTAAAAGCATTTCAGAATTATGCCTGTCTGGTAAGAATGCATTGAAATTGTTAGCAGAACGATGCTTACTTTTTACATTTAATAGAGTTGCTTATACGACGCTCATGGCAATAGCATTGCACAAAGAGAAATAGCAGAGRTATACTGTTGGGCTTTCTTCTGCAAAAGCATGTTTTGCTTTTCAATACGGTATTAGTATACCCAATAATTATGTAGAAACCATTCATTCAGTGTTTTCCTGATGTTTCAGAGATGCTGAACGCGTGYGTTTCTGAGCGAAACTGGAGAGCGTTTTCTGTCTTCATTACCTTCTGGGCTGTCTGCCTGTAAAACAGTGTAACTCTTCTTACTCAGCTTTTGCTTTTTGCAGTTCACAAGTGGCTCTGCCGATAGTCCAGGGAGCCCATGTGAACAATCACCTGCTTCATAATTGCCCCTGTTGTACTAAAACATTTGCAACTGGGTTGAAGAAGTGCTCGTTCTCTYTAAATGTTGTGCAGGACATGTGGTTTAAGATCAGATAATGCCATTTTAAAGTGTAWATGCCCACAAGTGAATAATAGCATCAATTTGTTCTCCATGTTATCTTCAATGGCATAGCATGCACTTAGCAAAAAAAGAAAAAAAAGAATTAAAAAAATACCGAGTATGCACTAGAAAACAAAGGAACTGTCTACATTATCCCTAATTACATACCGCGTACTTTAAAAACCACCCACAAAAATATCACACTAGAATTACAAGGAAATGGTCCTCATTATCTCGCTCTTAGGGAATTAAAGAAATAACAATTTGCACAGAAATGTACAAGTTTAGCATTTTAAATACACCAAAAAAAAAGTCGCGATCAACTTCTGTCCTAAAAATGAAGAAAATTGAAAAATATGTATTTCCTTTTGTAAACCTATCTCTCATTTTCATGATTTGTAGAAAAAATAGTGAGAGTAGGTGAACAGTTGGTTAGTGCCTTTTCAGAAGTGCTTCTGCGCTAACTCCCTTTGAAACAAGTGCAGTCAGGCACTTCTAAATATCACTGTCATTGCCTGGCTGCAYCTTCAGAAGTCGCCGTAAAAAGCTCAGGTCCGTGGGTATTTAGAACTACTTCTTAAATCGTTGGGGAGGGAACAGGGGGGAGACTTGGTCTTCGCAGGCAAGTAAGTGCCTTTGATTCCTTTTCAAGGTCAATAAGGACAGGCCTCAGATGTTGTCTACTTTACARTTTCCCTCTGATATCTTTTTTCTTGTTTTTTTTTTAACTTGTTCTTAAAAACTAGCATCTTGGGCTGTCTGTTAGTACTGCTTTCCTAGCGTGCAGCAGCCTCCTCGGCGCAGAGCATAGGGAGAAGCTGGAGAACTTGGATAGTTGGGATGAGGTCTGCTGATTTTCAGGTGCTGGGCTGCTCAGCRGGGCTTGAGAGCAGGGCAAGGAGGAAGGTGCCTGCGGAACAGACACTGCAGGGTAGTGGGCACAYGCTGGAGTGGCGAGAAGGGAGCGTCTTAGTTTTTCTTATCTTAAAAATGGAGGTTCACAGCTCAAGGCTTGAGCGTGGCCRGCGTGCTCAGGATGGAATACCTCAGAAAAACATGTTTTTACTCAACCAGMATGCTAGGAAAGAAAGAAATTCAAGTAGTTCTTCTGCATGATTTGCAAATATCAGCACTGTATTCTAGGGAAACAAAATTAACAGTCTCAAACTCTGAGGGGGAAAAAAACATCTATCTGGCGTGGTGTGCCTTATTTTATCAATTATAAACAGGAAAAGGGGAAGTAAACCTTAATTTTGCTCTTTCGTTCCTTTATGGATCTTTACTCAAAGGCATTTTTTTATGAGATTCATCTGTTTCTCTCAAGTCTTTCCCCATTAGTATTTGCAAGTATTTGAGCTTTTCTTTACAGTGACCCAATTTCCCAAAAGGGATCATGGTAAAATCTAGTACTGGATTTTCTTGCCCAAAAAATACATGTGTGCTTGTTTGTTCAAAGCTGTAGATGCTGAATTTGGGCTCTTTGTATTAAGTAACATAGTGTAGTCTTCAAATAGCAAACTCAATCAAAATCTGAGCAAATATTCCCCCGACCTAATAAAGAGTGGATGCGCAAATAGTGCAGCAGCAATTCAATATACGTTTGTCACTGACAGTGATGCTGAAGATTTTCCCCAGTCAGCATGGCTTCAAGCATGTACATCTGTGATTTTTAACTTCTCATCCTACTTTTTCCTTTCAGTTCTGAACCGCTCCTTTCCTCCCTCCTCTTTCTTTCCATTAACAAACAGGATAATGCAGCAGAGTCACCTTTCCTGTGGGTTCCCCAGATATAACGGGTGAGATTGTAATTTCTATTGAGGCTTTTTAGAGCTAATGAAAATTAGCAACATGTCACACAGCTGCATTTCAGTTTTGTTTGTCAGAGCCTAGAACAGAATTGATATTATAAATAGATCCTAAATGTGAGTACAGAATATGCATGCTAATAAGTCCATGTTAAGACTTTGTTTAGAGARACTTTTACAATCTAGCTGTTCAGAGGAGAGAGAACTACATGTGAAATGACCCAAGTAAAGCGGTTCCTTTCCCTGGTCAGGCTCCACACCCTTAATAAAACACCCTTTCGAGGTGGGTTTTGCTGTAGTATTTATATTTATTTGTGGTGTCATGTGGGCCTTGTTGTGGCGTCTAGAAGACCAAAGTGTTTCATGATGGCTGATTTTATGCAATCGATGCTACTCCCAGTGCTTGTTCATATATTTTTGGCTGGCCAGTCCACTTCTTTTAAGAGGCAGATTGCTGTGTCCAACTAACCTTAGGTTTAGCTTTGAAGTTAGCCCTGCTTTGAGCAGCAGGTTGGCCTGGATGACCTGTTTTGGTCCTTTCCAACTGAAATTATTCTGTGGTTGTGTGATTCCTACTGCTTGTAGAAAGCTTTACTGTCAGATTAGCAGCGGAGGCTGAATACGGCTCTTGTAGAGCCTAGAGAGACACTGGTTTCCAGCAGGCTCTTCAGAGGTTAATACACAGACTGCAGTTAGTTCAAGCTGATGGGGGCCACATCTGTCAGGTGTCTTCAGGATTATTCAAAAATTATTCACATCCATTATCATTATACAAATCCTTGGAAAATTTTCCTTTTAATTTTCTTATAGTAAGCAGATTATTTTGATGTAATCGTCAAAACATATATGCTGGCTGTATCACGACAGTTTGTTGTGAGTTATGGAAGCTTCTTTGACTGCATGAGAAGAAGCAAAAATAAGGTAAGTGGCACGCTTCACATCGAAGCTAAAATATTTCTGGTGTGTTTTATTTACGACAAGGCATCTGCTGTCTATGTCCTCAAATTGCCCATGTATGGCCTAGCTGAGTACATAAAATATGACTTGAGGAGATTGGGCCGATGATCATCTTAGCATATGGTACGCAGCCATGGTGCAGAATGGGGGTACTTCTAAGGRGACTTCTGCAGTCCTCACTGCAGAATGACTGCTAGAGCTTGGCCAACGTGGACACATTATTCTCCAAGTCAGTTGTTTTCATGACCATTTTGGTTTATGATCTTCATATCATAGTTTCGTAATATTATTACAAAATAATATTTGTGCCATTGGGCGGTGGATTTTTTTTTTTAATCAGCATCTGATAAATTATAACAAGACAAATTACTTGTTTAAATTCCCAGGTGCTGGTGTCTGCACTGAAGATATCCAGCATAGCTGAGATTGTTAGTGATGAGAAGAAACTGAGATGCATAAGATACTGTATCAGGGTTGAAGTGATGTTAGTAGCATGCACACATGTTGCACTAAAGCTAAAGCAATTTCATTGTGCTTGGCTTTAACAATTCATGCTGCTTGATCTATTTTTCTATTAGTTTCCTTGTTATTCTAGCAAGAGCAGTCAGTCATTTTCCTTTAAGTTATAATTTGTCAACTGTATTTCTCTACCAGATAGTTTGTCACTATTGTGCTGCACACCCCTCTTAAAGTGATTTACCATTTTAGTAAGCACTTAAAAATAAAACGTATGGCAGAAAAAAATTGATTCAGCCACTCTGCAGAAGTGAGTATTGTCTGCGGCTTTGATTTTGACAGATTAATACTTTTGCTGTCGTCCCTCTAAATGTAGCATTGACGACATACCTGATAGATTAGCCCTTTTCTTAATTCTGGTCTTAAAACCTCTTTGTTAGCTTTGAATTTATGTGTTGTGCAAAAATTAGTATGTAGAACAAAAGCTGTCAGAGCGTGGGTATTGGTCCGAAATGGATTCGGGACCGCGGGTTCTTGGGGGAGATAAAATGTGTCTTTTGCTTTTGAAGGAACATTATTTGTAATAGTACATTTTCTTATTTTAAATATATCATTCTGAATAACATAGGCCCTAGTGAGCAGTGGTAAATACAAGTCCTGATACAAATCCATGCTTTGATTTCAAGTTGGATTGTTCCTGGCAATTCTGTGCCACAAATTTAACAGAAGGTGCCTTACACAAATTACAGCTTGTTCGAAATGTAGCTGCCAGAATATTAATTTGGACAAAATATTCACAACCCACATTTTCTGCAACTTCTGGATCTTTTGCTAAGCTTTCCAATCTGTTGCTTCTGTGTGTTTCCTGATTAAGCGGCAGCTCCTTGCAGAGGGCTGTGCGAGGGATTTCTTTGAATCGGGGATTACTCTTGGCTTTGTTGCCTTCTTTCCAATGTCCGCTCGTTAGTCCAGCACGCGGAACCGGCTGGCTGACACGGTGTTGTTTATCTGCAAGTTGTTTCGTGTCGATATATGCTGAACCGATTCATACTGTTGTTTTTTACTGCACTCTCACTTAGGAAATGATAATGCCTTCAGATTTTCCTTGGGAGTTGAAGATGAAGCATTTTTAAGCAGCAGATTATGCAAGTAGCCGTGATTGACATCTACAGTGGTGATAGGTGTCCCTCCGTGTTCCCTGCTGTAGGTTTCCATCCTGGCCACGCTGCCTGCGTTGGGCAGATGGTTGCGTCCCAATGGGCACTGTTCTCACCGGGCCTTGTTTGCCTCAGTGGGAACACACGAGCACCATGTGGCAGAAGAGGGTGGAGGTTAGAGCCCGAGGGGAGGTGTAGCRCCCACTGGAGCCTCGTGGGGCAGGTCCGTGGCTTAGGCATGCGGAGCGCGAGGGCAGCCGGTGCCGTGGGATGTGGGGTTGGCCTCGCTGCGGCCACCCAGGCATTCTGCTCTCCCTCAAAACGCGCTTCTGAAGCAGGTACCAAGTAAATTAACAGATTTTAATGCACTTTTGATTGCTCTTGCATGGCTTGCTAAGGAGAAAATGTTATTTGTATTATAAC